>CM033791.1:11044156-11470095 GCA_019656835.1 Rhododendron ovatum
CCATCAACACCAACCCAAAAAACTCTAGAAAAGCAGCCTAAGCAACAAAAAAAGAAAACCAACGTGCAACGATCCAACCAAGGGGCAAAATGAAGGCAAACCTTGGAATTAAAACTCCAAAGAGAGAGAAACTTCTTTCTCAATATTATCAAGATCCTCCAAGTCCTCCTCCTCCTCTAGGTCATCATGAGCCTAATTCGTTTTCTTGCACTTCAAAAAAATTCTGCCCCCACCCCCTCTAGGCTCAATGCTTAACCTATGACCAACATCCAGAGTTTTCCAAGCCTCCTTGAACAGAAGTGAAGAAGAAAGACCCTTCTTTTTCCTAAGGATTTGCTTATCGATTTTACCACCTATATCTGCGATATGTTTTTTCTTTATAATCTTCCTCTTCGATCTTCTCACTCTCCTTTCCAACTTAAGTATTTTTAGCACTTTTACTTTTAACATTTTTAACACTTTTGAAAAACTACCCCTAAGCTTAAAACAAGTGGTCAAAAATTTTCAAATATAACCCCAAGAGGATAGCCTTGTTGTCTTGGCCTAGAACTCAAAGGTTTGCTCATTCTCATCTAAAGTTTGGGTTCAATTTCTCTGACCTACAACTCTTGTGGCCACCACAATTTCATACGCATGTATAAGCGTCTGAAAAGACTATAATAGGGATCATAGAGATTAGTTCTAAATTCATGCAAGTTGGCTCTAGACACCTTTATAACCACAAAAAACAAATTCAATGATTATGTTCTGTTTTGAAGGCATTAGGAGATGATTAATTGTTCACTAGTTGGAATTGATCTAATCTACAAGCTCAACTCACCACCAATGATTACTCCCCAAATGGGAAGAAAACAACAAAAAGTTGCTCATAATCATGTTGTACTTGGTCAACCATCATTCGTCAATGTACCATGTGGATCTCATGCTATAATTTGGTATTTACATATTATTAAAGGTCTTAAACAATCAACATATAGATTGGACTTTAACCCACCAGTAATTCTGTTAATCTAATATATTAGTGTGATGGAGTCTCGAATATTATAATACTAACTTTGAAGAAAACTGTTCAAGTTTTTGTGATGGAAATAAGGAAGTAGCCCCCAAAAAAGCCACTGGGGACTAGTGTTGGTCTAAGATGCATGCATTTTAAAAATACGGCAAAGTTGTTGGATTTATTCAAACGACGTATTATTGACCCGAATACGTAAAGTTTCAGAAAAAATATACATGCACGGGAATAAGAGTAATATTAATGCCAAAATTATTTTTATTAATGTCAGATTTTTAGTGCCTAAAAGACTTATACCATAGACAGGGTATAAGGCTCTTATGCACTAAAATTTTAACATTTTTTTTTTGCTCGGCAAACGAAGATTTTTATTAAGCTCGAAGGGATACATCGAGAACAAGAGAGAACAGAAGGTGCCTCTCAAAGAAACAAAACGAAAAAACAAGCAAACACCACCATGCATGTTTGCTTGTTTTGGTATTATCAGCTTTCCTTGAAGAATTAGGATTTCAAAACTTATTTGTTCTCTTATGTCCCTCCACCACCACCCCCCCCCCCCCCCCAGGATACCGATTGATGATTTGTAAGGATAATTTTTATTTTGAATGGCAAAAGAAAGTTTTATTAATCTTTGAAGATTAATTATGTTGCACAATTAACTAACCTATCATCATGCCATACATATCAAGATCATTTGTGCCGTTCATGCCTTAATATTCAAGCAGAATTACAAGCCTACGAAAATACTAAAAAGTAATGTCTTCATCTGCTGTCGAAAAATAGAAAGTAAACATATACCAGCGTCATATGTGTGTTACGAAAGTTCAATTGCCAAACAGATTGCTCTGACTGTTTTTGACTGAAATACTAGAAGTTGTCACTCCAGTGGCTGTCGGTGGGGGCGGCGTCAACCTTCCAGGGAATACATAAATGCATCTTCTACTACTACTATTCTTTATGCATAATAATGAATATGAACGGAAGCAACTGCATGTGTATGGACCCAAGGGGGCCACGGCTAGCTCTCCCTTATTTCTTTATTAACCAATCTATCTTGTATGCGAAATCTTTTTGAGGAAGTTTTCTGTGAAAAATGTTTACGAAGTACCATCGCGTGCGTCCAAAATTTATTGGTGAGCTCTTCTCCGAAAAAATTTGTTTAAAATCCAAACAATTGATCGCCAAAAGATAGTTGTGATTTGATGCCTCCGTGATTTGCTTCTCGTGAATAAGCTTCTCTTATCTTGTACATATATTGTAGTGTATTTCAGTACATATAATTTAAAGTAAACAGCCAGCAGCATCAATTGGCCGGCCCCTGTCGACCATTCCCTCTCCCGTCTCCTGGCATAAGCACTTACGTATGTCATTGGCCGACATTTGGTGGTGGACGGACAACTTGGTCCATTCTATTTGTGCTCGATCGGGGCGGATAGAAGAGAGTGACGGCACCTCCACAACTCTAAATATTCTCATGAATCATACTATTTAAAGATTGATTTAGACAAATTTTATGAGGTTGGCCCAGCCCGCTAAATCCCCTGTGGAATCAAATTATTAAAATTCCTCTATGTATGTTGCAAGTGATGCAGAACAGAAATATGAAGAATATAAAATTAATTACGCATTATTTTGAGTTTATTATTTTGTTAGAAAATTCAGTTTTAGTTGCCTCCTGTTTTGGTAACCTTATATTTCTTTCTAGTATTTGATTTTCTAGTCAAAGTAGAATTTTTTGTTTTTGGTATTTTTTGTTCATTAATTGATTCTGCTTCCTTTTCAGACGAATCAATTAGGGTAGGGTTTTTTCCTATATAATAAGTTGTAAGCCGTAGTGCTAAGTGAGTTGTTTATTGAATTAAAGAAAAATTGAGAGTTTTCTCATAATTGTTTATTCGTAGAGAGAGTATCTCTAGTTCAAACTTATTCGTGATTGTCCTTGTTGCGCGTCCTTCTATTTCGACATGCCTCCTGCATCACAAAGCTCTCCTAAAATTTCAATGTTTTGTTTGGATCAAGATTTGAAAAAAAAATTCCAACTCAAAAAATATTCATTACACATACTTTCAATTGTTACCCTCTACTCATTACCCCTATTTCTAATCATTATTCTCATTTCTCTCTCTATCTTTTTCCACTCATTACCCCTACTTCCAATCAATTCTTATAAAAATTTCTTCAAAATTTCTCAAAAACTCATCCAAACACAACACAAGTTATTAAATGCAAAAATAAAACCAACTTGGATTAGCTGAGTTGGTCATGACTCTTACATCTTAATACTCCCTCTGTTCGTGTTTGTTAGTTCTTTTTGGGAGTCTATGCCATTTTCAATTGTTTATTTCTTTCAATCTGTACTCTAAAAAATATGCAATATGAATATTGTTTTAAATAGATCGTAACTAGTTTTATTATTCTATGTTTTTAAATTTACAAAAAATATTATAAATTAAAAGATAAAATATTTTAAATGGCACGAATTTCTGTAATGGACTAACAAAAGCAGACGGAGGTAGTAGGATATTAGAAGTTCGAGTCTTCCCACATGTATGTGGGTGTTCTTCCGTTGGGATTATTTTCCTACCTAATGGGGGCTCTTAGTTGGAGTGGGTTCATAGTGGTTGAGTAGTTGGGCTTAGTATAATGTCAACTCTCACACAATTAATATAATGTCCCGTAATTTGTACTTCACACACGATGTCATGATCTCTCCAATTGATTGACAAAAAACAATGCAGAAATAGAACAAGAAGGTGATTTTCTAAATTATACCCATCTTATTTTCAATCAGCGCTCTGATGAAGGATACAGGGAGGAGGACAATGAGCTACAAATACATATGGCCACAAAAAGTGCAAGAAAAGTATGCTCTCGGCTCTCCTATCCTTACTTGTCGCCACAAGCTTAGTCTATTGAGTCTATTCATGTCAACTCTGCGAATTAAATGGCCTTTCGGGTCTTGGCCTCTGCCCTAGCTGTTGCATTAGTTAGGTGTAAATTGTTGACAAATTTTGCCTCGATCCAATTAAAAAGTAAACAGTCAAAAGAATGTCATGTGCATACTTGTCCGCTGAGATAGATCTAGAGATTTTTCTAATTTCCTGAAAACAAATTGTATACGTTTGTTTTTTCAAAAAAACCTCGAAATGCATAGAAATAATTCAATTTGTGAAGGATGAAGTTAAAGGAGAACAACTGGTGGCGGTCTCAACCTCAAGGACATGAACACTATGCCTCATAGGACAATTTTCAATGACAAGTCATTTCTCAAGCAAAAGCCATTATTTGGCATGAGGTCTCAAAAATGACTGGAGAGGCTATTTCTCTAAGCCAAAACATGAGCTCCAATGATAAGCTATTTCTCAAGCCAAAACAGACTTTGCCATTTATCGAGCCAAATTTGGCAATGAAATAGTTTAGGCTTGAAAAAAAGGCTCAAACTACATGATATGCTCTTAGATAGTCTAATCGACATATTTACAACTAATTCACTTCAACTATTTTCACAATCATCTGGTGAGAATTAGGACCCTCAATTTTCATATGAAAGAGATGAGAAAGTGCCGTTGAGATACATGCCCGTTGGCACGATACCTTCGGCCACCACAATAAATCAATCCTACCTTATTCATCTTATCATCTCCCAACAAAAAAACACGTGTTAGAGAGAGAAAATCTAAGAGTTTGTTTATTTTAATATTTGAATTTTGAGTAACGCGTGAAGAGAAATAAAAAAAATAAGAGTAATGATTAATTTTTTTTATTAAAAATCGTGAGCCGAAGGAGAATTCAAAATTCCAAATAACAAAATGAATGGCAAAGGGCCGGGAAGGCAACTTATCACCTTCATCTTACGCTTTGCCCACGCGCAACAACGCATGTCTTGACAATGTAAAGTTGGCATCTTTGAGTAGAGCCTTTCAATCCTCTGAGAAAGTCTCTCTCTCTCTCTCTCTCTCCCCAAAAACAACACATTATTCCCGTGTTCTCTCTCTCTCTCTCTCCAAAAACAAACATTATTCCCGTGTTTTGACTCTCTCATTTTGAACCTCTCTCTCCCATCTTCCATATAAATAAGCCAACATTTCTCTACTCCAACCATCTTCAATCCAATTCATAACTCCCCCAACAATCTTCTTCTCCAATCAACACTCTATCTGTTCTCTTCTTCTCTGATTATATACCCATTTTCATCAACAAATTCATCTTGGTCTTCTTTGTCTTCCGCCAATGGGTGAAATTGAAGTCCCTCCATTTTTCCTCTGCCCCATCTCTAGAGAGATGATGAAAGACCCCGTGACCATCCCTACCGGTATCACATACGACCGAGAAAGCATCGAAAAATGGTTATTCACCAACAAGAACAAGAATTGTCCCGTAACCAAACAAGTCCTCTCCAATCCAGATCTAACCCCGAACCACAATCTCCGCCGTGTGATCCAATCTTGGTGCACCCTCAACGCATCCAACGGAATCGAACGCATCCAACCCGAAGCCACCCGTCAACAAGTCCCAAATTATCAAGCTACTCAAGGACGCGAAGTCGCCAGAAATGCAAATTAAATGCTTGAAGAGGCTCAGATCGATCGCTTCCACCAGTGAAACGAACAAACGGTGCATAGAGTCCTCCGGTGGGGTTGACTTCTTAGCTTCCCTTGTCAAGAACAACACAACTAGTACTTCACTAGAAGCATGTGATCATGATGGGTTAAGTTCACAAAACCTAGTGATGAAGCCCTAAGCATACTCTTCTCTCTCCAACTATCCGAATCCGCCCTCAAATCCCTCAACGCGAAAAACGGCGAATTCATCGAGTCGTTAATCAATGTATTGCAAGTCGGATGCTACGAGTCTCGAGCTTATGCCGTGTTACTATTGAACTCGATTGTAGAAGTGGAGGAACCTGCGCAACTCGTAGCTTGAATCCCAAATTCTTCGTCGGGTTGGTCCAAATCTTGCACGATCAGATCTCTCCCAAGGCCTCCAAGGCGGCACTGCAGCTGCTAATCAACGTGGGGCCGTGGGGGCGAAACAAGCTGAAAGCAGCGGAAGCGGGCGCGGTGAAAGTACTGGTCGATCTTCTGCTTGATTCTTCCGAGAAGAGGGCTTGCGAGATGATCTTAACGGCGTTGGACCAGCTGTGCCAGTGCGCGGATGGGAGGCCGAGCTGTTGAAGCACGGGGCCGGGTTAGCGGTCGTGTCGAAAAAGATACTCAGGGTTTCGAAGGTGGGGCGAACGGGCCGTGAGGATATTGCTTTCGATATCGAAGTATTCGGCGAGTCCTACGGTTGTTCAGGAAATGCTGCAGCTGGGTGTGGTGTCGAAGCTGTGTTTGGTGCTTCAAGTGGACATTGGAAGCAAGGCCAAAGAGAAAGCAAGTGAGATACTGAAGTTGCATGCTAGGGCTTGGAAGAATTGTTCTTGTATTCCAATGGGTCTGCTTTCTTCCTATCCATCATGATATTGAGATAGACAAAGATTTTCTCTCTCTGTTTTTTTTTTTTTTCTTTTTTGTGTTGGGTAAGTAGAAAGACAGATATTTATTTGGGTACATATAAATTGTTTGAGCAATACCCATAATTAGAAAGTAGGAGTGATTAATGATATATGGACAAAGATTAGATTCTATCTCTGATTTCTCTCTCTCTCTCTCTCTGACACACATACACACACAGACAAACAGTACGTACGCACAAATTTCCAAGATCTACTCCAGTTCCGGCAACAAGTATGTGCTTGAGCAAAAATGGGAGGGAATGATTGTTGGTTGGTTTTGGATGATCAGCAGAAATGGCCACCCATTGCGGTATGATTTTTTTCCAATTTCGACGAATGGCTTGAGCCATTTGTGTGCAGTTGAACTTGCTCTAATAAAGTAAAGCTCCACAAACTAGTGTTTCTATGCAGCATGCACGGTTCAGCACTTAGCTAGCTAGACATAAAATACTCCTATAAAATGACACATAAATAACCTACACCAGGTCATGGAGTACTTTAATTATAAGCGGAAGGATCCATACAGAAATAATCAAGGGGGAGTTCCCCAAAATAGCTCAAGGCTGTTTTTTGGGGGAAAAAAAACTCACTTTAGTCCTTTTAATGCCTTTAATATCATACTATTTTTAGCACTTTTTCAAAGCAAAACAGATTTATTAATCTCAATAAAGGATTACAAAGATTAAAAAGATTAAGGGCACACCGGCATAAAGCAATACAAGATCTAAAGGAAAGCAAAACGTCAACCGGAAAAAACTCAGAGAAGACCGACATCAAAACACCAGGACTTAACAAGTAGAAACGAAAATCAAAGCACCAAACCATTAACACCAACCCAAAAAAATCTGAAAAAAGCAACCAAAAAAGAAAAACCAACGTACAACGATCCAACCAAGGGGCAAAATGAAGGCCAAACCTTGGAATTAAAACTCCAAAGAGAGAGAAACTTCTTTCTCATATCATCAAGATCCTCCAAGTCATCCTCCTCCTCTTGGTCATCATGAGCCTAATTCATTTTCTTTCATTTCAAAAAATTCCTTAACAAGAAATTCCGCCCCCCCCTCTAGGCTCAATGCCTAACCTATGACCAACATCCAGAGTCTTCCAGGCCTCTTTGAACAGAAGTGAAGAAGAAAGACCATTCTTTTTTCTAAGGATTTGCTTATCGATTTTACCACCAATATCTGCGAAATGTTTTTTCTTTATAATCTTCCTCTTCGATCTTCTCACTCTCCTTTCCAATTTAAGTATTTTTAGCACTTTTACTTTTAAACATTTTTAACACTTTTGAAAAACTACCCCTAAGCCTTAAAACAAGTGGTCAAAAATTTTCAAATATAACCCCAAGATGAGGTTAGCCTTGTTGTCTTAGCTTGGAACTCAAAGGTTTGCTCGATCTCATTTAAAGTTGGGTTCAATTTCTCTGACCAGCAACTCTTGTGGCCACCATAATTCCATACGCATGCATAAGTGTATGAAAAGACTATAGGAAGGGTCATAGAGATTAGTTCGAAATTCATGCAAGTTAGCTCTGGACACCTTATATAACCACAAAAACAAATTCAATGATTATGTTCTGTTTTGAAGGCATTGGGAGATGATTGTTCACTAGTTGGAATTTGATCTAATCTACAAGCTCAACTCACCACCAATGATTACTCCCCCAAATGGGAAGAAAACAACAAAAAGTTGCTCATAATCATGTTGTACTTGGTCAACCATCATTCGTCAATGTACCATGTGGATCTCATGCTATAATTCGGTATTTACATATTATTAAAGGTCTTAAACAATCAATATATAGATTGGACTTTAACCCACCAGTAATTCTGTTAATCTAATATATTAGTGTGATGGAGTCTCGAATATTATAATACTAACTTTGAAGAAAACTGTTAAAGATTTTGTGATGGAAATAAGGGAAGTACACCCACAAAAAAGCCACTAGGGACTAGTATTGGTCTAAGTTGCATGCATTTTAAAAATATGGCAAAGTTGTTAGATTTATTCAAACGACGTCTTATTGACCAGAATACATAAAGTTTCGGAAAAAATATACATGCACGGGAATAAGGGTAATATTAATGTCAAAATTATTTTTATTAATGTTAAATTTTTTAGTGCCTAAAAGACTTATACCATGGACAGGGTATATATAAGGCTCTTATGCACTAAAATTTTAACATTAACAAAAATAATTTTGGTATTATCAGTTTTCCTTGAAGAATTAGGATTTCAAAACTTATTTTTGTTCTCTCATGTGTCCCCCCCAGGCCCTTGGGATACCGATTGTTGATTTGTAAGCGTAATTTTCATTTTGAATGACAAAAGAAAGTTTTATTAATCTTTAAAGATTAATTATGTTGCACAATTAACTAACCTATCATCATGCCATACATATCAAGATCATTTGTGCCGTTCATGCCTTAATATTCAAGCAAAAGTAAAAGTCTACGAAAATACAAGAAAGTAATGTCTTCATCTGCTGTCGAAAAATAGAAAGTAAACATATACCAGCGTCATATGTGTGTTACGAAAGTTCAAAATTGCCAAACAGATTGCTCTGACTGTTTTTGCTTGAAATACTAGTAGTTGTCACTCCAGTGGCTGTTGGTGGGGAATACATAAATGCATGTACTACTACTACTACTATTCTTTATGCATAATAATGAATATGAAGGGAAGCAACTGTGTATGGACCCAAGGGGGGCCACGGCTAGCTCACCCTTATTTCTTTATTTACCAATCTATCTTGTACGAGAGAATCCTTTTTACAGAGTTTCCTGTTAAAAAAATTTACGAAGTACCATCGCGCGCATCCAAAATTTATTGATGAACTCTTCCCCGAAAAAATTTGTTTAAAATGCGAACAGCTGATCGCCAAAAGATGGTTGTGATTTGGTGTCTCCGTGATTTGCTTATCTACAGCTTCTCCGTGAATAAACTTCTCTCATCTTGTACATATGTAGTGTATTTCAGTACATATAATTTAAAGTAAACAGCCAGCAGCATCAATTGGCCGGCCCCTGTCGACCATTCCCTCTCCCGTCTCCTGGCATAAGCACTTACGTAAGTCATTGGCCGACATTTGATGGTGGACGAACAACTTGGTCCATTTTATTTGTGCTCGATTGGGGCGGATAGAAGAGGGTGCCGGCGTCTCCACAACTCTAAATATTCTCATGAATCATACTATTTTAAAGATTGATTTAGACAAGTTTTATGAGGTTGGCCCAGCCCGCTAAATCCCCTGTGGAATCAAATTATTAAAATTTCTATATGTATGTTGCAAAGCTCTCCTAAAATTTCAATTAAACGCAAAAATAAAATCAATTGGGATTAGCTGAGTTGGCCAGGACTTTTACATCTTAATACTCCCTCCGTCCATATTTGTTAGTCATTTTTGGGAGTCTGTGCCATTTCAATTGTTTATTTTTTTCAATCTGTACTCCAAAATATATGCAATATTAATCTTGTTTGACAGATTGTAACTAGTTTTATTATTCTATGTTTTTAAATTTATGAAAAATATTATAAATTGGAAGATAAAATAATTTTAAAATGGCACGAATTTCTGTAATGGACCAACAAAGCGGACGGAGGTAGTAGGATATTAGGAGTTCGAGTCTTCCCATATGTATGTGAGTGTTCTTTCGTTGGGATTATTTTCCTACCTAGTGGGGGCTCTTAGTTGGGGTGGGTTCATAGTGGTTGAGTAGTTGAGCTTAGTATATTGTCAACTCTCACACAATTAATATAGTGTTCCGTAATTTGTATTTCATACACGATGTCATGATCTCTCCAATCGATTGACAAAAACAATGCAAAAATAGAACAAGAAGGTGACAATTATACCCATCTTATTTTCTCTAAGTGCTCTGATGAAGGATGCTGCTAGAAGGAGGACAATGAGCTACAAATACATATGGCCACAAAAAGTGCAAGAAAAGTATGCTCTCGGCTCTCCTATCGTTATTTGTCGCCACAAGCTTAGTCTATTGAGTCTATTCATGTCAACTCTGCAAATTAAATGGCCTTTTGGGTCTTGGCCTCTGCTCTAGCTGTTGCATTAGTACGGTGTAAATAGGTGACAAAATTTAGCCTCGATCCAATTCAAGATCAAGTAAACAGTCAACAGAATGTCATGTGCATACTTGTCCGCTGAGATAGATCTAGAGATTTTTCTAATTTCCTGAAAACAAATTGTATATGTGTGTTTTTTCAAAAGAAAAAAAAAAACTCAAAATGCATAGAAATAATTCAATTTTGTGAAGGATGAATCTAAAGGAGAACAACTGGTGGCAGTCTCGACCTCAAGGACATGAACGCCATGCCTCATTAGAGCAATTTCAATGACAAGACATTTCTCAAGCAAAAGCCATTATTTGGCATGAGGTCTCGAAAAATGAGCTCCAATGATAAGCTATTTCTCAAGTCAAAAAAGATTTTTCGATTTATCAAGCAAAATTTGGCAAAGAAATAGTTTTGGCTTGAAAAAGGGCTCAAACTACATGAGATGTGTTGAAGAGAAGGAGGAGATTTGGGCCTAATATGGATTGATTTGCCCGGAAGATTTGATGGGTTCCTATTAGAAATTGGTTCCAATCTTTGGAGAGATTTACTCCTATGTGGGTGTGGATTGTTGACCACATTAGGACTTTGCCTTCTATGGTTTTTCTCCAACGTTTAAATACAACTGATTGTATTCATCCATCATTCATTCCATTGGAATAAAAGATCCATCCCTCCTCTCTTCCCCCGTGCAGTAGGCATACCGCCGAAGCACGTAATTCTTGTGTTCTTTATTATTTTTTATTTCAACATGGTATCAAAGCGGTTGAATCTGCTTAAGTCTATTTGTTGTGATTATCTTTTCTGTCATCAATGGGTGAATCTGATGGTAATCCCGGCTGGAAGCTAACCACAGTCCCATTGAATGGTGTCAACTATCTTTCCTGGTCCCGATCTGCACTATTAGCTATTGGTGGCAAGCAAAAGTTGGGATTTATTGACGGACAAAGTATTTGCCCTGCAAAAACAGATGGGAAGTATGCCGAGTGGATGGGTACTGATCGACTTATTAGATCATGGATTTTCAATTCCATGGAACCAAGAATCGCTGATATTTTTACTTTCTCAGAATCAGCAAAAGAATTATGGGATTCAATTGCAGAGTTGTATGGAAATCAAAATAACGCTGCTCGTATCTTTGAACTGAAGCAAGAGATTGCAACAGCAGATCAAGGTGATAAGACTTTTATTGAACATCTTGGGAGTCTTAAAAGGATGTGGGATGAACACGACATGTATCGTCCGTGGACTGCAGATGCAAAGACTCTTCAGAAACGTGCTGAAGAAGACAAAATTTTTTCGCTGCTCAGTAGTTTAAAATCAGATTATGAGAATCTCAGGAGTAACATTCTCATGAATCCGTCTCTTCCTTCTCTCTCCGGTGTGTTCTATCATTCAGCGAGAAAAACGCGCAAAAAAACCATGAACAATGACGTGAAGTTGAGTTCTGAAAGATCTGAATCAAGTGTCTTTTTGGCTGAAAAAGACGAGAAGAAAAAATCTTCAGTACCAATAAGGAAAAGGACAATGGAACAAGAACAAAGGGGAAACTTTTTATTGTGATCACTGTGAGAAAAAATGGCACACTAGGAATACTTGTTGGGTTCTACATCCTCATCTCAAGCCCAAGCCGAATGTTGATGGTGGTAATAAAAGAGAGCAAGTAGCAGTGCAGACACATCAATCTCAATACAACACTTAAGCCATCTTCTCCAACAATTAAGTAAGTCCACAGTATCACAACCAGATCCTTCTCCCTCCACTCATGTGTCAGGTAATCTTCAAACTTCATCTAGTATCGATACTTGGATAATTGATTCTGGAGCCACCGATCATATGGCAAATAATTCTAAGTCTTTGTTCAATTTTTCTCCTAGTTCTATCAAACCTGTTGTTTCTGTTGCTAATGGAACCAAGGTTCCAGTTTTGGGGTCTGGAAAAGTTAATCTATTTTCAGGTTGCCCAAGTTCAAATGCTCTCTTTGTTCCGTCATTTCCAGCTCAACTTCTGTCGGTTGGAAGAATAACAAACTCACTAAATTGTAATGTTATTTTCTCTCCTACTGCTGTTACCTTTCAGGATCGAACATCGGGGAAGAAGATTGGTGAGGGAGTTTATTCTCATGGTCTCTATTTGTTCCAACCATCGAGCACAGCTTGTCACACAAGTAGTCAATTAGGGAGTAATGTTTTACATCAACGGCTTGGGCATCCATCCAAGCGTGTCCTATCTTCTTTTTCCATCATTGTCTATTGAGTCCACCACTTGTGATGTTTGTCAATTTGCTAAACAATCTCGTCTACCTTTCGGTATTTCTGAGTCTCCATCGGTTGAACCTTTTGAGTTAATTCATTCAGATGTGTGGACTTCACCTACTCATTCTTACGATGGCTATAAGTATTTTGTGTTGTTTATTGATGATTGCTCTCGTGCTACGTGGCTGTATTTGTTGAAATCTAAGAATGAGGTGTGCTTAGTTTTTAAAGATTTTCACAACCTGGTGATAAACCAATTTGGTGCAAAGGTCAAAACTTTCCGTTCGGATAATGGCACGGAGTTTGTCAAAGGCACTCTTCCTGACTACTTACGTAGCCACGGAATTATTCTACAGACAAGTTGTGTGGGTACACCGCAGCAAAATGGTGTTTCCGAAAGGAAAAATAGACATGTGTTGGACGTCACTAGGGCTCTTATGCTTCAGATGAATGTTCCCAAGAAGTACTGGTCATATGGAGTTTTAGCAGCAACATATTTAATCAATCGACTTCCTAGTCGTGTTCTTAGTTTCAAATCCCCGTTGGAGGTTTTATTACATCGTAAACTCAATATCTCTCACTTACGAGTTTTTGGTTGCGTATGTTATGTGCACCAACAAGCCAAATATCGTGATAAATTAGATGCACGTGCCATTCGATGTGTGTTCTTGGGGTATTCTTCTACACAGAAAGGGTATAAATGCTATGATCCCTCATCAAAAAAAATATTTATTTCTCGTGATGTTCGATTTGATGAGTCTAAGCCTTTCTTCCAAGCCTCGAATGAGACAGGGAATTTGCCAGGGGGAGGAGTCCTTGTCTGATTTGATACCTCTCCCAACCACCAGCATTGATTTTGTAGGGACTAAAGAGGGTGAACCAGAACAAGAGCAAAATAATATGACTGAAACTGAACCTGTTTTGGCACAAACTGAGCCTGAACAATCTAATATTGTTCCTAATAATACAGTGCGACGCCGATCTAGTAGAGAGTCACATCCTCCGTTAAGAATGAAAGATTTTTTTACTTATCATGCTACATCTTATCCTATACATGCTCATGTGACGTATGATAATGTTTCTTATGCTCGCTGCTTTCTTAAGTGCTTTATCTAGTGTTAAGGAGCCAACCACATTTGAAGAAGCGAATTCTAAGCCAGTTTGGAAACAAGCTATGAAGGACGAACTCCAAGCTCTAAATGCAAATAGAACTTGGAATATCGTCAAGTTGCCAACAGGAAAAAGGCTGTGGGGAGTCGTTGGGTATACAAGATCAAGTATAATAATGATGGCACCATTGAAAGATACAAGGCAAGGTTAGTTGCAAGAGGATTTACTCAAACTTATGGAGTGGACTACACAGAAACTTTTGCTCCGGTTGCTAAAATGAATACTTTTCGAGTTCTCCTATCTCTAGCTGTCAATCATGGTTGGAAACTTTATCAGATGGATGTAAAAAATGCTTTCCTACATGGTGATCTAGAAGAGGAGGTTTATATGAGTATTCCTCCAGGACATCATTTAGCAAACAAGCCAGAACTTGCGTGCAAGTTAAACAAAGCTATATATGGGCTCAAGCAATCTCCGCGAGCTTGGTATGCTAAGCTCAGCCATGTATTGACAAAAATTGGGCTTCAACGAAGTAGTGCAGATCCTTCACTATTTTTTCAGAGAGGTATTGCTGGAACCACTATTGTTCTTGTGTATGTTGACGACATAGTAATAACCGGAGATGATCAAGGTGAAATTTCCAAACTCAAGGCTCTTCTTCACAAACAGTTTGCCATTAAAGATTTGGGAATTTTGAAGTATTTTTTGGGATTAGAAGTTGCTTATTCAAGAAAGGGCATTTTTTGAATCAAAGAAAATATGTGTTGGATTTACTACAGGAAACGGGGAAAATGGGTGTTAAACCTGTTGATACACCTATTGAGAGTGGAGGAAAACTTGGGTTGGATGGTGAATTGCTAACTGATGCTAGCCAATTTCAGCGATTGGTTGGTAAGTTGATTTATCTCACCATTACGCGTCCCGATATTTCTTATGCGGTGAGCTTGGTTAGTCGTTTTATGCATGCTCCTACAGTCAACCACATGAAGGCTGTACATAGGATATTGCAATACTTGAAAGGTTCTCCTGGAAAAGGTATATGGATGAAGCAAAATGGACACACCTTTATAAGTGCCTACACCGACGCCGATTGGGCTGGATGTCAAACTGATCGAAAATCCACGACGGGATATTGTACTTTTGTAGGTGGTAATTTGGTGACTTGGAAAAGTAAGAAACAAAATGTTGTAGCCCGTTCAAGCGCTGAAGCAGAATATAGAGCAATGGCATCCACAACTGGGGAAATTATTTGGCTTCGTGCATTGCTAAAAGATCTAGGATTCAGCTCACCTCACCCAACAAATATGTATTGTGACAATCAAGCTGCGGTTCATATTGCTTCAAACCCTGTATTTCATGAGCGAACGAAACACATTGAGGTAGATTGTCATTTTGTTCGAGAAAATGTACAAGCAAAGATTATTTCCACTCCCTACGTTCGCAGTAGCCAACAATTGGCCGATGTATTCACCAAAGGTCTTGCTGCAGCCAACTTTCAAGCGATTATATCCAAGTTGGGCTTGATTGACATCTTCGCACCAACTTGAGGGGGAGTGTTGAAGAGAAGGAGGAGATTTGGGCCTAATATGGATTGATTTGCCCGGAAGATTTGATGGGTTCCTATTAGGAAATTGGTTCCAATCTTTGGAGAGATTTACTCCTATGTGGGTGTGGATTGTTGACCACATTAGGACTTGCCTTCTATGGTTTTTTCTCCAACGTTTTAAATACAACTGATTGTATTCATCCATCATTCATTCCATTGGAATAAAAGATCCATCCCTCCTCTCTTCCCCCGTGCAGTAGGCATACCGCTGAAGCACGTAATTCTTGTGTTCTTTATTATTTTTTAATTCAACAAGATGCTCTTAGATTGTCTAATCGACATTTTTAATTCACTTCAACTATTTTTACAACCATCTAATTAATTTGTAAACCGTTTTCGCATTCTAGTCACACTAGTTTCCTATATTGTACTGGGGATAAACACTCAGATGTATGAAGCAATAATGCAAATTAGTGACAACAGAGATGAAAGGAAACGATGTAATAGACACTCTGTTCAGATGTGTATGATTAATTCATTCATCGAGTCCATAACATTTTGCATGAAAATTCAAAATGAGTCTTGAATTGATAACTTCTGTGTTACAATTCATAATATTTGGACATATGTTCACAACGTTAATTCTTGAACAATAACACTTTGGTGATCATCTTTGAGTACCATATTTTCGGTGCCATGTGATGTGTCACTAATGTACTGGTGAAATATACTTCAATATTTGTAATGTTGTGATGCCGTCTTCCATGCATGTGTTCCCTTTAGTCTTCGTTATTTTCATTTCAAAGATTAATAAAATTTTCTTTTGCCCTCCAGAAGAAAAAAACTGTGAGAAATCTTCATTTCTAAATGTTGTTAGTTGTCTTCAAATATTGTGGAGAGAGAAAGTCAAAGGGCCGGGAAGGCAACTTAACACCTTCATCTACACTTTGCCCACGCGCACACCAACTCATGTCTTCACAATTTAAAGTTGGCATCCTTGAGTTGAGCCTTTCAATCCTTTGAGAAAGTCTCTCTCTCTCTCTCTCTCTCTCTCTCTCTCTCTCTCGCCTTTGAGAAAGTCTCTCTCTCTCTCTCCCTCTCTCTCTCCAAAAACAACACATTATGCCCGTGTTTTGACTTTCTCATTTTGAACCTCTCTCTCCCATCTTCCAAATAAATAAGCCAACATTTCTCTACTCCAACCATCTTCAATCCAATTCATAACTTCCCCCACAACCTTCTTCTCCAATCAACACTCTATCTGTTCTCTTCTTCTCTGATTATATACCCATTTTCATCAACAAATTCATCTTGGTCTTCTTTGTCTTCCGCCAATGGGTGAAATTGAAGTCCCTCCATTTTTCCTCTGCCCCATCTCTCTAGAGCTGATGAAAGACCCCGTGACTATCCCCACCGGTATCACATACGACCGAGAAAGCATCGAAAAATGGTTATTCACCAAAAAGAACAAGAATTGTCCCGTAACCAAACAAGTCCTCTCCAATCCAGATCTAACCCCGAACCACAATCTCCGCCGTGTGATCCAATCTTGGTGCACCCTCAACGCATCCCACGGCATCGAACGCGTCCAAACCCCGAAGCCACCCGTCAACAAGTCCCAAATTATCAAGCTACTCAAGGACGCGAAGTCGCCACAAATGCAAATTAAATGCTTGAAGAGGCTCAGATCGATCGCTTCCACCAGTGAAACGAACAAACGGTGCATAGAGTCCTCCGGTGGGGTTGACTTCTTAGCTTCCCTTGTCAAGAACAACAACACTAGTACTACTTCACTAGAAGCATGTGATCAGGATGGGCTTGAATTCACAAAACTTAGTGATGAAGCCCTAAGCATACTCTTCTCTCTCCAACTATCCGAATCCGCCCTCAAATCCCTCAACGCGAAAAACAGCGAATTCATCGATTCGTTAATCAATGTATTGCAAGTCGGATGCTACGAGTCTCGAGCATATGCCGTGTTACTAGTGAACTCGATTCTAGAAGTGGAGGAACCTGCGCAACTCGTAGCCTTGAAGCCCGAATTCTTCGTCCAGTTAGTCCAAATCTTGCACGATCAAATCTCTCCCAAGGCCTCCAAGGCGGCACTGCAGCTGCTAATCAACGTGGGGCCGTGGGGGCGAAACAAGCTGAAAGCAGCGGAAGCGGGCGCGGTGAAAGTACTGGTCGATCTTCTGCTTGATTCTTCCGAGAAGAGGGCTTGCGAGATGATCTTAACGGCGTTGGACCAGCTGTGCCAGTGCGCGGATGGGAGGGCCGAGCTGTTGAAGCACGGGGCCGGGTTAGCGGTCGTGTCGAAAAAGATACTCAGGGTTTCGAAGGTGGGGAGCGAACGGGCCGTGAGGATATTGCTTTCGATATCAAAGTATTCGGCGAGTCCTACGGTTGTTCAGGAAATGCTGCAGCTGGGTGTGGTGTCGAAGCTGTGTTTGGTGCTTCAAGTGGACATTGGAAGCAAGGCCAAAGAGAAAGCAAGTGAGATACTGAAGTTGCATGCTAGGGCTTGGAAGAATTGTTCTTGTAGTCCAATGGGTCTGCTTTCTTCCTATCCATCATGATATTGAGATAGACAAAGATTTTCTCTCCCTTTTTTTTTCTTGTGTTGGGTAAGTAGAAAGACAGATATTTATTTGGGTACATATAAATTGTTTGAGCAATACCCATAATTAGAAAGTAGGAGTGATTAATGATATATGTACAAAGATTAGATTCTAGCTCTGATTTCTCTCTCTCTCTCTCTCTCTCTCTCTCTCTCTCTCTCTCTCTCTCTGTGACACACATACACACACAAACAAACAGTACGTACGCACAAATTTCCCAGATCTACTCCAGTTCCTGCAACAAGTATGTGCTTGAGCAAAAACGGGACTGAATGATTGTTGGTTGGTTTTGGATGATCAGCAGAAATTTGACAATTTTTGAAGGTATGATTTTTTTGCCAATTTTGCCATTTTCGACGAATGGCTTGTGTGCAATTGGACTTGCTCTGATAAAGTAAAGCTCCACAAACAAGTGTTTTTTGGTCATGGAGTACTTTAATTATAAGCGGAAGGATCCATACAGAAATAATCAAGGGGGAGTTCCCCAAAATAGCTCAAGGCTGTTTTTTAGGGCAAAAAAACCCACTTTAGTCCTTTTAATACCTTTAATATCATAGTATTTTTAGCACTTTTTTTCGAAGCAAAACAAATTTATTAATCTTAATAAATGATTACAAAGATTGAAAGGATTAAGGGCACACCGGCATAAAGCAATCCAAAATCTAAAGGAAAGCAAAATGCCAACCGGAAAAAACCCAAAGAAGACCGACATCAAAACACCAGGACTTAACAAGTAGAAACGAAAATCAATACACCAAACCATTAACACCAACCCAAAAAATATGGAAAAGCAGTCCAAGCAACCAAAAAAGAAAAACTAACGTACAATGATCCAACCAAGGGGCAAAATGAAGGCCAAACCTTGGAATTAAAAGTCCAAGGAGAGAGAAACTTCTTTCTCAATATCATCAAGATCCTCCAAGTCATCCTCCTCCAAGTCATGATCCTAATTCGTTTTCTTGCATTTCAAAAAAATTCCTTAACAAGAAATTCCGCCCGCCTCTAGGCTCAATGCCTAACCTATGACCGACATCCAGAGTTTTCCAAGCCTCCTTGAACAGAAGTGAAGAAGAAAGACCATTCTTGTTCCTAAGGATTTTGTTATCGATTTTACCACCAATATCTGCGATATGTTTTTTCTTTATAATCTTCCTCTTCGATCCTCTCACTCTCCTTTCCAATTTAAGTATTTTTAGCACTTTTACTTTTAACATTTTTAACACTTTTGAAAAACTATCCCTAAGCCTTAAAACAAGTGGTCAAAAAATTTCAAATATAACCCCAAGATGAGGTTAGCCTTGTTGTCTTAGCCTGGAACACAAAGGTTTGCTCGATCTCATCTAAAGTTGGGTTAAATTTCTCTGACCAGCAACTCTTGTGGCCACCACAATTTCATACGCATGCGTAAGCGTGTAAAAAGACTATAGAAGGTGTCATAGAGATTAGTTCGAAATTCATGCAAGTTGCTTTGGACACCTTATATAACCACAAAAACAAATTCAATGATTATGTTCTGTTTTGAAGGCATTAGGAGATGATTGTGCACTAGTTGGAATTCGATCTAATCTACAAGCTCAACTCAACACCAATGATTACTCCCCCAAATGGGAAGAAAACAACAAAAAGTTGCTCATAATCATGTTGTACTTGGTCAACCATCATTCGTCAATGTACCATGTGGATCTCATGCTATAATTTGGTATTTACATATTAAAGGTCTTAAACAATCAATATATAGCAATGACTTTAACCCACCAGTAATTATGTTGATCTAATATATTAGTGTGATGGAGTCTCGAATATTATAATACTCCAACTTTGAAGAAAACTGTTCAAGATTTGTGATGGAAATAAGGGAAGTAGAACCACAAAAAAGCCACTGGGGACTAGTATTGGTCTAAGTTGCATGCATTTTAAAAATATGGCAAAGTTGTTGGATTTATTCAAACGACGTCTTATTGACCGGAATACATAAAGTTTCGGAAAAAATATACATGCACGGGAATGAGGGTAATATTAATGTCAAAATTATTTTTATTAATGTTAGATTTTTTAGTGTCTAAAAAACTTATACCATGAACAGGGTATAAGGCTCTTATGCACTAAAATTTTAACATTAACAAAAATAATTTTGGTATTATCAGTTTTCCTTGAAGAATTAGGATTTCAAAACTTATTTGTTCTCTCATGTCCTCCTCCTCCTCCTCCTCCCCCCCCCCCCCCCCCCCCCCCCCCAGGCCCTTGGGATACCGATTGATGATTTGTAAGCGTAATTTTTATTTTGAATGACAAAAGAAAGTTTTATTAATCTTTGAAGATTAATCATAAATTGTCATAAGTGTGTTACGAAAGTTCAAAATTGCCAAACAGATTGCTCTGACTGTTTTTGCTTGAAATACTAGTAGTTGTCACTCCAGTGGCTGTTGGTGGTGGCGGCGTCAACCTTCCAAGGAATACATAAATGCATGTACTACTACTACTTCTACTATTCTTTATGCATAATAATGAATATGAAGGGAAGCAACTGTGTATGGACCCAAGGGGGACCACGGCTAGCTCACCCTTATTTCTTTATTAACCAATCTATCTTGTACGAGAAAATTTTTTTACGGAGTTTTCTGTGAAAAAATGTTTACGAAGTACCATCGCCGCGTTCAAAATTTATTGGTGAACTCTTCCCCGAAAAAATTTGTTTAAAATTCGAACAGTTGATCGCCGAAACAGATGGTTGTGATTTGGCACCTCCTTGATTTGCTTATCCAGGACTTCTCCGCGAATAAACTTCTCTCATCTTGTACATATGTAGTGTATTTCAGTACATATAATTTAAAGTAAACAGCCAGCAGCATCAAGTTGCCGGCCCCTGTCGACCATTCCCTCTCCCGTCTCCTGGCAGCATAAGCACTTACGTAAGTCATTGGCCGACATTTGATGGTGGACGGACAACTTGGTCCATTTTATTTGTGCTCGATTGGGGCGGATAGAAGAGGGTGCCCGCGTCTCCACAACTCTAAATATTCTCATGAATCATACGATTTTAAAGATTGATTTAGACAAGTTTTATGAGGTTGGCCCAGCCCGCTAAATCCCCTGTGGAATCAAATTGGAGTATTAAAATTTCTATATGTATGTTGCAAAGCTCTCCTAAAATTTCAATTAAACACAAAAATAAAATCAATTGGGATTAGCTGAGTTGGTCAAAACTTTTACATCTTAATACTCCCTACATCTATATTTATTAGTCATTTTTGAGAGTCTGTGCCATTTTCAATTGTTTATTTCTTTCAATCTGTACTCCAAAAAATATGCAATATTAATCTTGTTTGATAGATTGTAACTAGTTTTATTATTCTATGTTTTTAAATTTATTAAAAATATTATAAATTGGAAGATAAAATAATTTTAAAATGGCACGAATTTCTGTAATGGACCAACAAAAGCGGAAAGGGTAGTAGGATATTAGGAGTTCAAGTCTTCCCACATGTATGTGAGTGTTCTTCCGTTGGGATTATTTTCCTACCTAGTGGGGGCTCTTAGTTGGGGTGGGTTCATAGTGGTTGAGTAGTTGACCTTAGTATATTGTCAACTCTCACACAATTAATATAGTGTCCCGTAATTTGTACTCCATACACGATGTCATGCTCTCTCCAATCGATTGACAAAAAACAATGCAAAAATAGAACAAGAAGGTGACAATTATACCCATCTTATTTTCTCTAAGTGCTCTGATGAAGGATGCTGCTAGAAGGAGGACAATGAGCTACAAATACATATGGCCACAAAAAGTCCAAGAAAAGTATGCTCTCGGCTCTCCTATCGTTATTTGTCGCCACAAGCTTAGTCTATTGAGTCTATTCATGTCAACTCTGCAAATTAAATGGCCTTTCGGGTCTTGGCCTCTGCTCTAGCTGTTGCATTAGTACGATGTAAATAGTTGACAAAATTTAGCCTCGATCCAATTAAAGATCGAGTAAACAGTCAACAGAATGTCATGTGCATACTTGTCCGCTGAGATAGATCTAGAGATTTTTCTAATTTCCTGAAAACAAATTGTATATGTGTGCTTTTTCAAAAGAAAAAAAAAAACTCAGAATGCATAGAAATAATTCAATTTTGTGAAGGATGAAGCTAAAGGTGAACAACTGGTGGCGGTCTTGACCTTAAGGACATGAACGCCATGCCTCATTAGAGCAATTCCAATGATAAGTCATTTCTCAAGCCAAAGCCATTATTTGGCATGAGATCTCGAAAAATGAGCTCCAATGATAAGCTATTTCTCAAATCAAAAAAGACTTTGCGATTTATCAAGCAAAATTTGGCAAAGAAATAGTTTTGGCTTGAAAAAAAGGCTCAAACTACATGAGATGCTCTTAGATTGTCTAATCAACATATTTACAACTAATTCACTTCAACTATTTTTACAACCATCTAATTAATTTGTAAACCGTTTTCGCATTCTAGTCACACTAGTTTCCTGAATTGTACTGGGGATAAACGCTCAGATGTATGAAGCAATAATGCAAATTAGTGACAATAGAGATGAAAGGAAACGATGTAATAGACACTCGATCTGTTCAGATGTGTATGATGTTAATTCATTCATCGAGTCCATAACATTTTGCATGAAAATTCAAAATGAGTCTTGAATTGATAACTTCTGTGTTACAATTCATAATATTTGGACATATGTTCACAACGTTAATTCTTGAACAATAACACTTTGGTGATCATCTTTGAGTACCATATTTTCGGTGCCATGTGATGTGTCACTAATGTACTGGTGAAATATACTTCAATATTTGTAATGTTGTGATGCCGTCTTCCATGCATGTGTTCCCTTTAGTCTTCGTTATTTTCATTTCAAAGATTAATAAAATTTTCTTTTGCCCTCCAGAAGAAAAAAACTGTGAGAAATCTTCATTTCTAAATGTTGTTAGTTGTCTTCAAATATTGTGGAGAGAGAAAGTCAAAGGGCCGGGAAGGCAACTTAACACCTTCATCTACACTTTGCCCACGCGCACACCAACTCATGTCTTCACAATTTAAAGTTGGCATCCTTGAGTTGAGCCTTTCAATCCTTTGAGAAAGTCTCTCTCTCTCTCTCTCTCTCTCTCTCTCTCTCTCTCTCTCTCTCTCTCCTTTGAGAAAGTCTCTCTCTCTCTCTCTCCAAAAACAACACATTATCCCCGTGTTTTGACTTTATCATTTTGAACCTCTCCCTCCCATCTTCCAAATAAATAAGCCAACATTTCTCTACTCCAACCATCTTCAATCCAATTCATAACTCCCCCCACAACCTTCTTCTCCAATCAACACTCTATCTGTTCCTTTCTTCTCTGATTATATACCCATTTTCATCAACAAATTCATCTTGGTCTTCTTTGTCTTCCGCCAATGGGTGAAATTGAAGTCCCTCCATTTTTCCTCTGCCCCATCTCTCTAGAGATGATGAAAGACCCCGTGACTATCCCCACCGGTATCACATACGACCGAGAAAGCATCGAAAAATGGTTATTCACCAAAAAGAACAAGAATTGTCCCGTAACCAAACAAGTCCTCTCCAATCCAGATCTAACCCCGAACCACAATCTCCGCCGTGTGATCCAATCTTGGTGCACCCTCAACGCATCCCACGGCATCGAACGCGTCCCAACCCCGAAGGCACCCGTCAACAAGTCCCAAATAATCAAGCTACTCAAGGACGCGAAGTCGCCAGAAATGCAAATTAAATGCTTGAAGAGGCTCAGATCGATCGCTTCCACCAGTGAAACGAACAAACGGTGCATAGAGTCCTCCGGTGGGGTTGACTTCTTAGCTTCCCTTGTCAAGAACAACAACACTAGTACTACTTCACTAGAATCATGTGATCACGATGGGCTTGAATTCACAAAACTTAGTGATGAAGCCCTAAGCATACTCTTCTCTCTCCAACTATCCGAATCCGCCCTCAAATCCCTCAATGCGAAAAACGGCGAATTCATCGAGTCGTTACTCAATGTATTGCAAGTCGGATGCTACGAGTCTCGAGCTTATGCCGTGTTACTATTGAACTCGATTCTAGAAGTGGAGGAACCTGCGCAACTCGTAGCCTTGAAGCCCGAGTTCTTCGTCGAGCTAGTCCAAATCTTGCACGATCAAATCTCTCCCAAGGCCTCCAAAGCGGCACTGCAGCTGCTAATCAACGTGGGGCCTTTGGGGCGAAACAAGCTGAAAGCAGCAGAAGCGGGCGCGGTGAGCGTACTGGTCGATCTTCTGCTTGATTCTTCCGAGAAGAGGGCTTGCGAGATGATACTAACGGTGCTGGACCAGCTGTGCCAGTGCGCGGGGGGGAGGGCCGAGCTGTTGAAGCATGGGGCCGGGTTGGCGATCGTTTCGAAGAAGATACTCAGGGTTTCAAAGGTGGGGAGCGAACGGGCCGTGAGGATATTGCTTTCGATATCGAAGTATTCGGCGAGTCCTGCTGTTGTTCAGGAAATGCTGCAGCTGGGTGTGGTGACGAAGCTGTGTATGGTGCTTCAAGTGGACAGTGGAAGCAAGGCCAAAGAGAAAGCAAGGGAGATACTGAAGTTGCATGCTAGGGATTGGAGGAATTGTTCTTGTATTCCATCATGATATTGAGATCCACAAAGATTTTCTTTTCTTTTTTTTTCTTGTTGGGTAATAAGTAGACAGACAGATATTCGAGCAATACCAATCAGAAAGTAGGAGTGATAAATGACATATGGGGGCATAAGTTTCCATCTTTACTTGGAAAAAATTTCAGGAAGTGATAATATTGGAATCAATTTTCATGTCTTCCGTAGAGAAAACAGTTTCAATAAAGATATGGCAGTTAAATGGAAAAAGGTGTTACAAGTGTGACCAAAAATTGTGTGTGTGTAATATGTTCGTTAGAGAATAAAAAAATTGGTGTATTATATTTGACCTATTTTTTGTATTTGTAATATTGGTCTTGGTTCAAGTACCAAAAAAATAGACAATGGGAGACAATATAGCACGAGGGTGTTCCACAGCACCTTAAAAAGTATTTCTAAATACTTATTTCACCTTTTCAAACTCAAATATAATGTATTGGCGAAATAATTTTTCGATTTTTTTTTGCACCGTTCAAAAATTCTCAAAGAGATCTATTAAATAAGATCTATATTGCTACAAAAATTATTTACGTAAATGCATTATTTTTTAGTATTTATTTGTGAATATGGAATAGAGCCACACATCGTTTCCTTTTCAATCACACAAAAGGAGAAAGACAACCCACCATTCCTCTCTTAGGCGCCCTCTCTCTTCTTTTTTTCTCTGTGCATGGATAGTGACCGATAATAGCATCTCCAAGAGGCTCTCTATTTGGACTAGTTAGCGATTATTCATAGCCAAACTCAAATTTCAATATTCCAACAAGCTATCTTTACTTGCTTGACACTTTGTCTTTGTTTACTTTCACAAAGCAACTAGTAGAGTTAGAGCAAAGGAAACTAGCTTCTCTCTTTCTCCTTTTATTTACCTTTTTGCCTCTCAATTCTATGGGTAAATCTCAAAAAATAATAATAATAATAATAATAATTAATGACAATAATCAAGTTGTTTTTGCTAAATGAAATTTTAATTGATGCATGTGAGGAGAATAATCCGTATAGAAATCTGTCAATAAATAAGCTTTAGCTCATGTAATTAAGTTTAGTAAAAAGACCCACTAACGGCTAATCGTTCTTCTTTTTCCATTATTAAACCGGATGTCATCTTTCATTGCACAGTCGAATGATTAAGATCATGACCAGAAGGAATGGACATTCACGCACCCAGTTTTTTACTTTTAATAGCCTTGAATAAATTAAGCAGGTTTGGTGGGTTTCATCAGCCACCCATATTGTCTAGTTCTTCTTCTGTTTTTTAAAACATCATCTAGTAAAATGTATCCGTATCTGTGCGAAGAACTTGTTGGGATTACACGAGGAGGCACCCCGGTCTCCAGCACCGAGATTCAAATACAACTTTAATCATAACTAATGGAAGCAAGATGAAGAGTAAAATAGAGAGATACTGAAGATTTACGTGGTTCGACAATAACGTGCATATTCCAATGAGCTAAGGAGAATTCAGACCGAACTCCACTTCAATGATGAGAGTTGTTTCTCTCACACTACATTGCCTCTTCTAAGAGTCATTGTCTAGCCACTTGTGCTCTTCCTCTTCTTACGTACCCGTGTACCAACACTTCACATGCCAAATTCTAAGAGGAGTATTGACGGTGATCACAAGATATGTGATGAGTACAAGGTCCAAGGTAACATGCATTCCAAAGGAGTCTCCTTTGAAAATATAACATTGAGAATATAAACCGAATTATTTACGAGACGGAATTCATTACAAAGATCTTAGAAGACGGAATTCATTACAAAGATCTTGGATAAAGTCAAATTATATAATCATCTAATTGACGCAAAACGAGAAAGTATAAGGCGGTTGATGCCTTTCACCTCAACCCAGTTGTCATATATGGTTCTTTTCTGGCCTTAATACTACCTTATAATTAGAAGATGAATTAATCACCTGCCTTTATTCTCCCTAATCCGTATTTACAAGCAAGCAAATCAGAGTGCAGACCATTTAGCAGGGATCGATCGGCGCGGAGCAAATGGAGGAACTGGGGGTGGTGGAGGAACCACCGCGAACGATCGATCAGACACTTTGTTCACGAAGATGGGCTAGGAGTTGGCCGGTTTAGGGATTAATTAATTATGTCCCTTTATATGTTAGTATTTATTTATATGAGCTATGCTTGCAGTGAACTCTTCCTTTTTCCTGTTTTCAGCATATATTGTAGATCCAGGGATGCTCTGTAGGGGTTACAGAACGCATTCGGACCATCCAAAAGTGTTTTTAGTGATTCTGATTAAAAACGAACTCTTTCAGAAAAAAGCTAACTCTTCCCCATCTCTTCCCTTGACAAATTTATTTTTAATCTGAACCATTAATTGTCAGGATGAACGGTCCGGATGCGTCCCGCAGGGCGCTGCACAGGGAGTGGCTTTGCAGCATCCCGGGTCCATAATGGGGTTTGGAAAATTTAATTTCAGCGGTTTACCAAACTCATTTAATTTATAATAAAAAATCTCTAGCCTTGGACCATTAATACCGTAATCGTCCATTAAAGTATGCAAATACTGGAACTTTTCATTGACGGTGTATTTTGATCAACAATGACGGGCCTATTTGACTGCCATTTTTAATTCTAAATTGAAAGGTTCTTAACCGGTACCGGTCACATAACTCGCCAATATATTGTACAATTATAGGTCTTATATAATTTCTTGGTCTTTGGACCAGGACCCGATCGCTGGAAGATTAAGTCGTACCATATAAATATAAAAGTATATGTTTCAAATCTCAGCATTTAAGAAATCATACGCATGAAAGATTATGGTTTGGCTTCAACTTAATTATTCTTAACGGAAATTTATAGGGGTTATTGGTATTTTTTTAGTTTTCGGTTAAAGTTTTTTGAATTAAACATTTGCCTTAAAGAGAGGAATCGAAAAGGTATAACAGATTTAGACCAAAGTTGATCATAGTTTGTATAAGACAAACAAAAGGAAAAAGGTAAGAAAACGTATTTTTTTGAACTTTTTTCCTCTTTAGTCAAACTTTTTTTTAAAATTATTTTGGTCATCAATTTTTTAAAATATTTTCCACTTTAGTTAAACTTTTTCTTATTTATTTTGGACATCAACTTTTGAACTTTTTTCCTCTTTGGTTAAACTTTTTTTATTTATGATTTTGCTAGAAAATATGCGATTAGTCCAAATACATGAATGCAAATATAAGAAAATTTCATAAAAAGACGACAAAAGAGACAGTGATCAAAACAATTGGATCGAGCATTAGTCTTATTAAGGGAAACTAATCACTGTGCTTTATTTTTATTAAAAAATTGTATGTCTTCTAGCTGTGAACCATAGTTTTGGGACGGATGGAGTATTAAAATGAGCCTGAATGTCGAGATCAGTGTCTGATTTTATGTATTAAATATATTCCTACCGCGACGTGTGCAACAATATTATGAGTCTGATTTTATTTATTAAATATATTCCTACTGCGACATGTGTAACAATATTATGAGCCGTGGAAATGATGGGTATATATGTGTGCATATACACACTCTTTCTCGTTCAACGCCAACTTGATTATTTTCTAGTCCTAAATTAATGGGTTGCCTAAGCGTAGGGTTGAAATCGACGTAGCACAATATCCGGTAAGTCCGGAGTTGAATCCACAGAGACAGTGATAAGTGCTAACTAAAAACTCGGATTGTTACCGATTAAACTGGCTCTTAGATAGCTACCCCTTGTCGTTTTGAATGAGATTTAACTAAACTTACGAAATAACTGTTCTTTTCAAATAATTAAAAAGAGGTACGATCGTCGGGTTTATAGCACTCATAACCAGACCTGATTAACCTGCTCTATTCAGTGTTCTTAAAAACGTTCAACTTTGGATTGAAAAAGATACCTCCCAAGATGCAAGACCCTATGATCGCCGTTTACCTATGCGCAGCGGAGAACGAGTTTTGGACCCCCATTCCTCCGTTCACATAGGCTCCGACAATACTCAGATTCGTCTGCGGGAAGTATTTTTCTAGTCTAAAATTGTTTTTTTTCATTGTTTGAAAATAGGAGCAGTGTCTGAATTGGTCACGGTGTACTAATCACCCTGCGACCCTACCTATACGATTACTCACTAATTATTGCGCATAAAATAAAAGAAACCCTAACTTGAACCATGTTTCTATTGCGCGAGATAAAAAATAAACAGAAAAATATCAACCAATCAAATATCAGCGAATAACTTTAATTAAAAACAAAAGTTAAAACAATTTACCGAATACTTAAATACTCGAACAAATATTGAAAACTCGAAGGGAAAAGCTATGGGAAGAAAAACGAATTTCTAACTGCTAATTAAAACTTCGAACTTCCGTGGGAATCAGAATCTCGGCCGCCCCAATCTCCGTTCCTGACTTCCTGTATCAAGTGATCCTCTGGCAGCCCTATTTTTCTTCCAAGTGGGCTCCAAGGCTAACTCTAAATATGGTGGGCCATGCCCACTGCTGAGAGAAACTGGCTTGGGCTTGCTTATTCTTTTCCTTTTCTTTTCTTAGTCCAAGACTAAGTCAAAATTAGGAGTAAAGAATGGTAGCTCTTTCGGCCCACTAAAATATGTGTATTTTGTAATGCTTCCAATCAATTTTAATTCTAAGAGCAATATGGACAGCAGGATAATTCCCAAGGCCCAATTCATGATTCAATCCTCTCAGCTTAAGCCACATTTAGTTATTTAATTGGTCTTTACGAATTAAGCTTCCAAACACCTACAAGACAATAATTAAGCATTAAGCTCCTAATAATTATATAAATGGGACTTAACAAAGATAAATTAGGGAGCGCTAATGTGAACATTTACGTGCCTATCAATGCCCATCCCGAATTGGGCTTCCAAATTTCCGTTGGGCCTTACTTTTCAAAACTTAATGGGCCCATAAGTGAGTTGTTATAGCTAGTTTTTTTTTTTTCCTTTTTTATTTGAACCAAAATAATACTCTCCCTATTTTGTAGTCCCTCGTTCCATTCTAATCGGATAGTATATTGATTATATATTTTTCAATTGTTAACACTTTTGTTTAATGGGCCTGCCACGTTATCTTTTCTTTTCTTAATCTTGTTTGACACTTGACAATGTCTATATATAATGTGTATATTTTTAATGTTATATTGGATCTTGTTTGATAGCTCTCGATCGGTACTATTAGATAAAGTTTTTAAAATCACCTTAAAAATCATAGATTACAAGATATAATTAATTGAAATGTGACACGAACTCCTAAAAAATTGGGACGGGGAGTATACTACTTGGGGACTCTAGATTTTTGGGGGGCTCTAGACAGGGGCTGTGCCCTGGTGTCTATGTATTTGCCTCTTAATTAGAGGACGTAGATAAAGACTCAACACTCTATCAAATATAGAGCATTGTGCTACTGATCTTGAATTGTACTCCAGTTGTTTGGAGATGAACTAGACATAACATTAAGGCTTTCATGGACCAATGAGTTATCCTCAAACTCAGGTAACTAGGGAAAAATATTAGACTGAATTTCCCGCACTATTATTTGCATGTCTTTAATAAAATTTGTTCTGATTTTGTTAGTTTTGCATCATTTTTTTGTGAATTGTCAGTTCATGTCGATGAGAGATAAAAAAAATTTGGACGAAAAAAAAAACCCGGCTTAAGCCAAAACACCCATATTGCCGTGGAAGGAGTAGATATCTGTCCGTGGGGAATTGTGTATATATATTATTATAAGAATCACACGTACATTTTAGTTTTGGTTTGTTTCCTTTGTGTATCATGTGTTTTTTACAATTGCGAATTAATTTATTACTACTACTGTTGTGTCCGTTTAATGTGTGGAATAATAAGAAAAAAGTCATCGTTGGTTTTTATTTTATTCTCATGCATCGAATGAGCACAAATGCCAGTATATGTATGGATGATACTTATCTCTTCACTTCAATCCCTGGTCAAACAAAACAGAAAAGCAGCAATTTGGGAGAGGAATCTGCTTTACGGAAAAGGGCAGTTGATGCTAAATCAGAATAAATCCCTGTGGGCTTGAATATGACATATTCTGCTCCTTTTCCACCCATTTCCCATTAGGGTAACCAGTATGGAGGAAATTAAAGTGTTATTTAGTACTCTCCGTCTCATATTGTTGATCCTTCACGAAAAAGCGCATAATTTTTGGATAAAAAAATATTTTTTGTGCATAGTTTTTAAAATTTTTTGACACCAAATTAAAGAACTAATTGACTAGTATGGGACGGAGGAGTAGTTGCTATGAAGTTAAAGAAGATGAAAGTTACCAATTAATTATGCCCTGTAAATAATCTCGACTTTAGTGGGCTGAACTATCGGCCCGACAAGATTTACCAGATCAGCAGCCCAATGGGCTGAACGCTTGGGCCGAACCGCATGTGTTAGGTTGAAGCTGCGCCTGTCACGCGTGAGCCCAAGCGCCTCGATCTGCAAAGATAAGTCGGGCAGGACCAAGTCGGAAAAGGTCTGACCCGAATCAAGACAAAGAGTTCGCGTGCTTACCAGAGGATCAGTTCGGTAATGTGGCCATCACAAGGCACTTTGTGTGTCATGCATGACATCGCTCCAAAGAGTGGTTATGGCATGTGCGTAACACGATGCTTGGAGCCTAAGCTAAATTACTCAATATAAAGTATAATGCCAAACTTAGAAAGGTACGCAATTCATACTCAGCAAGAGCTTTGTATTTCCCATCTTTGAGCAAAGACTTTACTTAACTATCGGAGTGCTTCCTTGTCATTACAGACCAATCAGGCACTAACAACAGTTCTTCTATATATGCTTCAACTGTAATTGCAATTCCATATCCTGGATACTTATTTTATATCCATGTTCGTGTGGAACATAATACTCCTTCCGTCTCTTTTTAAGTGTCCTGCTTCGTAACTCCAATTTAGGGCCCATTCCAGAAACCTTCTTAAAAATAAAAAGCTTATTTCACATTTTCAAACTCAAAAATAACATAAATGAAAAATATTTTTTCAATTTTTTTTGCATCGTATAAAAGGTCTCATCGAGATCTCATCTTTTAAACAAGATCTATATTGCATATTTTTAAATTTCAATAAGCTCATAATTTTTAAACTTGAAATTACATTCTTAAAAAATAAGGACTTTTCTCTCTCTCTGGAACGGGCTCTTACTAAAAAAACATTATCATTATACCTTTCACATCAACTTTTTTCTCCACTTTCCCTACTTACCCATCATCATTACACTTTTACTTACATATTTTTCAAAATAGAATCTACTTTTAGGGACAAAATAGACAATGCACCAATTTTTACCCACTAACTTGACAAAATGAACACTTATTAAGGGACAGCCCAAAATAAAATACTGGACTCTAAATAAAGGATGGAGAGAGTAATAAAAATGTTGTAAAGAATATACCCATTTTGAACTCCCGATATTGAATACAACCATTATATGTTGGAAAATTCTATGTACCCCGAAAGAGTACCCAGAAATGATCCCGAATTTTGAAAATCGATGGTCCAGATTGACTTCAAATAAATCTAGACCATTGATTTTCAAATTCGGGATACCTAGCACTCCTCTTATATGTTACCATCATATTAAACATTTTTCCGAGATCTAGGACAAATCATATCAAAATGATGCAGGAAAATTCACAAAAACCTACGTAATTCGGACAAAAGGCAGCGTGATTGGAGGGCCCTCAAAGTTAACTTTGGACCGGAGTCCCTACTTTTATTTTTGGTTTGGGATGTCCGGGACATTTTATGCGAACTGGGATGGGAGTGGTTACGAAGGGATTGGGGGTTTCATTTGACAATTCAATGATTCAAATTTTATCTCGATAATTAACGACTCAAATCCCCCGATACACACAACTCAACTAATTTTTCTTTCTAATCCGATCAAAAGTAGGCCACCACCCCGGGGCTCCTAGCTTTACTACAAACAACAAAAAGTGTAAAGGCTAAATCTAAAGATATGCGACGCCCTCAATTTGTCTCTACTATGTGGCCCAACCAAAAGTCCCCTTTGCACCGCCCACTCCTCACAATTTGTAGAATTAAAGAAAGTGAGAATATTTTACGACCACAAAAATTAGTAGGTGATAATCATACATGGGTCCCTCTATTATTGAAAGGTAATTCTCTTCTCGCGCCCCGACAACACCCCCGACCCACCTCCTTCTTCCGAAAATACCCCCCGCAGCCTGCTCCTCAGAAATACTTCAATCCCATTTTTTCTTATTTCTCCTTTATTTACTTAATAATCTTTATAATTTTTTTCCTCTTTTATTTATTTAATATTATTAAAGTGTTCCGATTTTCAATCTGATTGAATCAGTACAAAAACCTATTTTTTTTTATCATTTTATCCTCAGAGTTCAAGGGGGTGCGAAAATGCGAAAAGAGAGTCTCTATGAAAGCCCCCATTTGCCATCACAGATCATGCCGCCTTGTCGGTTGTTCAACTAAATAAGTTAAATGACTTGTTTTTGTCATTTTCATTTGTTAGTTTTTCATCAATTTTTTGAGAATTATTGATTCTTCATGATGAGAGGAATCTAAAAAGTAAAAAATTAAGATTGGAGCCTAAATTTTTTGAATGAAGACAAAATAAGCCAATAAGCTAAATTTTTCGTCTTTATTCAAAATAATTTGGGTTTCAATCATAATTGTGTACTTTTTAGATTGCTTTTGTTATAACGAAGTAATAATTCACAAAAAGTTGACGAAAAATTAACAAATGCGAAAAAAATTGAATAATGACAAAAAAATACTACCTCCGTCCTATAATGTTTGTTTGGTCGCAAAATGAGGACGTAAAAATAATATAATTTTTGCAAGAAATACTCCCATTTTTTTCAACAATTCACTACATATCGATGAATTCTTTAAATTTATGAAAAAAATTTGAATTTTTTCTTGAAAAAAATGCATTATTTTTTAGTCCTCGTTTTGTGGACCGGACAAATATTTTGAGATAGAGGGAGTAAATCATTTGGCTTATTTAGCCGAACAATCCCTTAGATTTTCATGAATTTTCTTTCATCATTTGACATACTCCATGTTCCTTTAAGAATTAGTGGTGTATATTTCATAAGTATTTTGTAAAATATTGCTTCCATCTCGCAAAGTTAGTCCGCTATGAAAAGACATCCAATTTTTAGGTCAAAAAATTAGAATGCTTTCCCACGTACATGAGTTTCAAATTTGTTTATAACACTTTCGAGAAACAAATTGAGATATTTGATGTGCTGCAAAGAAATTTAAAACATTGTGCACAAACAAGGTTTTATTTTTTTAGAGTAGTGATTTTGCCACACCCTTTTTTGATAATGCGACATCCTGTAAGTGCATTTTTTGGTTCAAAAATACACTTGCAAGATGTGGCATTATCAAAAAATGGTGTGACAAAATTATTTCCCTTTTCTTATTTCGAAACTTGCACTTTTTTAAGCAGGACGGAGGGAGCCTGATTCGATGTGCATAAATGAGGTCTTTTTCATCAGTTATTAAACAATTCATCGATCAGATACTTTAATACCAACACCTGCATAGAGTCATATGGTAGATATACTAAATAATTTAATTGACCAAACAAATATTGAATTCTTAATTAATTCCTAAGATCATTAGGTTAGATATAAAGATACTAGTGGCTAGTTGTGTACAATTTAGGGGTGGGCATCGTGTCGTGTCGTGTTTGTGTCAGAATTCTCTCAATCATAATCCGACCTATTTAACTTTTTGTGTTATCTTATCGTGTCATATTCGTATTTCGTGTTAGTAATAGCCGATCAAAACTCACTAACTTCGTGTCATATCTGAAATTCCCGCCCCTAGTGTACATGCACGAAAGGGGAGAGTGCCTGCCTCAAATTCTCCACCGAAGGATATTCACGTTAGTTTATTGTAAATTATAAACAGGATGCATTCCAGCAAAATCTTGCATGGTAGGGCCCTAATTTTTTATTTTTTATTTGTCAAAAATTGAGAGGTAGTATTCATCAAAAGATTCCCATAGGAGAAGAATGAAAGTCCACAGATCGGACACTCCAACAGAAAAAGCGTATACACCAAAGGATGACAAACCCCGCCCCCCCGAAGGAGGACAGATCCCTCGGAGGAGGACATTATCAAAACAAACAACAAAATAAAAGAAGTACCGCCGAGACATCCGCTGCTACTCTTTCACAACCACCTTGATAGACTCGTAAAGACTCGTAACTACCACCTCTGCTTCACAAAATAGGAACACATCGTTGGGAGGTAGTTGCCTAGCAAACGCGGTAGATAGCGTCAAGTCACAGATCTGAGAAGATGGAGGCTAAGAACGGTAGTGAACAATATCTTACCCGCAACGATTGAAACCGAAGCCCTGGAACGTTGCTGGAAAACGATAGTTCCCAATGGACGCTCGAATTTCAGTCACGGAATTAAGAGAGAAGACGGTTCAACGGTGAGAGAAAGTGAACAGAGGAGAAGGATCTCTCCCCACCTGAAAATGGGGAGAGGGGAAGGAGGGGAAGAATTATTGGCAGCTAGGGTTTGGAGATTTTGAGAGAGAGAAAAAAGCGGCTCTCGAGAAGTATTGTTAACATGTAGGGCCCTAATTAAATTGTCAATTTCTTCTTATCCATGCAAGTGCCATACTCTTGTTGGATTATTAATTATGCATCTACACTGTCAGTGCTTTGAGCTAAACATATCCACCGTTTCCTTAATTTGCTTTCCACAAGTGTTATACACGTATGACCAAACTGCACAAATCTCTCACTTATTATATAATCAGATATATAGAGCTTGCATCAACTTTTTTTCCTTTTCCTTATAATTAAGGTGTTCGGACAAGCTTACGATCACCTCGACTAATCCTCAGGAACTAGTCTCACCGATCAACTTGTAGCAACTTTACCCCTTTTGTAAATGTAACTAAGTGATTTTCACACTCCTCGCTTATCCTTATCATGACGAGGTTAAACACACTCCTCTGGAGAAAACCAAAAAATAAGGCTAGATTGCCTCTGTGCAAACTTTTTTCCAATATTAAAAAAGAGAAAAAAGAAGAATGTTCCTAAAATCAAGGTGCAAAATAAAGGTTCAGAAACAAAACAAATAAAATTAACAAAAATAGCTTATTGAAGTTACCGAAAGGGCCCTAGCTAAGATAGGGAAAAGGTTGTTTTCTTTACCTAATTTATTTTTTTTATTTTATCTTAAAATGAAGGGTTTGGTGTTCAATTAATGACCACATTGAAGTTAATTACTTAGCGCACTGCAATCAGCACTGTGTACCTAACCATGTATAGGTGGACTATAATAAGTAGGAGTAATACGATAGTCGTTCTTTAGTTTCTTTAGTGGGCATTTGGGGTAGATTTTTCAAAGGGTTTCAATCTAAAATTAATTGGCAATAAGTGGAGTAACCTTCAGTTATATTAACCAAGTTTGAGTGACTTAAGTGAACGATGTGGGATAAAGTCTAACATTCTCCCTTACCACGTGAGATGATACCATGTTAAAAATGAACTGCCAATAAATTAACTTGCTTTTATCGATGTGTCATTGATTGTGTGTCCAAAACATAAGCCTAACGTACTTTTTTACCTAGGCTTCAAGACATACTCCTGGATTCTATTGGATTTTTCTGATTTTCTTAATTTTCTTCTTGCCTTTTTCTAACTATCCGAGGCTGCTCCTGGTTCTTTTTTTTCAAACACAAATTACTTGTGTTTGAGGGAGGATGTTAACATACTATTTCTTAATATTATGTTTACCATAGTTTTTAGGTTCTATTATTATGTTTCCTGTTATGTCTACAACATTATTCGTGTTTCTTATTAGTTAGTCTAAATTTCTTTGTTACATGCATTTTTTAATTTATTTAGTGTTCTTGATGGTCAAGTCTTGTAGACTATATATATATATATATATATATATATATATATATATATATATATATATATATATATATATATATATATATATCTAGAGGAATTTTCAAGTGAGGGATCCCTCATTTTAACAAAATGAGGGACTCCTGATCAAATTTTGAAAATCCGAACCGTTCAATATGTGCAGAACGTAATTTTAAGGGTCCCCGCGAGAAATCAACAAAAAAAATGACCGGGAAGGGCGTCAACCGAGCAGTTTTTTTTGAACCGTTCAATGAAAACTGCTAGGATGAAGCTCTTCCCGGTCATTTTTTTTGCTGATTTCTCACAATGACCCTTAAAATCACATTCTGATCACTTTGAGCGGCTCGGATCATCGAAATTCAATTAGGAAGGGAAGTCCAGCATTTTAAAAAAATGAGGAATCCCTCACCGGAACCTATATATATATATATATATATATATAAGGCATGCTATAATATGTTTTAAAAAAGACAATCAATGAAAACTTGGTTCTCGTCTATTCTTTTTTCTAACATTGGGGTTATCTTCTATTCTCTATAATTTATTGCTCCAATTGACAGACATCCAATTTTTCTGCAGTAATATACTCCTTCCATCTCATTTTCATTGTTCATTATTTTTTTTTTCTTTTTTTTGTCTATTGCGTATATCTTTCAATCTATAATATTTTTTCATGGTTATGACAACTTTGTATTGTAGAACAAATTAAAATCTATCAAATAAGATCCATATTATATATTTTTGGATATTCACATTAAAAGATATAACCGATTGTAAACTGACACAAACATAAAAAAAAGACAATCAAAATGGGATGGAGGGAGTAATTACATACTCCATACGTATGTTTTTCTTTGGTTCCACACTTCCACCTTTCACGGAGAACCTTTTTTAAAATGTCCTGTTTTGCCTCTTTGACTAACATATTAGAGCATGTACATCAGTACATAGTCAAAAATGCTGGTGAATAATACATTTTTTTCATTTTATCTACTTACATCTCTTTTAACACTACACCAATATTATCTATTTTACCTATTCTCTAATAAAATACAATTCTTTTTCTTTTCCCTTTTTCTTTTTCAAGAAAAGAACAGAGGAGAGAGGGGGAAAGTTTGAGAGATAATAGTATTAAATGGTTTTGCTCATGAACAGTTGTTAGTTAAATATACCTATCTACTGTAGTTGGTTGTTCTTTCCCCTTTGGTTTACCTAATCTGCTGTACGAGGATTTTTCCACTATGCATAGGTAAAATAGCTAATTTTAGGTGTTTACATGAGCTAGTAAACTTGCTCTTAGTTCGCGGATAAAAAAAAATAAAAAAAGACTAACATATTAGTTCTAGGTTTTTTTTTGTTTCCTTAAAAGAAGAGGTTGAAATTTTTGGTAACTAACTTCTTACAGTGGCGTGCCAGAGAAATTTTGTCAAAAGTGACTTATCTGACAGTCTCGAACTTTCTTTCTGTTTATATAATGCGTTAGATTTACCTACTCAGGTCTCCCTAACACAAACATTTGAAAATGTGGGAGGCAAGTAGAATATACAGTATAGTTTTTATGCAGCATTGAAGTACGATTGTCGGTTGCAACAGTTGAATATTGTGTAACTAGCTGGCGTTGCACCTTTTTTTATGTACGGGACAAAATAATTCATATTATCGAAAGGGCATACCGCTAGTTATTTGAAAATAGAATTTAGGATAAAAATATTGACTGATTGACATTTTTTTTTTATGACAGAAAAAAAATATGAATCACCAACTCTTACAAAATAATTACTTCAAATGACAGAATTAGAAGACTCCGGTGTGTTTCAATTAATTTGCAATTGTAACAAATGTAGAATAAATAAAGCAAATTAAGAAAAACTAAAAAGTACGATTTTTATTTATCATACTTTATCTAATAAAACTTAATTTTTAAGTCTCCTAAAATATCTCTCTCTCTCTCTCTCTCTCTCTCTCTCTCTCTCTCTCTCTCTCTCTCTCTCCACCCCACGTATCTCTCTCTCAAATTTTCATTTTGAGGATTAGGGGTCTAAAGTATTTTGAATCCAACTACCATTTTCCTTTTGATCTCAACCAAGGGAGATGGTCTATAAAATATATAATAAAAATATAAAGAAACGTTAATAAAATTGAGAAAGTACAAACTAACAAACTGATAAAGTCGTATATATCCAAGAAAAACCGTTCATTTATTCACCCAAGGTGGCCATGGAATATACTGGGGGAAAACAACAGTCTACTAATGTTTGTGAATCTCTTCAAAACATAAGATATTCAGATCTTATCTCACACTCATGAGACATAAATCATATAATACAAACTTCCTCGGACTTGCCTGGACAAGTCTAGGTTCGACTTTCGAGTCTCCATAGTTCCTTAAGCTTCGCTTCCGACGCAACTGCGATAAAATCTGCTACGGATAACGGTGTGATGTAATGGGATAATACTATTTGACTGAAGTGATCTTCAGGTTGGTGTTGTACAATCAGGTGCCTAGCACTGTGTTGCGCACTTCCGAGCCGTCGGATTGTACATTCGATGGCTCGGATCTCATCTTGGCAACCAAGGATTAGGTACCGTTCATTGCCGATATGAGATCCGAGCCGTCGGATGCACGATCCAACGACTCGGAGGTGCACAGCATGGTGCTGCGCATACTACTGCACTGCACCGCACCATCCCCAATTCGATGGGCTACCATATCTCTGCACTTCTATTTTTATAGTAAAAAAAAATACAGTAGAAAATTAGATGGTTTAAAACTGAATACTCTACAATCTTACTTTGGGAATAAGGTAATTCAAATATCAAATATAATAACGTATCAGGCTATAATTCTAAGATAGTCCAGAATAGCAGCCTCTCAGGCCGCAGAATAGAAACAGGTGAGTGACCCAATGGGTTTGGGTGATTAGTTATGAAAAAACAATAAGTGTTCTTTCATGAGATCACTTGTTTCATTATTTCAGAGGCCAAAATTTTGAAATCCCAGAATCGTGGAAGGTTTGTATGATTTGTTAATTTTCAGGGGTTCGAGATTATTTGAGGTGCGGAAAAACTGATTCAGACATCTATTTATAAAATAGAAACAGGTTAGTGATTGATTTCCAGAACCAACCATGGACCAATATCTGATCAAAAAAACCATGGACCAATCTGCTACAATACTCACTTTTCAGAAATTACTACTCGTAGTATTATTTAATGTTGTCGAAAGTACAGAAATGCCCCTATCCGCTATCCTTGCAACACAAATACACAATCACACACATATGCCTAGCCCGGAGTTCAGGTTCTTGGACGAGATAGTATTTCACTCTGAATTTCTCATATATTTTCCATCTCATTCTTGGGGAGTTCTCATCAAAGATCTCCAATTTGCATGTCTTTTTTTACCTTTTCCCCATCCAATTTCTGTACACTCTAAGTGCGTCTCACTCGAATCACAACCAATCCCATATCTTCACAGCTCTTTTCATCCGAATCCCTTCCTCTTCTCACTCTTTATTGCAAGATTTGACATGGGTATTTCAAGAAACAGCCATTAGAGGTCACATGTAGTCTTTCTCAGCTACTGGCACCTGGGTTTCAAAGATCCTGCTATGGATGCTGACCAGATTATTCTTCTTGCTGCACTGCTTCTGTCTCTTGTTTCAGTTGTTTCTAGTGTCACAGACCCAAATGATTTTGCCATTCTTGACCAGTTCAGAAAAGGGTTGGAAAACCCTGAGCTCTTGAGCTGGCCTCCAAACAGCAATGACCCATGTGGCCCCCCCAGTTGGAAACATGTGGTTTGTGTCGGTAATAGGGTTACTCAGATTCAGGTTGAGAATGTTGGATTGAAGGGTCCTTTGCCTGAGAACTTCAACCAATTGACTAAGCTCTACAACTTAGGCCTCCAGAGGAACCAGTTCAATGGAAAGTTGCCATCTTTTAGTGGTTTATCTGAGTTGCAGTTTGCCTATTTGGATTACAACAATTTCGATTCGATTCCGTCAGATTTTTTCGATGGTTTGGTCAGTTTAAGGACTTTTGCTTTGGATTCTAACCCCCTTAATGGCACAACAGGTTGGTCACTGCCTTCTCAGTTGCAAGACTCATCTCAATTGACCACTCTTTCCTTGATGAATTGTAATTTGGTTGGTCCATTGCCTGATTTTTGGGGTAATATGCCGTCCCTCACGTCTTTGAAATTAGCGTTGAATCAAATTTCCGGTGCTCTTCCAGCGAGCTTTGGCAACTTAGGCTTGCAGTCTTTGTGGCTGAATGGGCAGTCTGGTGGGGGAATGAACGGTCCAATCGACGTGGTTGCATCAATGGTTTCACTCACTAGTCTATGGCTTCATGGCAACGCATTTTCAGGTAAAATTCCAGCAAACATTGGTGACTTAACTTTTTTGAAGGATTTCAATGTCAATAGCAATGATCTTGTGGGCTTATTACCTGATAGCTTGGCAGATATGCAATTGAACAAGTTAGATTTGAACAATAATCAGTTCATGGGTCCTGTTCCTAAGGTCAAAGCAGTTAATTACACTTACAGTTCAAACAATTTTTGTCAATCTGATGTGGGTGTTCTTTGTGCCCCTGAAGTTATGGCACTGTTAGAGTTTCTTGATGCTGTGAATTACCCTTCAAAGCTTGTTTCTTCTTGGACTGGGAATGACCCTTGTGGGGGACAATGGCTGGGAGTGAGTTGTGATGCCAACAAGAAGGTTTCTATAATCAATTTGGTTAAGTCTAATCTTACCGGTACCTTGAGTCCTACAATTGCAAACATAGCTTCCCTTACTCAAATTAGTCTCTCTTCTAATCATCTTTCGGGTCCAATTCCGAAAAACTGGACCAGCTTGAAATCTTTGACCCTTTTGGATTTGAGTGGCAACAACCTTTCTGCTCCGTTGCCAAATTTCAGTAGCTCTGTCAAACTGTCCTTAGACAATAATCCTTTACTAAATTCTAATGAGTCTGAACCATCCCCTTCGCCAATAAACAACAGCCCGCCATCTCGAGGTTCACAATCCCCTCCAAATAATCACCCATCTACAAATCCCACAAGTCGTTCTTATGAATCAACTCAAGGGGAAACCTCCAAAAGTTCTAAACTACTTGTAATTGTGGTCCCTGTCGCCAGTTTCGCAGCTGTTGTCTTGTTGGTTGTTCCTTTGCTTATTTATTGTTGTAAGAACAGAAAGGATGCCCCCTCCCAAACTCCATCTTCTCTTGTGATTCACCCTAGAGACCCCTCTGATTCAGATAACACAGTTAAGATTGCTGTTGCGAATAACAGCAATGGAAGTGGTTCTGGGAGCAGAAACAGCAGTGGAATTGGTGAGTCACATGTCATTGACGCTGGAAATTTGGTTATATCGGTGCAAGTTCTTCGGAAGGTGACCAATAATTTTGCCCCTGAAAATGAGCTTGGCCGTGGTGGTTTTGGGGTGGTTTATAAGGGAGAATTGGATGATGGGACGAAAATAGCAGTGAAGAGAATGGAATCTGGTGTGATTAACAGCAAAGCTCTAGATGAGTTTCAGTCCGAAATCGCTGTTCTTTCAAAGGTTCGCCATCGTCATTTGGTTTCTCTTCTTGGCTATTCGATCGAAGGCAAGGAGAGGCTTTTGGTTTATGAGTATATGCCTCAAGGGGCTCTGAGCAAGCACCTTTTCCACTGGAAGAGCTTGAATTTAGAACCTCTGTCTTGGAAGAGGAGGCTGAACATCGCCTTGGATGTGGCTAGAGGGATGGAGTATCTTCATAGTCTGGCTCATCAAAGCTTCATTCACAGAGATCTAAAATCCTCAAATATCTTACTTGGTGATGATTTTAGAGCAAAAGTTTCAGATTTTGGACTAGTGAAACTTGCTCCTGATGGGAAGAGGTCTGTGGTAACCAGGCTTGCTGGGACTTTTGGATACTTAGCCCCAGAATATGCTGGTAACTTGTCATTCTACCTTCTTGCCTATGCATTGATTTAAAATTGATGTAGTATTATTGCATCTTACTGGTATCTGAATTTTATGTAGTTCAAAATCATGAACAATCCATGACATAGAGTTACCTAAATGAATTGCAGACCTTTTCTGTTGGGCCTTCTCGGAATTTGAATTGGCACCTATAGCTGGCTTCGCATTGCATTTGAATATGGGAAACCCTCACTTCTAATTGAAATAGTCCAACTAACACAATTTCTTCACATATCTTGGTTCTTGTTTGAACAACAAAAATTCACAACCTTAGATCTTTTTCCAAATTGACTGCATGATCCCCAAATGGCTCCATTGGTAGTTTTCAACATTCAATTACTTGTCAAAGGAAATAGGCTGATTCTTCTGTTTCCTGGATAGCGAATCATTAAACTAGTGGTACGCCACTTGCTCTAAATTATACTACGGTATGAGTAGATTTCCATAGATTGAATGTTAGAAGGTACTTATTTGTATGGGTTAACATCCAGTGAAATGGGGCATTAATTTTTCTAATTATCCACATAAAACACATTTCTAGGAGCATCATGACTAACTTACACTCTCCTGCTAAATTTACAGAAAAAACCTTTGGATTGCTAAATTTTGTCTTAGACTGTAAGTGTATCATATTTCAGACAGTGCATTCCAAAATATTCTCTAGGGATAGCGTTTTTTTTTCTTTCAGGCCAATTCAAATTCAAAGGTTGGTCTATCATAAATGTGTGTTTTTCAACAATCATTCTGGAATATGTTGGAGTTATAGTTTAAAGTCACGGTAACTTTATCTATGACTTGTCAATTTCTGCAGTCATGGGTAAAATTACAACAAAATCCGATGTCTTCAGCTTTGGTGTTGTATTGATGGAGCTATTAACTGGATTGATGGCACTTGACGAGGACAGACCGGAGGAAAGCCAGTACCTGGCGGCATGGTTCTGGAAAATCAAATCAAGTTCAGAGAAGCTTATGAATGCAGTTGACCCATCCCTTGATACCAAAAAAGAGGAAACATTTGAAAGCATTTCCATAATTGCAGAACTAGCCGGGCACTGCACTGCAAGGGAACCAAGCCAACGACCCGATATGGGCCATGCCGTGAACGTGTTGTCCCCACTTGTTGAGAAATGGAAACCGGTGGATGATGAAAAGGAGGAGTATTGTGGCATTGACTATAGCCTTCCACTTACCCAGATGGTGAAGGGATGGCAAGAAGCGGAAGAAAAGGATGTAAGTTATGTGGACTTAGACAATAGCAAGGGTAGCATACCATCGAGGCCTGCTGGATTCGCAGACTCTTTTACTTCAGCTGATGGTCGATAAGAAGCGGTAACACTCTACGGCCTTTTGTGTGATAATAAGTTTATAGGTGTAAAATATAGTAGATGTTTCTTACATGTTTTTCTTGATGCCTGAAATTTGTTAGTGTCAGCATATTCTAGTAGTGTTTCTTTTTTGGTGGGTATTGTTGGAGACCTAAAATTCACCTGTCAGATGTAACGAATGAAATCGTGTATTTTTCTTTTTGGGCCCTTGTAAAATTCAGTATCTGTAAGTTTTGGGCAATATATTGATATTTGTTTGATTGGGAATCATTTGTCATCATGGCTTCTCATTGTAAATAGTATGGATGCAATGCAGTTTAAATGTGTAGGCATTTTATGTTTTTCTCTTGGCATTGAACCCTTTTCGACCAAGTGCTACACAGGGCTTGTTCGAACGGATTTTGGGATTTCAGTGAACTGAAAATAGTTTGTCCTGGAGCAATTGCCTGAGCTTCAGCAGAAGTCCCAAGAGGTCTACCTTGAGTGACCAAAACAATGCAAATTAGTTGAGAATTGATATTGATTGTGTTAGGTAGTTGTAGTCTGGATTCTGGGGATAAACAATCAGTACTCTTATACTCTACCTATTCAGACAAGTTGTAGGCAGAAGCAGCAGGTTTATGCATGAGAGTTGGGACAACGTCCATCTCAGAAGCAATTTTTGGTCCACCATGGATATGGGTGCGAACAAACCAAACCGGACTTTGTCGTGTTCGAGCTCAGCTCATTTGTAAGCCAACTGAGTCTATCTTATTTACTAAAAGAGTTCTATAAACGTGCCGAGCCTATACAAATGAGACAAGCTTTAGAGGGTTGAACTCGGCTCGTTTACTGCACATTATAGTGTTAAATTTACCAAACAGCCTGTAATGGATGTTTTTGACAGATGGGTGGACAGAAGTACGTGAAGGTTGCTATCATGCTATGATGCAATCAGAGACCAACAGACGTGGATTACGTGAATGGCATGAGGAGGATTATCTGTCATACACAAGTCGTTCCAAGTGCTTGATTGAGATTGATAGACGCGTGAGTCACTCCTCTAGATTCCCTACTCATGCATGGTGATTTATCACCGGGTTCCGATTCTCCCTAGTCCAAGTTTTAGATTGTAAAAGACAGTTTAAATCTGGACTAAATATTGATATAATCAATGGACGATCCAGTTTTCCAAATTAAGGACCGGAGAGGATCCAATCTCTTTATAAGTTGTTTACCTGCCCAACCATTTTCTTTTTAGAAAAAAAAAAATCAATAATCGTCTTTGGAATTTAACACTAGGTTCAATATTTTATCTTTTAAAATTGGTATAAATTCACAAGATTGTATGCATGTAATCATAAATAACAGATATTTATAATTGTTTAGATTGATGCAGAGTACGATAATAATTTTGATAGGAGCATTAGTAGTGTTTTGTAGGAGTAATATGCATTTGCATCCCGTATCTGTTATTCTTTCTAAAAATCTCCAAATCCTAGTCGCCAATAGCCCTTCTCCTCCTTCCCCTGCCCCCTTCTCAGGCTGTGGGAGGGGAGGGATCATTCCCCTCCGATCTCTCTCCTTTTGTTCCATTCCCCCACCGTCGAACCGTTTTCTCTCTTAATCCCGCGACTGAAGTTCGAGCGTCCATTGGGAACCTTTCAACCAAATCATTTTACATCAATGTTTCGGGGCTTCGTTTTCAGTGGTTGCGGGTAAGATGTTGTCCACTACCGTTCTCAGCCTCCATCTTCTCAGATCTATGACCTGACGTCGTCTGCCGCGTTTGCTGGGCAACCATCTCCCAATGATTCCTATTTTGTGGTGTTGAGGTGGTGGTTACGAGTCTGTCAAGGTGGTTGCGAAGGAGTGGCGGCGGATGTCTCGGCGGTGCTTCTTTTATTTTGTTATTTGTTTTAATAATGTCCTCCTTTAGGGGGTTTGGCCTCCTTTCGGGAGGTTTTGTCCTCCTTCGGGGGGGGGGGGGGGGGGGGGGGGGGGGGGTAATGGGGTTTGTCCTCCTTTGGGGGGTTTCTTCTCATTCTGTAAGGCAGCACATCTATGCACTTATACACTCTTTCTGTTAGAGTGTCCGATCTGTGGACTCCTAATCTTTCCCCATGGGGATCTTTTGATGAATACTACCTCTCAAGTTTGGCAAAAAAAATATATACGGAGTATATGCATTTGCAGAAACCGATATTTCGTGTGAGAAAAATAGTTCTATTATTCACTCACCTTCAAATAAATTGGCATGCACTATGTACCAAAAAAAACTTCCTTGTTCTTCCTAAAAAGTAATTTCGATAGTATTAATTTTTCTTTTTTCTGAATTTTTGTTAGATTCACGTTAATTTTTGAATTGGTCAGTCGTTTCGATGAGAGGAGTCTAAAGAATTTTAAAAAATACAATTAAAAGCATAAAAAATCACTATAGACGAAAAAATATCAAACAGCTAACATTTTTTTTGTCTTAGTGTCATCTGATATAATACTACTTTTTTCAACTTCGGTCCTCAATTTTATACTTTTCTTATTTCTCTTGTCAAGACGAAGGATTAATCTCAGAATGAATGATTAGTTTCGAAAATTACCACGAAAGGCTAAAAAAATTACATTGAACAAACAAAACCGGAAAAATTCCACAGCAAAAATCTAGGAAGAATAGGCCTAACAACCCGCACAACTACGGACAAAATTTACAGAAATCACATTAAAATAGAATGAAAGAACACCACCACTGACTACTTGTAGTAGTTATTTTTCTCTTAAAAAACAACCAAGCAGTTATTTAGATTAATTTTGGAGTTGGTTCTTTCTTTTTGTTCATGTTTTGGGCTTTTTCTTCGATTTGGATTGGTCCGGTCTTGTTTTCTGGGCCTGCGTTAAGACTCATATTCATAGGCCTTAGTCATTTATTTGTTGGGGCCGGCCCTATTTTGTACTTGCCTACCCGTCCAGCCCCGCGCGCGTCTTACCATACCCGTCCAGGCCCCGTTTTAAGTGATCTGCCCAGACTACCCTTGCTCATCCTCGCTCTTGTTCACCCCCGCAGCCCCGCACAACAACTGCTCTCTTTCGCTGGGACTCTCGCTGGACTGATGACTAACAGAATGACGCGTCGTCGCTGGAGCAGCACCGTCGAGTCCTCAACTTACGCACCGCCGCTGTACATGACCGTCCCCCTCCCTCTGTTGTTGCTCTATCTCAACCTCGCCTATCTCGGCGGCAGCGGTTGCTGTGGAGGTGTCGGACGACGAGGGCCGACGAAGGAGAAGAGGTGCTTATCGTCGCCGGAGAGATGGTCGATGTGGCGGCAAAGCTGAGGAGGCAAACGGCGACTTTGATTTTGAGGAAGACGACAGCGGCGGCAAAGCTGATTTGAGCAGAATAATTGGGTTTGCTTATGATTTGAGCCGAAGCTGATTTGTGTATTTTTTTATTTTAGTGTTCAATCATTTCTTTGCATCTGAAAAAATCTGGTTTGATTCGTGATCAAATTGCAACGGGATCATGGAATCTCATGTCTGCTGTTCCAGAGTTTTAGATCTAATGTTCAAATTTGTGAGTGGAAGGTCGGCCAGATGGCCGGGCTGCATTATTTTGATGGGAAAAAAGAATTCACACTTTTTTTTTTTTGGCGTGAATTCTTGGATTTTTGGCAGTATGAATTCACACCAAGAATTCACCAAGATTTCACAGGAGGTGTAAATTCTACACAAGGGTGTGGATATGAAAAGAGTTGTGATTTTTGGATGATGTGAATTTTGTAAAGGGGTGTGAATTCTGCGAAGAAGTGTGGACTCTAAAAGGAGGCGTAAATTCTGTATAATTTTGTAAATTTGTGTTTTCTGTCTTTTTTTTTTTCTTTCTTTTTTGAGTGTTTAATTGGACTCGTGAGGTTTTTGCATTCAATTTTTAGAAATTAAATTGTTTTCTGTGTTACGGTTTCCGTGATTGCTTTATCTTTTTATTTGGTATGATCCACCTTCCAACAATGAGGGTAATTTTGGGGGGTGAATTGTACTGATGTGGTTTGAGAATGTGAATTGGGCAGATGTTATGTTAATTTTGTAAAGTGATGTGAATTTTAGAGGTTGAATAGTATAGATAAAGTGTGAGTTCTGCAAAGTTGTGTGAATAGTGCAGACATTGTGTGAATTCTGTGGGCGTGAATTCTTTATGGATATGAACTCTGCAAAATGGTGTAAATTCACACCCTAGTATTTGTGGTCCAAGTATTGTTTTCCTAGGTGTGAATTTCTGAAAAGATGTGTGAATTCAGAGGTGGTGTGAATTTTGGGTTGAGAATAATGCAAATGGGGTGTGAATTTTGCAAAAAGTGTGTACTATGGTCGAATTCACACTCTCAAAATTCACACTTTTAAGAATTCACACACCTCTTTTGGGCTAAATTTTTGAGGGTGTGAATTCTTGGAGGTGTGAATTTTGTAAAATGGTGCGAATTCTTGGAGGTGTGTGAATTCTTGGAAGTATGAATTCTGGGTGGTGTGAATTCTTGGAGGGTGTGAATTTCTGGGGGTGTGAATTCTTAGGGCCCGTGAATTCTAGGAGGTGTGAATTCTGAGAGATGAATTCTTGGGGTATGAAAAGTGATAGAGGCAAAATAATAAAAGCATATTTAAAAATGGTCTAGGATAACACTTTAAAAAATGGTTTGCATGGAACCCTATGTAAAATTTGGGGCTGGCCAGAAATTTTCCGTTATTTGTTAGGCAAATGGAGAATGGAGAATACATTCGACGAGTTAGGCCCCATTCCACTAACTAAAATATGTGTTTACAGTATTTTTTAAAATTCAAAATGACTGATCTATCTCGTAAAGCGAAAAATAAATACTTAAAAAGTAAAAACCTTAACGAAACAAAGTCTAAAATCACCTGGTTTAATTATTTTATACTCCGTACTATCTTTTAGAATGACATGGCTTGATCGAGCATCTTCATTTGGAATTATAAGCATGATGTTCGAGCTATATAAAACATTTTATTAAATAGATACTATATGAAAAATAGATATACTTATTTAATCAAATAGATCATACTTTTGAAAACAAGTTATACAGAATGATCTGACTAATGAATAGTATCAATCATGCATCAAACTATGGGCACAAGCAAAGTTCTGAATACCATTTCGGACATGATATTAGATTTGTCACTGAAACGGTATATACCGGTACCGATATGTTATTGGGTACCGTTTCGGATTTATCGTTAAAAATATAAAAAATATATACATTTAATTATAACCTTGTTTTTCGTTACAAAAATTCCTATTAGACTATTATAATTTTAAAAAAATTTAGTTAACATTTATTTTTTATATTCAAAATATTCCAACTTTCTCTGTTGCCACGTGTTATTGATCCTCATTATTCAGTTACAATGCTATACAGCCTATACTCCCAAACGGTGGGTTCAAAACCACTGATTTTTTGTTTTCAATCCAACTTTACTCTTATTTACTAGGGAGCAGATGAATGGTTCAAAGCCCATCAACGCACCTTTTGTTTTTTTGATCCGCCATCAACACACCTCCTTCTCTCTCTTGATGACCTCCTATTCCTACAGTCCTGCACACCAACTTATCTCCAAAGAGGAGAAAAATGTTCAGAAAAATGGATCGATCAAGCCAGAGAAGAATAGTAGCTTCACCCACGGCAACAGTTGCTTCACATCGGAGAATGTTGCTTTGATCTTCTTTTTCTCTTATTCCCCTCCATTTCTGTATTTTCTTCTTTTTTTCTCAGTTTCGCAAAATTTCGGACGAAATTCCTGATAACGTCATCTCGGCCAGTATCGGCCGGTATTTCCGGTATTATTCGGTAAGGACCGGTATTAAAGCCGGAACGGTATTGAAGAGTCACAATACCGTTTTCCTCTTAAACCGGTACGTACCGACTGGTACGGAACGGTGTTCATAACATTGGGCACAAGTGGCGTCTCGAAAAATTACTACTCCTCCCACCTTTCCGATGTGTTAGTCCTTTTTGAGAAATTTGTCATGTTCGATTGTTTATAGCCAATTTTAAAAATTTTGTCTAATAGAATCAATTGAGAACTATCAAATAAGATTCATACTGTATGTAAAAAGTTTTTAATGATCCATGCCAGTTGACCTGCTAACCCTTAGCCTAAATATGTGTCTCAAAAGATTAACCTCAGGCTGTACAGCAGCTGGTCGAAATTCATTATATATTGGCCTTGCTAGCTTTTCCCAACGATGTGGGATCATATATGGGGTCTTCGTTGTATTGGTCCAGCAACCTTCTCCTGGTGGCTATGGCGTGACACTTAGCTCTGTACAACACATCAATGTGGTCGTACCAAATTCTAGAGGTGGCCTCCACCATGTAGATCAGGATTGTACTCTGATACCAACTGTAACAATTCACACCAGCTAACCTGATAAGCCTTATTCTAAACATGTGACTAAAAAGATTAACCTCATGTTATACAATAGTAGTTAGTTGAAATTTATTATATGTTAGCCTTACTTAGCTTTTCCCGCTGATGTGTGATCATATATGGGTCTCAGGGGGTGTTCCAGGTAAAGTTCTTTTTTTAAAAGTTTTTTTTTTGATTTTTAAATTCAAATATAATGAAAATAAAAAATAATTTTTTGATTTTTCTTGCACCGTATAAAAGATTTCAATGAAATCTATCAAACAACATTCATATTAATAGAAAAATTATTTGCGTAAATACATGATTTTTGGACTTGAAATTATTAGTTGAAACACCACCTCATTTATCAATTGAAATATACAATTATTTATATAGCTATAGCATGTGAAAGGGTGTTTCCACATCTTTCTTGCCTTTCACAAGCTACAAAAGGACAACGTGATCTACTGCAATTAATTTGAATTTTCTAGCGACTACATTTCTTTGGACATTTCTTCAGCCTTTTTTTTATTTTTGTCATATTTTTTGAATTAATCGATTACTCGTAAGAAGAAAAATATATAAATTTAAACTATATTTTAAAAAAATCATACTATAATATAATATGACATTAAAGACAAAAATACCATAATTGACTTTTATTTTGGTTATAGGAGTAATTTTTTTTATTACGACTTCTTGTCCAGGCAAACCAAAGGCTTAGAACTTGATTCTCCCTAATTTCGGTATTCTGCGCGAGCACAACTGGTGACAGATGAGAACGAAGTGAGTATGTAATGCAGGTACGATACTGGCCGCGTTTGAGCTACTTCTCATCAGCGCCAGATGGTGGTTCAAGTTGTCACTAGGGGAGGGTGCTCCGTCGCATGCATCTTCTTCTTCTCTTGGTATCCTCACTTTTCCCAAACTATTTAATCTTATCGAATAGACTCACGCTTTAGTCTATGTTTTAGCTGAAGCCCCTGAATTAGTCAATGTGTGCGAAAACTTGCCCGACCACTTGAGTGGGCCAGATATTTGGGAGTTCACAGGTTTGAGTTGAGTTCAGATCACGCCCATTACAACAGCAGCAGATTTGTTAGATGAAACCTGCATAAACAAGAGTTGTGGTCTTCTCGGCACCGCTTCCCCCCTGAAAACCCTAAATGATGAAACTGCTTCCTTAGGCTTGATGGTATTGGTTTGTTCGGCGTATATTTGGGATTTGGCTTGGCTCTTGTGGGGTTCTTCTGCGAAGTGGCGTCTTTCGTCTAGTTTAGTTTTTTTAAGCTTTTGAGGTGGTGAATAGGGTCAGTGGCAGCCTTTATTTATAGAATGTAGAGTAATCCTGCCTTGCGGCACGAATTTGATGGCAGGCACAATAGTTAATATAATTAAGGTGAGCGAATATTTGTACAATTGTTTATACAAGTGTACACATTTTTTTTTTTTATAGTCATATATCTATCTCGTCAATGAATGGTTAGAATTATTTTTATTTAACAACCAAAATTCTCCTTTTAGAATCCTCTTAAAAAATATATTTTCTTCTTTAATTACATTTCTAGAATATTTCAGAACTCTTCACACAAGTCTAGCTTATAATAGAATTTTTTACATTATTGTAAGACATTGCAGAAGAAAAAATGTAGTTTTCTATTGTCATTTTTTATATGTATTTTATCGAATAACATGGTCTTGCAATAAAAAAAAGGAAATTGAATTCTACACTCCCTTTTTTGACATCTACACTCCTTTTTTTGTCTTCTAGGAAAAAAATTACACACACTTTCAACACTAAAATCCAAAAAAAGGAGTGTAGATGTCAAAAAAGGGAGTGTAAAATTCAATTTTCTAAAAAAAATTAGATAGTTTGCTTAAACACTAAGGAATGTCTAATTGAGATAGTATATTTTTAATAAAAGATTAAAATGTTAAAAAATAACTTTGATTATTGAAGTGGGACCTAATATGGATGCTAATAAAATAGATAATGTCCATCCTATTTTCAGTTATTGATAAAATTCCTTGACAAACATGTAGTTGTGTCAGATAGTTGGCTCAACTGTATAAAAGCAATATTGTTTGATTAAAGTAAAACTTAAACAACCAATTAATAAAAAAACAAAAACTGAAACAAAAAAATAAAAAAGAAAATTTGCAGTGGGGGCCCGTGTGGACCTAGGATGGCTCTGCCACTGACTGGGGTTGGGGTGGTGGTATGTAGTTAATTTTGATGATAGATAGACGAATAGAAATGGAAACAACGGCCCCCTTTTGTAGTAAAGGGTACTCCGCTGTAGCAGTTTCAATTTCAATAACCACGGTTGCGATTCTTTACTGCAATTACTCTACCGATTTCTGCGCTGTAGTTGGTCTTGGCCATCTAGTTGTATGATTTTTAACCGTGCACGCAGTGCTCTTTACCTGAGTGCTAGCGTCATTCAGTTGGTATCAGTCAGTTTCTGTGAAGTCGAGAGTGAAACTACCGTGATAGTCGTCATCGACACATTGCATGCGCTGCTTCGACATATAACCGTCTGATCAATTTATCGCTAGTTTAACCTTCATTTAATTTGTATGTATTATTATTCATCTTACTCATGCGTTATAAGACTTTTTATCAGTTGTATTAATTAGATGCACACTGTTTTTTTTTTTTTTTTGATCCGCAGATGCACACTGTTGATTGTAATGCTTTGTGTTAATGAATTTCTTGCCGTACCATCCATCATCAACAACGAAAAAGGACGGGCAAATTTCACTGACCTCCCCTGAGGTTTTTGAAATGACACTGCCCTCCCCTCCTTTACCTGACAATACCAAGGGACCCCCCCTCCCTTACAGCACGTTAGAAAATAGATGGAAAATGTAATGTCATTGTACTATACTTTTACAATACCTATACTATCCTCACCAAATTCTTTACCTCTCTCATTTATAAAATATAAAATATAAACATCACTATACTATGTGCTCGTTTCACTTTAAATTTTTGTCCTTATTTAAAAAGATTCACATTTGTTAATTTTTTGTCAAACTTTTGTGAATTATTTGTTCTTCTCGATAAGAGGAATTGAAAAAGTAAAAAATTAAGACTTTTACCAAATATTTTGAGAAATTCAATATTTTGGGTAAAAGTAATAATTTTATACTCTTTTGATTCCTTTTGTCGAGACAAATCAATAATCCACAAAAATTTAACGCAAAACTAGCAAATACGAAAAAAAATCAAATATGAAAAAAAATTAAAAAGCCTAAAAATTCAACAAACAAGCCCGCACGAAAAAATTCAAATATGATCAAAACAAAAAAAAACCTAAAAATCCTACAAACAAACCCCGTAAAAATCAATAAGCCTAAAAATTCCACAAACAAGCGCGTAATCTTCATTGCCAGCAGTTTAGAAAAAAAAATATTTTTTCACAAGTACATTTTCTAAATTGCTTGCAACGGAGGGTATAGGCTTGTTTGTGGGACTTTTAGGCTTTTTAATTTTTGTTCATATTCGAATTTTTTTGTGCGACCTTGTTTGTGGGATTTTTAGGTTTTTTGGTTTTTGTTTATATTTGAATTTTTTTCGTATTTGCTAGTTTTGCATTAAATTTGTGTAGATTATTGGTTTGTCTCAACGAAAGGAATCAAAAGAGTATAAAATTATTACTTTTATCCAAAATATTGAATTTCTCAAAATATTTGGTAAAAGTCTTAATTTTTTATTTTTTCAATTCCTCTTATCGAGACGAAGCAATAATTCACAAAAGTTTGACAAAAAATTAACAAATGTGAATCTTTTTAAATAAAGAAAAAATCTCAAAGTGAAACGAGCACAAAGTGTAGTGATGTTTGTATTTTATATTTTATAAATGAGAGAGGTAAAGAGTTTGGTGAGGATAGTATAATTATTGTAAAAGTACAGTACAATGACATTACATTTTCCATCCATTTTCTAACGTGCTGCAACGGAGGGGGGTCCCTTGGTATAGTCAGGTAAAGGAGGGGAAGGCAGTGTCATTTCAGAAATGTCAGGGGGGGTTTCTGTTCGTGTCAGAAGCCCCATGTCAGTGAAATTTACCCAAAAAGGAAGAATGGAACCAATTCCCAAAAAAAAAAAAAAAATCACATTTACTTGATCCCCAAGCAACGATCCTTTCCCTGCAAGAGTCGTAAATCTAAAACCCTATATTTATCTAAAACCCACTAATTACTCCTATTTAATCCCTAGCACCCCTTACCCCTATATAACCGGTCTCTGTTCCCCAAGCCCAGCGCAACAGTAACAGAGCAATATAAGTTAATAAACCTCCCTCAAGATGGTGGAGGACGGTGGCGCCGTATTCCCGGTGGTGTTCTCGGACGGCGAGCGCGAGACCAACGTGGGCAGCATCAAGATACACCCCTCCACGGAATTCAAGAACTTCCAAGAAACCCTGTGCGGCAGGATCGGGGTCTCCCCGAACCAAATCACAATCTACCTCACCGACGACCGCCTCAAGAACGACAGGCGACGCCGCATTCCTATCGCCGGCAGGTCCGACTTAGCCCTTGTCGCCGCCAGGGAGAAAAAAACCGGGTGTTCCTTCCTCGTCGTGCTGAGGCGATCCAGGAGGCGGTCGAGGCCAAGGCAGCAGCAGCAACAACAGCAGGGTATCGGGTTTCGGTACGGCGACGTCTTGGCCCCCGAAAATTATCGACTGCTGCTGCGGGACCGGCCCGATCTGAACGATGCGCGCTTCTACGACCAGGTTGCGGCGTTGAGGTACCGGGATTTGGAGATGCAGAGGGAGAATTACACGAGGATGATGATGGTGAATGCGGGCTTGGATCCGGGTCGCGTGAGCGGAGACGGGTTTAGGGTTTCGTCGGCGGGGGCCGGGAGGGGGCCGTTCTGCGAGGAGTGCGCGAAGGCGAGGGTTGAGGTGAGGACGGCGCCGTTTCACTGCTGCGTGTTCGACGACGTCGTGGTGGGGTTCCGGTCGAAGGCGGGTCCGGTTGCGTGGCCGCGCAAAACTGGAAAGTGTTAAAGGCCTAGTTTCCCAGATGTGGAAGAAGGAGTTGAGGGTTAATCTGCTGTGGTACCAGTACGGTGATGAACGTGTACGCTTCCACACATTAGATGTGATAATAATATAATAATATAATAATTAGGGGTAAATACAGGTTGTAGATTTAGATGTCCCCTTGGAAGGAGGGGTATAATGGACAAGATGAAAGTTCATCTAGTTTTTTGTTTCGGCCTTTTGGCCTTTTCCGATATTGAGAGGGCTCTGATTCATGCCTTTTTGAACAGTTTTAAGAGTGAATTATATTAACATCATTTGAGGCTTCTTTTCAATAAAGATTCTCACTTCACCTTTGAGAAATGAGTCCGGCTAACGTAATTCGATCGGGCACGAGATGATGCACACAAAAGTGTTCTGATTCATGCTTTGGCTTTGTTTTTTTTGGGCTATGATAAACAATTTCATCTCAAATTTTAATCACGATTTTAAGGGTGAATTACATTAACATCATTTGAGGCTTGTTTGCAATAAAGATTCTCACTTCACATTTGAGAAATAGGTCCGGCTAACGTGATTCTATCGAGCACAAGATGATGCACACAAAAGTGCTCTAATTCATGCCTTGGTTCAGTTTTTTTGGGGTTATGATAAACAATTTCATCTCAAATTTTAATCGTGAATTTAAGGGTGAATTACATTAACATCATTTGAAGCTTGTTTTCAATAAAGATTCTCACTTCACATTGGAGAAATAGGTCCGGCTAACGTGATTCTATTAGGCACGAGATGATGCACACAAAAGTGCTCTGATTCATGCCTTGGCTCTGTTTTTTTTGGGCTGTGATAAACAATTTCATCTCAAATTTTAATCGCGAATTTAAGGGTGAGTTACATTAACATCATTTGAGGCTTGTTTTCAATAAAGATTCTCACTTTACATTTGAGAAATAGGTCCGGCTAACGTGATTCTATCGGGCACGAGATGATACACACAAAAGTACAAAACAGTTAGAACTCCAAAATTTAGAGATATTAATATACTTAGATGGAGACCTATATACTTTTTACGAATATCACTACACTTTTTTGCTATTATTCAATATCAATGTGCTTTATAATTACCATTTTACTTAAGAAACTACCCTGCTCCCATCATTGTTTACCCTCTCAGCCCTCTCAAAGCCATATGAATAGACACGCATTAGTCTATTCCAATTTTGGTATGTTGACGTAGATTAATTAAAACCACTGGCCAATTAGAAGCTCTTGAATAACATGCTTATTGATTCGGTGGAAGAGTTAGAAATTCATCGATGACACAATAATATAACCTACCAGGTATAATTAATAGTACAACTGAAAAATATATATTTTACACCCCTAAAGACAAATAAACAACCAAATCAAATGAAAGATACATCAAATATTAATTCGGATGTTACTGTTTACTTGCCCTCTTCTTACCCATTTTGGACTGGGAGCAGAGAACAATGTTACATGTATATATGTTCACAATTTAGTTGGAAGAATAGATTTCAAAAGAAAATAATGTACCAAAGTACTTTATTTTTGGATTCACAAATAGTACTTCATTTTTCCAGTTAAGAAATTGTACAACTTTTTGTAAGGATCAGGCAATTTGGGACTGAAAGATTATGTTACTTTCAAACAACCGAATTGACAATACTACGGAGTATTTTTCAGGCAACATCAATATCTATACAACAAAACATGTGTATATACAAAAGACCTGGATTCTCTTGAGTCCATAAAAGGGATTGGAGGGTTCAACTCAGCATCTTTGGGGGCTTTAATTTGTCCAACCTATCTCAATAATCACGATCGTTCATTTTTTAGAACTCACATAAATTACGTCAATAACTACCTTATTGATCGAATATCATTACATACAACTTTGGAACACATATTAACTTGGGATTATAATGAAAACAAAAAGATTGCAAAACAATGTGACAATACCGGATCAATGTGATAGATTAATGTCCGACGAGTTTTAAAAAATGAATGGTCTTGAAAATCAATGCGACCTATATGAACCCGAATATTGCTTGAATTGGCCCTCTGGTCAATTATGTCCTCGAAAGAATCCAGCTCCTAAAAATGAAAGCAAAAGAATATGATCACCTCACCTACACACCAAAAATAAAAAGACCTGATCCAGCAAAATTTTTTTTTGCATGTTTCTTCATTCACACGTATATGAGACACTCTTTTTGCGTCCCATCCTCCAATTTTCCAGGACCCATCGGACCGTCAAATTTCACTTCCAAATCCTCACAAAACACCCGCAACCTCAGCTGCCGCCGCCACAGCGTCCCCGACCTCAGCGTAGCGTCCGCCGCCATCCGCACCCCGAAGCTCACCCTCCCTCTCCGCCTGTCCTCCACCAACCCGCGGTAGCTTTCGGCAAAGCTCTCTTGCTGCAGTTCGTTGGTCGACGCCTTCATCTCGAAAACCACCTCTCCCTTGGGCGACAAGTGGAAAGGGTCCGTGTCTGCCAGCCCCAAGACCGTGTCCTCGTACACGATCACCCCCTCCAGCCGCTCGAAGAACACGTCGAGCTTTTCGTTGGAGTTTTTGACGGTGATGTTGACGTCCCATGCAGCTGTTAACGAGCTGTCGGAAACGTTGAATGACGGGACGGATAGGGATTTGACGGAGAATTCCGGGGTTAGGGAGCCGAATATGAGCCACGTGAGGAAGGACATGGCGCACGCGCCGACTAGGAGGAAGGTCATGGTGGTTAGGAGGAATTTGGCGAAGGTGAGGTGTCCGGTGGAGGATTCTTGATAGACGACGGGAGGGTAGTTGTGGGGGTTGGAGTAGTAGGCGGCGGGTGGTGGCGCGGCGAAGGCGTATGGGGGAGGGTAAGGTTGGTAGGGTGGCGGAGGGTGAGTTGGATACGAATTGGAGTAGATTGGAGGTGGAGGGTATGGATTTGGGGCTTGTTTTGATTGGTCGTCGGTCACCGCACCTCCCATGGTTAATTAATTACCTCCTCCTGGCCCCTAGACACCTGAATTATCAAAAAATAAATGCCCTCCTCTCTTTCTTCCTTTGACGGGTATCTTAGGTCCGAGGGAGAGGAGGAGAGGTATTGGTTTGTGGTGAATCAGGCGTCAATGATTTGCAACGATGATTTACAACGGGTGAGAGAGAGAAAAGGGAAGACAAGGAGAGAGATGATGAATGCAAATGTGGGTATGGGGATTAAATTTTATCCACCAAGTGTGGAAACCGTGGGATTTCCCCCACCGCCTATGAATTCATTGCGCGTTTGTTATTGTAATTTGAAATGTTCATCTAAGATCCATAGAGTAATATATCTATACAAAAATGAGCTTACATCGATAGATATGTTAAAATTAAATTTTAAATTATAAAACGGACGGTCAGATTCTGTCAATAATTTTAAAGTTAATTTGTCCATGACAATATATTTTTTACACTAAAATTTATATTTTGATTTACATATCGATGTCTGGTTAAGTTTATTTTTTACATGAATATACTACCATGCAAGCCTTACAAGATGAACTGTGTAGATTACTACAATAAATGCACGGTGGAATCCACAAATGACAATGGTGGAAAACAGCACAAAGTTTAGCTCATTCAAAAAATGCCTGTTGGACCGTATATTGGTGCAAAATTTCTCAGAGCCTAAAACTCAAGGAAAATAAACTTGGCAAAAGCTTGCTCCAAATAACCTAACTCTTATGTTTCAAGCCCAATTGAAAGTCCTCCACAGCCATAGCATTAGACAATTACAAAAGGGAAAGAAAAAATAAACTCCTGCTTTTATTGGGAAGAGGGGGGGCTGCTGGGCCCACTTTCGGGCCCACTCCGGTATCGCTCCGATGATCGGAATCATTCACTTTGTAGAGCTCGTCGAGTAGAACAACTATTAAAAAATCAGCTTAATTGGATATCATTAAGTGCCTGAACGGAGCCCATATAACTCTCGGTCCATGGGTTACAGTGGATTTGATCCAGTGTTTCGGATCCATTCTTTTCAAGATAAAAAAGTTCCGATCAGACAATTAATGATATCCAATTAAGCTGATTTTTTTCATAGTTGTTCTACTCGACGAGCTCTATAAAGTGAACGATTCCGATTATCAGAGCGAGAGCGGAGTGGGCCCTGAAAGTGGGCCCAGCAGCCCCCCGCGTCCCTTTTATTGGGGTGGGAATGATAATTGGGTTGAGGTCAAATTCAGAAGCAAACAGATCTCCATCCAAATGATTTTGTGCGAACCTTGAACCAAATTGGCCATAATTTGGAACCAATTAAATTAAGAAAACAAGATTTCATTTTTTGAGGTTATTTGCCCACCTCAGCAAATGTACTCTTCATGATGCAATCACCCGTGGTGCATATAAACATATACAGTAGTTTTTCTTTAAGCAAAATTTAAAAGTTTCATTATTTTTTTCTTTATTTGTGATACTGTTTTTCCAAACCTCCCCGTTCAGAGACCGACAATTTAATTCTGTCAATATAAATGGTAAAAATAGTACAAAAACAAGTACTATATATTTATTTGCTCAAAATATTTTTGAAAATAATTTTATTTTCCCAAGAACTCTTGGTTGGGCGGGTGTTAGATTGTAGGCGAACATATACGATTTTTTACGTTTTCTATATCAAAACTAGCTTCTATAATTCTAGTAAAAGTTTGAACGTTGATAGGGGCGATTGTCCGGACTCATTCGTCCCTCGGTCCGTCCTTGACCCTGTCCCCGCCCTCATGCCATTGCCTACCAAAGAGGTTTGATATGAGGATGACAACGGAGAAGAGAGGAGGGGAGCGGGAGCGCTTTGGTGGTGGTGATCAATATTGTGGGAGAGGGTTGGGTGTTTAGTGAAGTAAATCTTAATAGAAATTTTGGTGCGATTAAAGTAGAAAGAAATTGTTCTTATTGCGGAGAGAAAAAGGTGTATATATATATATATATATATAGTCTGGATCAAGTCTACACCCTTACGGTCCGCACCCGTCCGCACCTCCCCTTTCTCAATTGAATTTTGATGCTCAGAAAAAAACTGCTCAGATCAAGTCCTTTTCGGTCATTTTTTTTGCTGATTTCTCGCGGGTACCCTTAAAATCACGTTCTGAACACATTGAGTGGCTCGGATTATCGAAATTCAATCGAAAAATGTGAGAAATGGAAAGGTGCGGACCGGAGCTCCGGTCCACACCTCCTGACCTGATCCTGGCATATATATATATATGCATGTAGTAGCTCCCCAAGTCACTGATGCATTGACCATTTAATATTCTTATTTACCATATGTTCGTTGAAAGCTCGTTGGAGATGCTTTGTTACATTGCGAAATCAAGTCTGAACATTTTTTTTAAAAGCTTTTTAACTTTTAAATCAAGCTCAAACAAGTTTTTATTCGATCGGTTTTTTCGGTATATGAAACATAAAATTTCAAGTTATTTAAGATCAACTCGTGTTTGACTCCATTAAAACTGGTTGAATATTAACTCGTTCCATAAATAAATTAAACTCGAACATATTTGAGAAATGTTTTAAAATTCCAAACAGAGCTTAAGTAATTACTAACAGCCATCTCGGGTTGTTCCCCTTCTGCCCCAATTAAGTGCCTGTTTGGGTGCTTCTTTTTTACGTTTTCAGCTTTTCATTCTTGCATTTTGGATGTTTGGGTGGTTAATTGTAGAACCCATTCTGCAAGGAGTTCACCGTTTCTGCTATTCACAGCGAGAAGTAAGAAAGAGGCTAAGAGGTTCTTTAAGGATTATTGGAGTTTTTGCATTTTCAGATCAATTACTAGTATATATACCCGAGATGTGTTACCTCCACGCACACTTGCACACCCACTTGCACACCCACACACACAAGTGTGTGGGTCTCCCACAAGCGTGTGGGAGACCCACACACTTGTGTGTGTGGGTGTGCAAGTGTGTGGTCCTAGAATTAGTGCATATACCCTCTCCATTTTTCACTGGTCTCTCGTCTCTCTCTCATCACCCCCTACGCAGCAACTACAGCTCACAGACTGAACAAGAAACCCCACTTCCAAACTCTCCGACGACAACTACTACAAAATTGAACTCCACGATTCGATCTCCATGATGGCAAAATCAAACTCGAGTACAATGGAAACGAGATCAATGACGAAAAAATCTTGTGTTGGTTGGGTTGACGTGAACTCTTCGTAGCTTGATGGCATCATGGTTTTGGTTACTGTATTTCGTGAAGGTTGAGGAGGCTTTCCCAAATCATATAATCCTGTGTTGGCTTGACAATAATAATAATCAATAATGACAATAAACTACAGCTTTTCGTTTCTTTTTGTTGCTTCGATCCTTGGTTTATGGAATTGTTTTTTTGTAGTTGATTTGTTGGATATTGACGAAGGGTTGTGATCATTAAGGCCATTGGTTTTGCTGTATGCATGCTAATGGGGCAAATTTGTTTTTCAAATTTGGTTTACCTTCATACTTCATAGTATTCATTTTTGTGGTGGGAAAGTCGTAGCTTACTTCGATACCTTATCAAAGCTTTGGATCCATCATGTATAGTTGTTGAATAAAAAAAATATGCCTTATATTAATCCAACCACCTAATGCATGACTTAGAAGCATAAGAATTTGTGTACAGTTGGAGGATTCTATTGTCAGAATTAGTGACTATCTTGTAGTTAGTTAGGTATTACTATTTTTTTGGTGCTATAGTTAGTTAATTATTATTACTGAGTAGGGAAAATGTCAACTTTGGAAGTTTGTGTAAAAGATTGGATGTCTTCAAATCAGGGAATTTCCCGCAGAGCATTGTTGCTTGCTTTATGTTGGCAATCATCTTTCAAGATTCAAGTAACCTATAAAGGAAAGAAAGAAAGAAAAATCACATTGGATATTTCAAGTTAGTCTTTGATCGTACACAAAAGCTATTTTCGGGTCTCTCTCGTACTGGTGGTGTCGTTCAGTGAAGATGTTTTGCAAATTAACCATGATGCTGGGACTTTAATTGTTCATCTTAGAACTTGTGGACTGTGCAAGGATGGCATATGAGAGATTGTACTCCACACTTGAAATGCAAAAATCAGTGAAGAACTGATATATTACCCTGGTGTGCTTCCACACCGTGTCCATTGTCCATGTAATCTGGCTCAAAAGGTAGCATTTCATAAAGACTTACGGCATTGGTATTTAGAGTTCATATGATATTTATCTGCCTTCTCAGCGTCTTAGCCACCCTAAGTGCACCCATCCAAGCATCTAAATCTCGTACAAGTAATGCTTCTTCTTCTTTTTTCCTTCATGCTTTTGATGACATCTCTTATACTTTTTTGGGGGAGTTACGTTTCTGATGAGCTTCAAGTATTCCTGAATTCTTTTGGAATATCTGGACTATGTTAACGTATGTGTTGGCGGACTTCAATCTTTCATGGTCAAGTCATGCTGATTTCTTCGTTGTGACTGAGCAGATCATGGAGAACAGAATGCTTCATCTCTAGTAGACGGAGTCTATTTCCAGTAGATGGGTTTGTCTTCCTCTTAAACATCATGTTTTGGTTTTCCTGCTAGGGTTATTTTACCTCTTGCCTTCCTAGATGGCGTCTCCCTAAACTGGTTGTCATGTTTATGGATAATGAAGAACCATAGGTGTGAGGTGAACAAGTTTATGAATATGAATCATTTGATGAAGGGCCCTTTGTCGATTTGTTCAGGTATATAATATTGATGAATGTGTGCCTTTATTCTCATTTGGTCTCTTGGATTATTTTGAGCTTCTGTTTTAACATATATCTGTAGCTCAAATGGGGATCCGTCTCTTGTGCGTTTCTTTCTGTGCTGCATGACTCGATGTAAATGGTGAAACCTGGGCCTGTTAATTTGAGTATTGAGATCAATCTTACCTATTTTGCCTTAATTAATTTCATTGTCAAAATTTCTTCCAGACATTAATTGTACTTAAGCCTGCATACTTCTCTTTTTGATTGGCCCTTTAGTTGGCCCCTCTGCTCTTTCCATGTACTTTTCGCAAAAACAAACTCTGCTACTGCAACAAGTAAATATTTTTTTTTATCGATTTCTATCCATTGGAACATTGATACATAACTAATGGAATGCTTAGAGTATCTCCCTAAGCTAATAAAGTGATCTGTCAAGTGGATAGAAACCGCATAGCTCAATGTGATCAAGTTGGCTCCGTCCTCTTTTAGAAATAGCACCTTCCAGTCCAAGCAAAGAGAAAGAGGGTAGGGGAACTCATGAAGCTAAGAAAGGCTAGGTGAAAGCCCTAAGAGAGGCACCCAGAGGGAAAACAAAATGTTGTGGAATCCAGTCTTTTGTTTTCTTGATTTGTTCACCTCACATTCGTACTTCTTTTCGTTTTCTTTTTTGTTGCATTCGACCTTAGAAGTCTTCTGTACTCTTAATTAAGGTGGATGATCAAGCAATATGAAATTGTTTGGAGCATTGGCTGTCTAAGCCCAATGGGCTCATTTTCCCATGAAGGACTTGAGCATGGTGGTGCTTGCATTGGTGGAAAATAACGTGATCTGTTATAATAGTTATGTTAGGGCGTAATTTCTTGCTCTCTTTCTATGACCAGATACAGGATGCCTAACTTAATCTAATTACCACGGGAGTAGAATTGCTGCAGAATGTTTCAGTGATCAGGAAATTTGGGGCTCATTTTCCTTTACTGTGCTCGTCGAAGAACACAATCTCGATTTTCTATTGCAGTATGTACTGAAAAGCCAGGTAAGTGTCCATTCAACAGCTCTGTTAGAAACTGATTAAGGACCAGTAGATATCTAAGGTGGTGGCATGAAAGAAATTGATGACCCAATGATTGTGTTCTTCGACAAGCACAGTAAAGGAAAGCCGGATAACATAGGCAGGTCCACTATTATCTTTGCATAGATCACCTATTTCTTCTCCAGATTTTTTGGGGGGTCAATATCTCCGGGTTTTTGTTACCAAGCCATCATCAGCCTAAGATGTTCGGACACGTCAATCTGCTTCGCGTGTTCGTATTGAACACAGACACGTACCAGACAAGCTCCAGATACGTGTCTGACAAGCTCCAGATATGAGTTGGACACGCTTAACTGTGTCCATTTTTTAATTCGATTGTTTTTATCCGGACACACTAGTGATATGCTAGGGACACACTTTGAACACGTAAGTGGTCAGAATGTAAAATCAAAAAGTTGGGTTAGAGTCAAACCTGTCATGGATGCTTAGCGTTGAATGCTTATACAATGATGCATCGCTTCTTTATCTCCTGAATACTTTTCTATTTGTAACTATCCATAATTTATTTTGACATTTGATCTTCTGATTGGATGGTGTGGCTGATATGTTGTCAGATCTGACCATTGAATCCTAATTATTGTTCCAGTATCTGTTCGTCAATTTCATGGATCGCTTGACTGGTATTTGCCTCAATATTAATGGAGGTGCCTATGCTGCTTTGCAGAAGATTTTCCAAAATGTAAGGGCCTTCTGGTTGCTTGTTGGTTCCTGAAATTTTCACCTGCTTACACCCTACATGTAAGTGCTTAGATTAACTGAATTTAGTAGCCTGGTGAAAGCAATGTTGGCTACAGGTTCCTCATTCAAGTTGTTATCAGAACTTGGTTCTGGATTTGCATGTTGGAATCCTCTTTCCAATCTCTTGTTGACTGATGTTATATTCCTTTTTATAAGCCAATCTTTACATGTTAGGTTGGAGAACCCATATTCATGAAATAATTGCCTTCCTGATTCAGCCATCGAGTTATATTGAACATTTATTAATTTATATATCTATCCATACGCTGGAGGGGAAGGATGGTTTATATCAATTCTTGCCCCAATATGATTTTCCTTTGAATCATATCCTTATTATTCAGGTTGTTGGTTTCTCTACTATGATTTCTTGGACTTAAAAGGGTTCTCCAATTGCCGTAGCGATTATCTTTCCTTTTTATAGTGGAAATTATCAACAACACCCTCTTTATTTTTCTTCCATAATGAAGCTGTTTATCATGAGTTCTTTTTGAATAGCAGTTGGAAAAAAATATGAGGGCAAAGGTGGTAATGGAGAATGTCTCTAGAGAAAGGCAAATGACTAAGGCAGTTCTGACATGAGCACTTTTTCAACCTTAAGAGTGATTTCTAGTGTTGGTTCAAGGGTTTATTGTGGGGAAGTAAACGAAAGTGGAGCAGGAGTTAAATTGTTTCTTTTGTTTGGTTGGGTGAAGAAAATGTGAAGGCAATTTTTCCCTTCCTATACAAGTATGAACTAGTGGTTTCTAATGTCCGCTTTCCCAGACCTTACGAATGAATTTGAGTTAGGAGATTATTCAAAAGTAGCGTAAGAAAGGTCTTTAACCGTAAGTCAGCAATAGCCAAAAGCGAGGATTCTAAAGAGGGGAAGCTCTTGTTTTTTTTCTTCCTATATGAATGATCTAGTGGTTTTTTAATTTGCTTTTCCTTTCAGCAAATAAAGCATTGGGTAATATGATCCTTGCTGATAACAGTTGCATATATTTATTGATTAAAACCCCGACTAATGCTTTCTATTGTTGTAGGCTTGTAGCATTTTGTTTTACTCTACCCAAAACACAATGCAGATGCAGCAATCTTATGAATGTAGTTGATTAGGATGAGGATTAGCCAATTAATAATTCAGCGAGATTGCTTAGACTTTTTTATTAACCTTCTTTTCATGCGTATTGGCTGCTGGCTTCCCTTGTGAAAATATTCTTGTAGGCCGAATAATAGAAGCCCCTTTTGTGCACATTAAGATAAACATTTCTGTTCTATTAATTTTCACATCATTATCTTTGTATTCTGATAGAATGCAATAACTCCCTTGATGAGAAAATGCTTCAGCAAGTTTGTTCTACATGTTGTTTGTTACCTATGATTGTCGTTCATATAGATTGTCAGCCAATCATGTCCTAGAAGCTGGCGCATGTGATGCACTCATTAGTACATCAGAATTGTATGTGAGTGAATTTTCACCACTAGGAAAGGATTTGGGTCTCAGAGGTTAGATTTGCCTCATTACAGGGAAGGTGCTCTTAAAGTTTTTTTTTTTATTGCTAGGTAAATCATCACTGGAGTTATTTGTGTTATCCCTCTTATAGGCTGCACATGAGTGAGATCAGGAATTCTGGAAATTGCTTTGGAGGTATCATTTGCTCGCCCTGTTCTGATTTATGTTTTGACCATGCTGTTTACTTAAATTGTGCATACATGGAAAGTCTGCTTTTTAGTAGTATTATTAGCATTGAGGGCTCTGCATCAATGGGAAGAAAGACCAAAAGCACGTGATGTTTCTTTCTTTTCTATGTGTACACATGTTTCCTCGCAGATTTGTTCCAAATTCTCATTGCTTATGAGCGGTAACTATTTTCCTTTTCCTATTCAGTGGTAGATGAAAGTAAACACTCTGGAAATTTAGAATCTTGCTAGAACCATTAACTATTTGTATGTTTAATGTTGAGGACCTTTTCTGCACTCTTAGATTAGAAGCTCTTAATTTTGGGCACTTAACTCAGGTATTCATGGAGGCTTATACATTGTTTGCTAGTGGGATGAAGATGTTTGTGTTTCTTCTTGTGTTTTTTTTTTTCCTTCCTCCTGTGCGTCATGGCGGCCTCAAAATATCAAACAGGCCATGGGGCAAGGACTGTAGTTTTTGTTAACTTGTTTGATGCCAGGTTTTCGAAGGCAAAGTCTCTATCTTGGGTATCTATTAATAAACTTTATATATCATGTCATTTTGCGAGATACGCATTTGGTTCCTTCGACGGACACGAGACCAATAGCAGAGCATGAATATTTGTCTGATAGATGTTTGCGTGTATATGACCCAGTCCCCATATTATTACTGAATCCGTTGTTATCTCAGGAGATCTCTCATCCTAGACATCTTTTGCTGGTACTTCCTTTTATGAAACATTGACTTGCATCAAAATCGATAATGCGTGGATTGGAAGAAGGTTTTGCTAATTCTTTCCGTAGTAATTTTCAGATTATCTAATTCTTGCATCAGGTACAGTCGGTGATCATCCGGCTTAATCCCGAGACTGAACTCAAGACAAAGTGAGTGAAGATCTTCATGGTAGTGATGCACCACTTGAGGTTCCAACTCAAAATTTTATTCAACTCGTAGTTCTGTGGTATTCATTAGCTTGATTGGTTCATTGATTCATATTGGGGTCTGTCACAGACCTTCTGTGTATAGATGGTATGGGCAACCCTGAATCGCCCTTTTTCTTGCATTTCCCATGACATTCTTTCTCCTCGACCCCCCTCCTTTCAGTTTGGAGTTTGTGCTGTCAGATCCCCACACCAATCTAAAAGGATTCTCTCATGCTTTATTCTTTCATTTCAATTTTTCACTTTTGTTTTGCTTTCATAAAGGATTGGTTCCTCTCTCACGTACGGAACATGTAAAAATTTAGTTTGATTAACTGGTTTCGTTTTTGGTATGGGTAATGTCGTCAACAAACTCTAGAGAGTGAACGATGGACCATTTAGTGGCTTGAAGGGACGGGAGAGAATCGAAGTGCAACTTCCAATGTTAGGGATAATGTTGGGGCGAACACGTGGGAAAGGATGAGAAGGAACCCGAAGGTATTCCTGGGCCTAAAGGAATAAAGGAGCATATCCTTGGCTTTCTTCCCTCTCTTTTTACCATTATAGGGTGCTCATAGGTAAGTTAGGTGCTTAAAAAACTCATAAAAATCTTCAATGCAATGGTTATTTGTAACGCCTTCTCACATGATGTGTGCTCATGTATGTGTAGATCTCACACCATATGAGAACGATGTAACAATAACCGTCGTATTGAAAATCTTCTCCGATTATGTAGGTCTACAATTGATCACAATGTCATGTTGAAAAACACTATGAACCCCAAAAAATGTATCCCAAATTTCACCTTTAAATGTATCCCTATTTAATTGTGCATTACGTTATTGCGTGCATTTTCAACGATTTATATCTCTCGACGTATATTATGTTTCATGTTTTTAAAATTATTATTTTATAGAAAAAATTGAGATCTATCAAATAAGATCTATATTGCATATTTTTAGCAATACACATCGAGAGATATAAGCCATTAAAAATGCACGCAAAATTGTAGTGGGCAATTAAATAGGGACAGAGGGAGTACAATATTGGAATTCTTGAGACTATTCGATTAGAATTCAAAGTTGCTTTGCTTTATGCGCAAAGGTAGGCTGGTCCCCACACGGCCACACCATTAATCAAGGTTCGATCTTTGGAGTCAGACTGCGAAAGAGTAATATGGTTATGAATTTTCTAATTCCGGCGTGATTAACCTGCCTTTGATCGAATCCGGAGGAGATTAGTTGGGGATGTATAATCTGGTCAGACCACCGTCCAAAAAAAGGATAGGCCGGTGGGTGGGTAAGTATATTCTAGAACCGTGCCCACAGTAACTGGTTGCCAGATGGAGGAGCTTCCTGACCAACGGTAAGTGGACACCGTTTTTGACCGAAAACGTGTGGAGGTTGATGAGAAGATTTTCAGTGCCGAGCAAGTACCACGTGATACTTGGCGCATTCGAGCCGTCCATTTCGATTTTGGACAGCTCGGATTTGAAAAGAGAAATAGGAGAGAGAGACTGTTGGGAGTGAGAGAAGAAAGAATGTTTCAATCTGGGTCGTCCAATATATTTTTAGACAATCCGAATGTGTTGCTCGGACACCACGTCAGCCGGGTGACAAGGTACCCACCCGGTCAGGAAAACACTGGGGACCTTTGCAACCAACATCACACGGTCAGGAAAACACTTCGTTTTATCTACTACTGGCCGGCACTAAACTTTGACTTCCTTAATTACTTTTAATAACCCAGTAATTACGTTTAATAACTCAGTAATGGCAAAGCCAACATGCATTCACAAAGCCACTACGCTTTTTTCTGATATAGTTTTAGTGTTTGTTTCCTAACAACATTAATTGGAGTGCTTTGTTTTTTGTGAAGAGTAAATGATTTCCGATCCTTTCGGTTCCCGTGAAAGAGAAGTATAACAGCGCGTGCCAACCGCTACGGAAAACTCATGTGCAAACTAGTATGAGCGGTGCTACAATAACCATATATATATGTTGAGGTTCGAGAATTGTAATTACACAAATTGCTCTTGATTCAATGTAATGTAATTAGCACTACCAGTGTTAACTAATCACACGCAATATAAGCTGGATTAATGTGTTGTAACTAACCGCTGACCGAATGATTACAATATTGCAAGACTTAAATTTAACTAAGCTAAAGTCACTGTTCCCTATTTTTCCTTTAAATTTTTTCTTCTTCTTTTTTTTTTTTAGACGATTCCCAAACAACTTTAGAAGTGATAATCTGTTAATCTCATAAAATAAATAAATAAATAAATATATATATATATATATATATACAATTATTTTCAAGTGAGGAGGTCCTTATTTTAGTTAAAATAAAGACCTTTCTATTTCTCTCATTTCTCGTTCAAATTTTGATGATTTGAGCCGCTCAATGTGTTCAGAACGTGATTTTAAGAGTACCCGCGAGGAATCAGCAAAAAAAATGACCGGGAAGGGCTTCATCCGAGCAATTTTTATTTGAACCGTTCAATAAAAAACAAATAAAAACTGCTCGGATGAAGCCTTTTTTGGTCATTTTTTTTGCTGATTTCTCGTACCCTTAAAATCACGTTTTGAACACATTGAGCGGCTTGGATCATTGAAATTCTATCGGAAAATAGAGATCCTTATTTTATTAAGTTAAGGTGGTCCTTAGGAGAAGGGAACTATATATATATATATATATATATATATATATATATATATATATTATGTAAATCTCGTTGTTTCCGACGTACTTCCCAATTCCAAGTGGTAGGTTTTTTTTTTTTCTCTCTCTCTCTCTCTCTCTCCCCGCAGATCCCAACTGGTAGGTTAACATGGTGGATTCCTTAAAAAAAAGAAAAAAGTAATTATTCAACAGTCCGAGAGTACTGCAACGTGGTATTTCAGATCACTTCATAACCACTCGTTCTTGTGGGATCCATGCATTTAGTGATATGCCTTATAAAAATGTGTGGTTGTACAGTGATCTGGAGTACTAGGTGTCAGTATTCTCATACTATCATATAATTTCAACAAAAAAAAGAAGGGGAAGAAAGAGGTTGTGTCATATTCAAACTTATGTCACCTTTTTTCCAGTGTAAGTTTTTTCGTCATATGGTCTGCCTTCTTTAATCTGGTTATAAAAAGCATTATATCAACATTCTTGCCAGAAAAATATATTCTAGGAATTATAATTGCCGGGTCTCTACTAGAATAAATCTTGTATTTATGCCTTCATAGTATTTTTTTGATTGAGCATATTTGGACTAAATTATTTGTTTAGATTATTTTTTCTGGCGTTTACGTTAGTTTTAGATCATTTTTTGTTTCAGATTTGTCTTGACAAGAAAAACCTATAAAGTAAAAATTACAATCAAAGCTAAAAGTTTCTGCGAAATAGTACGAGCTTACAAATTTTATCTTGTAATATAGGACATAGAAACAAAGGTGTTAGAAATGGCGCCCTTTATGCCTATCGATTAACCCCGTTTAGCAGTTCGTGTCAATTTCTATTTGCTTATATCTATATATGTTATCTAAATAAGTGTCCGGTGCACAAAATTAGGCTTTATAAAACATGCATATTTTTTATTAAAAAATTTAATTTTTTTCACAATCTAATAGAACTCATTGCTATCTACCGATTTGTGAAAAAAAATTAATTTTTTTACCGAAACAAATATATTTTTTTGAAGGCCTAATTTTACGTGCCGAACACTTATTTAGGAATGAAATGAGTACTATATTCCAATATTAGAATTTTTTAAATTAAACAAACTTAGAGTTATCAAGTAGTAACACATTTCTATAACGAGAGACAAACAATTAAGGACAAGGGAGATAGGTATATGCACATGTGTGTAATGATTGTGAATTTGTGATCCACTACCGAACTAGTAGGATCCCTACGGATGTATATCATTTTAAAACCTATGGAATCGTGAATTTGATATGGGCTCAATTCTTTACTAGTCTGAAATGTCTACCCACACTGCTCTCATTCACCGTTTTCTTTATTTTTGGATGGTTGAATTTCAAAAAATTCTTTTAAAGAAGAGTTAAACTCTTTTCTCTGAAAGAGTTGTTTTAAAATTCAAATTATTGATTGTCGAAACGGACGGTAAAATTAAGCACAACAGTGAAAAGAGTGGTGAAACAGAGCGGTTGGATAATTTTAGTCTTGCTCGCGAATCCAAGTTTACTACTCCAATATTTTAAAAAGTACCAGTTAAATATATTAAAGAGAAACGCATAAAATAATTCATCACTCAGAGTTGAGTTAACCTGTTCAGTTGTTCACAGCCGTGGTCATTTTTTTTGCTGATTTCTAGCGAGTACCCTTAAAATCACGTTTTGAACACATTGAGCGGCTTAGATCATTGAAATTCTATCGGAAAATAGAAATCCTTATTTTATTAAGTTAAGGTGGTCCTTTGGAGAAGGGAACTATATATATATATATATAAATCTCGTTGTTTCCGACGTACTTCCCAATTCCAAGTGGTAGGTTTTTTTTTTCCTCTCTCTCTCCGCACATCCCAAGTGGTAGGTTAACATGGTGGATTCCTTAAAAAAAACAAAAAGGGTAATTATTTAACAGTCCGAGAGTACCGCAACGTGGTATTTCAGATCACTTTATAACCACTCGTTCTTGTGGGATCCATGCATTTAATGATACACCCTACAAAAATGTGTGATTGTAAAATGATCTAGAGTACTAGGTGTCAGTATTCTCATACTATCATATAATTTCAACAAAAAAAAGAAGGGGAAGAAAGAGGTTGTGTCATATTCAAACTTATGTCACCTTTTTTCCAGTGTAAGTTTTTTCGTCATATGGTCTGCCTTCTTTAATCTGGTTATAAATAGCATTATATCAACATTCTTGCCAGAAAAATATATCCTGGGAATTATAATTGCCGGGTCACTACTAGAATAAATCTCGTATTTATGCCTTCATAGTATTTTTTTGATTGAGCATATTTGGACTAAATTATTTGTTTAGATTATTTTTTCTGGCGTTTATGTTAGTTTCAGATCATATTTTGTTTCAGATTTGTCTTGACAAGAAAAACCTATAAAGTAAAAATTACAATCAAAGCTAAAAGTTTCTGCGAAATAGTACGAGCTTACAAATTTTATCTTGTAATATAGGACATAGAAACAGAGGTGTTAGAAACGGCGCCCTTTATGCCTATTTATCAACCCCATTTAGAAGTTCGTGTCAATTTCTATTTGCTTATATCTATTTATGTTACTCTCTCCGTCTCTAAATAAGTGTTCGGTGCACAAAATTAGGCTTTATAAAACATGCATATTTTTTATTAAAAAAATCAATTTTTTTCGCAATCTAATAGAACTCATTGCTATCTACCGATTTGTGAAAAAAAATTAATTTTTTTACCGAAACAAATATTTTTTTTGAAGGTCTAATTTTGCACACTGAACACTTATTTAAGAATGAAAAGAATACTATATTCCAGTATTAGAATTTTTTAAATTAAACAAACTTAGAGTTGTCAAGTAGGAACACATTTCTATAACGAGAGACAAACAAATAAGGACAAGGGAGATAGGTATCTGCACATGTGTGTAATGATTGTGAATTTGTGATCCACTACCGAACTAGTAGGATCCCTACGGATGTATATCATTTTAAAACCTATGGAATCGTGAATTTGAGATGGGCTCAATTCTTTACTGGTCTGAAAAGTCTACCTACACCGCTCTCATTTACCGCTTTCTTTATTTTTGGACGGTTTAAATTTAAAATTTTTTTTTTAAAGAAGAGTTAAACTCTTTCCTCTGACAGAGTTGTTTTAAAATTTAAATTATTGATTGTCGAAACGGACGGTAAGATTAAACACAATAGTGAAAAGAGTGGTGAAACAGAGCGGTTGGATAATTTTAGTCTTGCTCGCGAATCCAAGTTTACTACTCCAATATTTTAAAAAGTACCAGTTAAATATATTAAAGAGAAACGCATAAAATAATTCATCACTCAGAGTTGAGTCAACCTGTTCAGTTGTTCACAGCCGTGGTGATAACTTTTAGATTCGGCGATCTGTTGGAATCGGACGCGGGGGGCTGCTGTCCCCGAGGGGACAGCAGCGTGCTGCTGCCCCAATTTTGGGGCCCACCCCGGTCTCGCTCCAATGATCTGAATCGTTCACTTTGTAGAGCTCGTCGAGTAGAACAACTATGCAAAAAATCAGTTTAATTGGATATCATTAAGTACCTGATCGGAGCCCATAAAACTCTTAGTCCATGGGTTACAGTGGATTTAATCCAGTGTTTCGGATCTATTCTTTTTAAAATAAAAAGGTTCCGATCAAGTACTTAATGATATCCAATTAAGCTGATTTTTTGCATAGTTGTCATACTCGACGAGCTCTACGAAGTGAACGTTTCCGATTATCGGATCGAGACCGGAGTGGGCCCCGAATTCGGGGACAGCAGGCCGCTGCTGCCCCTAAGGGGACAGCAGCCCCCCTCCCTCCGAATCATGTATCTATTCACACACACCTGTACAAATGCACATATACATATACATCCGTGTATATGTTAGTTTATTTGTTTAATTTTATGTATATTTCAATTTTTTTTTATAACTCAGATGTCCGGATCAGATTATGAAATATTCTAATTATAATCAGAGCAAAACTTCATATATATTAGCCCCAATAGAACTGGTAGTCCCTTAGATGTTTCGAAATTAACTTCTTTGAATGTAGCAAACCCATAATTCTCGGCCCCATGAGCACCAAATATTTTCTAATTATCTACTGTAATTCTAAGGGATCGTCCAAGTGGTCTTGACCTGAAATTTAAGTGTGTGTTCTATCTTAAGGTCTCATGTTCGATTCTCCATGCCAACAATTCTTGGAGCCACCTCATCCCACACGTAAACATATGAAACGGCTTTGGGAGAGATTGTATGGATTAATCCGAGATCCACAAACTGGCTCGAAACACCTTGTGTTACCAAATAAAAAATAGAATAGAAATATTTTCTTAGCCCAACTATTAGTATGAGGCTATGCACACTCATTAGTCGTTCCTCACACGGCATGACCATTTTATAGCAAAGGATCCATGCGGCCTGCGCCCACTCTCTCACCCACTATATTCGCCTTCCACGCACCTCACAACCCCACAGAACACCGTCTCTTACTTTCTCCCAAACGCCTAGCTCCGCCGTCCCGAATCCCAATCCCCCGCCGGCCGGCCGCGATCGACAACCATGTCGGAGAAGGAGTGCGACCACCACAAGGGCAAGTACGGCAGGCTCGTCCGCGGATTCCTCGCCGGACTCCTGATCTTGCTCTTCATCCTCCTGGTCGTGTTTCTCATAACATGGGCCGTCCTCCAGCCTAAGAAGCCCCAGTTCGTGCTCCAGGACGCCACCATCTACGCCCTGAACGTCTCCGCTCCCAACTTCGTCTCCTCCACCATCTCCCTCACCATCTCCTCCCGAAACCCCAACGACAACATCGGCATCTACTACGACAAGCTCGACGTCTACGCTACCTACCAGGACCAGCAGATCACCTACTACACCGCCATCCCACCCACGTACCAGGTATTATATTGTTAACCACCAGCTGAATGAAGTGTCGTAGACATTCATTTTTCTCCTCTCCCTTTTTGTTTTTTTGAGATGAATTAAAAACATTTATAATCAGGCTGGCATCACGTTTAAAGAAATGATTTTGTCTGTATATGAATTATTCATATATGAGATTCTTAATCATCAATATAAACCCTTAAAACAAAACTATGGAACTGATATAAATGGGGTATCCATAGGGTACCCGTTTTTTTAAAACGGAGGAACAATTCTACAGTCATGCTACTGCATAAGTCTGATTGTGCAACCCATACTTTTAAAGAGCTAGCGCGACTACAGCAGTCAAGACCTTTCAAATCTTGAAAAATACTTTCAAAACTTGAACATCCATCCAAACCTCTGATTGATGTGTGCACCAATGCGAGATCTCACACTAAAAATCCAAATGGTTTATGAATTTTAAAATGATTTCCAAGTGACCTACAGATATAAAATCACATCAATTAAATAACTGAAAAAAAAACAAAATGACTCAAATAATTTGTACGGGACTTTAAAATGGGCCCACGCAATTACAAGAACAATATCGGTAACCCATGGCCATGGTACCCACAACCGAGTTCGTCTAAAACTCAAATTGTGAGAGTCAACGACAATTTCATTTGGTATTTTTTGCTCTCTTCTCTATACCAGGGTCACCATGACGTCAACGTCTGGTCGCCGTACATAGTCGGAACCAACGTCCCGGTGGCGCCGTACAACGGACTCTCCCTAAACCAGGACACTGCAGACGGATCAATAGTGTTGTTCATCAAAATCGACGGCCGCGTGCGGTGGAAGGTCGGAACGATCACCACCGGCGACTACCACTTCCACGTCACCTGTCCGGCGTTCATCACGTTCGGTAGCCAGAGCACGGGGATCACCGTCGGCAATGCAATTAAGTACCAGCTGGTCCAGAGTTGCAGCGTCAGCGTGTGATGAGGCGGGGACCCAGTAACCTTCGTTGATATATTGTTAATTTCTATCTCTTAATGCCATTGTACTTTGCAAGTTGGTTCGGGACACCCGCCATAAAAAAAAATTGCAGCTGTAGTTTTTCATTTACTTTTTTGGCTTCTTTTTTTGGTGGTATAGGTGGTGTATTTGTAAATTTTGCTAAAGAACAAAAAAAGAAGAGAGACAGAGATAGCAAAATTGCAATATTCTGATTTAAGTTATAAAAACTATTGCTTTGAAATATTTTACCCTTATGATTCCGGAATTAGTCGAGGTGCGTGCAAACTGGCTCGAACATCCTATTATAAAAAAATATTGCTTTGAAATAGAAAAGCCTGGGAGTGTTGCGCGGTGGCCGTTGCGTTCATGACGCTTTCATTTTCTAATCTATCTTCTTGCTTCTTCTTTACTCTGTTCTACTATTTCTTAATACTGGGGTTTTTTTTTTTTAATCTGGACTAGGAAACTTCGTTGGAACGTCACATTCAATTTCTGTGCTTAAGTCAAGACAATCTCGAGGGAGTGAAGAATTTAAAATAATTTGCCATTATTCTGTTCAAACCGAGATCTTAAAACATCGGTACTTGGTAGTGGCCGATACACAACAGTTTTTGAAATTTTCGATACCGTGACACCTCGATATATGGTTAGATTGAATCGCATGTGTATTGATTCATAGACTGGCTCACGGCCGATACTAGACCTTTACGGGTGATATATATAAACACTATAAATTTCTTTTGTTAGAAATTATTTTTAAAAATTCAAGACCACTCTAATTTATTCCTTCGCCCGATACTAGCTCCCAATACCTTTGAATTCCGACCGTTACCGTTACGTGTCTTCAAACCATAGTTCAAACTCGTCGACCATTTTTTTTTATTAGGGCTTAGTTAGAGATCATGTGACCAACTAGAAAAACTCAACCGGGGACGTTTTGATTTCGTTGTTTAAGACAAGTTGGAGCACAAGTAGGTGGCCATTGACTTGATGTAACTTTCTTGGTATTGAAAGAACGTACCTAGTATGACCTTTATGGATGGGATCAAACTTGAACTCGAAATTTTATGTATGGAGAGAGAGAGAGAGAGAGAGAGAGAGAGAGGTACATGTGGATGCCTGAGCTCATTCTTTTTTCTTTTTCTTTTTTTTGGGTGCAACGCAAATAATCCTGCACACATTCATGGAATCACCAAAGTATATTTAAAAATTTCACTTTGTTTCGAAAATAGTAACCGACGTCTCTGATGGCTTGGAATAAACATTTATGATTTTTTTGAGAATTGATATTCATTCTTTCTTTTTCTTTTATCCATATTCTGGTTTTTGTCTTTTAGTAAAAAAAAAAAATACACTTTCAACACTAAAAATAAAGAAGGGAGGAGTGTGGATAACCAAAAAAAAGGAATGTGAATATCAATTCTCTTTTTTTTATTAAAAACATTTATAATTTTTAACCTTTGTGGGCTTTTTTCAAGCCCTTAATAATGATCAAAATCGTTCACTTTATACATCTTGCCGAGAACATTGATCACGTCAAAAATCACATTAATCGGATACTCTTTTGTATAATTTGAAATGGATTAATCTTATAAAAAAAAAAAGAAGGTGTGCAACACGGGATTGCAACCCGTTTAACCCATTTTATGTGAGCCTAATACATTTCAAAACTATATTAAACGGCATCTGATCAACGTGATTTTTCCATAAGGATGATGTTCCCGATGAGCTCTAAAATGTGAACAGTTCTGATCATTATTACGGGTACGGGCCTAGGAAAGGCCAACAAATGGGAAAAACTGGGCCGGACTGGACACTTTTGAAGACCGAACAGGAGCTGCCCCCGTTGGAATGTGCTTAGGGCTAGGGTTCACGGAGGGACAGATTAGCAACCACCAAGATTCTGCTAATCAAATTAATTAACAGCAAATTTGTACAGTAATAGCTTTTGGTACAACAGGAGCGTGCATTACTAAATTAAACTAGTTCTTGGATGCGAAAACAACAATAAATATACTCAGTGTACAAAAACGACAATGCTACGTACACTCTTATGAATCACTCTTCTCTCATATATGTACACAGAATCGGTTTACAAGGGAGGCCAAAGAAGCATGGGCTTTAGGCTCCAAAAAAGGGTTAAAAATTCTTGGCCCCCTAATTTATGTATGTATATATGACCTATAGTAGGATTTTATAAGTGCATCACCACATGGATTCTAACATCAGTTGAGATTGCAAGATAATTATACAGGACATACTTCGACTATTCCGAAGGCTATGTCCTTATTGATGACCTAAAAACTAGAAACGAAGCCCCAAGTTTGTCTAGTGTCGTAACAGGATTTCAACACATCTTTTAACACAAAGTGCTTCACTCAATCAGATTTTCAATTAGAACAACATAAAATTATCTCAAACAAATATGTAATACTTTTTCCAAACTAAACTTGTAGTGGGGTTTACTGAATGATTGCCAAGCAAGTAGATTTTGTTCATTAGCTGCATGTCCGTGAAGATCCAATCAACTGAAACAGTAAAGAGGATTGAGAGCAAGAATCGGTAACATGCTAACCTTCAATCTCTTCAAGCTTTCATTTGTGGCTCTCTGTTTCTCGACGGTGGCACCTAAGGTTGCTAGTTCCTGCTCAGCCAGGGAATTTACACATTAATCTTCAGTACTTCAAAGTACCACAATACCATGGACAACTCGGTATATAAGCTCAAAAAAAACATACCCTCTTCAAATGCCTTCTTTCCTTTACAAGCAAGATCTCCTCTTCTTTAAGTTCAGCTAAGGTCTGCTAAAGCCATGCAAACGACAGTACGCTAATCAAACCAATAGAAAGAAGCAAGAAACAAAAAAGAAATCGAGAGATAAAAGGAATGAAAACGAAAAGGAAAAAAAATAAGTCTAATCCAAAAGACTTGAATGACAGGTTGGTCTATGTTACACATCAGGTGTTCCCAACAACAATTGAGTAATTCATAGTCTATGAAGTGTGTGTATCATTCTCCTCTGAAAGTTTTATTGTCTAAACAGAGGCACAAGAGGTACAAGACTGGGGATTGTCACTTGATTGGTCTGTGTAAGCATTTTATGCTTTCGGAAAAATTATGGAGCATGCCAGATGCCCTATGAAGTTGACAAGAGTTTACGACAACCAAACTCATAAAGACCAGAATTACCTTTTTCTTTTTTGCTCTCTTGCTGGTAGTTGTTTCATTTGTAGCAGTGACCTGCACGTACCAATCATTCAGATATCATCACATAATAAAGTAAAAATCTCTTTGTCGGTAACTATTTAACTTGATTTGCCAATAAACCAATATAAAGCAAACAAATCAAATGAACAACATAAACTTTTCTTATAATTAAGTCCAAGCATCACAAAACTAAGATAGTTGAAAGATGTGCGAGTAAAATATTAGCCTTATAACACGACAGTCACGGCCAGGTCCACATTTCCTTTGCAAGCGGGAGATAAATTAACGAACCACTGTATTGGGGCAAAATAAACTTTTCCAGTCTATGAACTTATCTAACATAATTGCATAAGAATATATCCTTCCACAATTCCATGTAAGATAAGAGAGGTTTTGTGAATCAAATCCGATAGACTGATACCATCAACTACGAAAGAGCAAGACACTTTCCATCAGGAACATCTGAAGTACTTCAATAACCAAGATACTGATCCATGCAACCCCTTCCTTCTCGGACATTGCAATATTGTAAAACCATGAACTAAACAAAGTCTCGCCGATCGGATAATAATAGAGAGAGAAGCAAAACTCAACTCGTGGAACATCTCCTACTATAAAAATAGCATCTTCTAATTGTGAAAATAACCCGCAGTTATTTTGAAGTTATATGAACACCACGTCAGTGGTGTGCCCAACCCGTAGGAATTCAAAATCGTTGGCAAGAGTGATTGAATGAGGTGAAATAGTGCCAATTGGCCAACCATTTCCGGTACCCAATTGGCCGAGGAATGAGCTCCTCGATCTCCATACCTCATCCCTCCACACTCCCACTTTTCGTCCACATCTAACAAGAGTTAACTTCGCTGCGTCAAGGGCCCAAAATTATGATTCGAACTGTTCGCCTCGTAGAACATGCAAAGTGCTACAAGTCTCCTAAATATCAGTACGATAGGATATCGATATATAGGGTAAATAAGTTTACACATTGTGGCAAGAGTGTTTGAATGAGGTCAAATAGTGCCATTTGAGTAGAAGTTTTAGTTAGGTTCTGACTACTCGAACTAGTCCAACTCCAAAGGGCTTATCGTTATGATATGCTCTATTGTCTTCGTTCCCATTTGCTGAAACTCTTTTGAAGATTCCAATTCGTTAAAAAATCATTTTTATTGCACTCGTCATATTTTTTTTTTCCTTTTCATCCTTTAAGTCGTTTATGAACATCATCGCTTATTTTTTTTTCTCGTATCTAGTAACTAAATATAGAAATGAAGAGTAAACGAGTAAAATCATTAACTCTTATCCGCCGAAGAGTAAAAGAGTAGAATCATTAACTCTTGTCCGTTATTTTTAAGCTAAGACAATCTTTTTAGAATAACAATGCAAATTTTCTACGCAATCTATTTACAACCTTCTACTACCCATTTCCAAGGGTAAAACCGTCATTCAGTATCAATCAGCATGGCACCATAAATTTAGTGGGTGACATTAGGTGCTCCCCAAAAGGCAAAAAGCATTCGAGACCTACTCTCTGGTTTCGATCCCCTGTCCGAAAATGACTGTCCCCCTTCTTTGCCCCACCCTTAAAACAATGACATGTGTCCTCCCTGGCAAAATTCAAAAGATCACACCACACCCAATCCCTCCCTTTGTCTTATTCCCTTTTCCTTTGCCCCACCACGAACCATCGCCGACAAAAGCTCACCACGGACCATTGCCGACAATAGCTCACAGACCACCTTAGGAAAAACATCAAGGTTAAGGTTTTGAACGTTCTCTGTTCAATTTGCCATATTGATCGCTCGGTTTTCATAGTAGCTGCCGAATATGAGAAAACGAGATAGTCTCCACGTCTCAATGATTCTCCCTGATTCAAGTTGAACCTAACATCCGGTCTTCCTCCTCTCCGGCCACAAATTATTGCTGTTGTCGGCGATGGTCCGTGGTGGGGCAAAGGAAAAGGTGAGAAGACAAAGGGAGGGATTGGGTGTGGTGTGATCTTTTGGATTTTGCTGGGGAGGACACGTGTCGTTATTTTAAGGGTGGGACAGAATAGGGAGACAGGCATATTCGGACAGGGGATCCGAAGCCCCTATTCTCTCAGTTGAGAACAGAAAACCGAACGAAACTCAGTGGGTCGAATCTCTTCAACAATTTCGGGTCAATATTCTCTTCCCTTCGTCACCAATTCAAACCAAACCCGCGTCAAAACCCTAATCTTTCACCGATTTAAGCCCCTAATTCCATCACCAGAGCATACCCATTTCACAACCATGAGTTCAATCCATCTCTTTCTCAACCGCTCCATCACCTCTCCGGCGGCGGAGGCGGGTATTCGCCGCCGCAGAATTCCATTCCCCGGGAGAGTGATCGCGTGCGCCACGGTGGACGTGCGGCCGCCAGGTTCGACTGCGGCGGCCACGGAGGCGGCGGCGGTGATGGCGGCGGAGGCAAGGGTTCTGGTGGGGACCTACGCGAGGGCTCCGGCGGTGCTGGTGAGTGGCAAGGGATGTAAGTTGTATGACGTGGAGGGGAGGGAGTATTTGGACATGACGTCAGGGATCGCGGTGAATGCGTTGGGGCACGGGGATCCTGATTGGGTGAGGGCTGTTAGGGAGCAGGCGAATGTGCTTGCACACGTCAGCAATGTCTACTATTCTGTTCCCCAGGTGAGAATTTCCAAATGATTTCTACTATTATGTTCCCCAGGTGAGAATTTCCAGATGATTTGGGTTTGTGTTTCTATGCTTATGTTCTATGAATTCTGGGTGTAGCGTTGAGTACAATTGTATTGGTGATGGCGGATTAAGTTTATGCTAAGATTGTCTGTTGAAGTGTAATAGAACTGATTGAGGACATACTCCCATTGAATAGAAACAAACAATGGATTTTGGAAGAAAGATTTAGGCTTTTTGGTTCAAAGATTTTGGGTTTTTATGAATTCTCCTTGTTCTGGGTTTTTATGAATAGAAACAAACAATGGATTTTGGAAGAAAGATTTAGGCTTTTTGGTTCAAAGATTTTGGGTTTTTATGAATTCTCCTTGTTCTGGGTTTTTATGAATTCTCCTTGATTTTTGGTTTTTATGAATTCTCCTTGATCTGGGTTTTTATGAATTCTCCTTGATTTGGGTTTTTATGATTTTTCGTTGATTCGGGGTATATTTTTTTGCTTATGTTGTTGTGACTCCCTAGATATATATGCGTTGACATATTTAGTGGTAGTATGGAATTGTGTTTTTGTCAAAAAGGTCTGTTGAAGAGAAAGAAGCAATTGAGGACATTAAATTACCGTCCAATGGAGACAGATAGTGGATTTAGAAGCAAATTGTTAGCCTTTCTTGATCAAATATTTTGGGTTAATGGTTTATGAATTTAGAATTTGAGAATTTTCCTTGATTTGGTAGGTAGCTCAAATTCACCTTGAAGCGGTGGCTCTGCTCAGAGAAGCTTCAAACACTCCATAAACTTGGCTATCTTTTGATGCAGTAGGTATCAATTGGTGGTGCTGTTGTTGGTCATGGTTTTTAATGGCTTGCTCATGGGTTTTGAACCCTCTATATTCTTGTGATATTTATTGCTCGTGCGAAAAGATTTCGTATCTATTATTGAGAAGCCAACGGTTAACTGCTGCAGGTGGAGCTCGCAAAACGTCTAGTGGATTCTTCTTTTGCGGACCGTGTCTTCTTCTCAAACAGCGGAACAGAAGCAAATGAAGCTGCTATTAAGTTTGCGAGAAAATTCCAAAAGTTTTCAAATCCGGACGTGAAACAGCACCTGCAGAGTTTATTTCATTTAGTAACAGCTTCCATGGGAGGACCATGGGTGCTCTTGCTTTGACTAGCAAAGAGCAGTACAGAACACCTTTTGAACCAGTCATGCCAGGTGTCACTTTCTTAGAGTACGGGAATATCCAAGCTGCAGTAGAACTGATTCGAGCCGGAAAGATTGCTGCAGTATTTGTGGAACCTATCCAAGGTGAAGGTGGCATATACACTGCCACCAAGGAGTTCTTGCAAGCCCTTCGTAGCGCTTGTGATGATGCTGGCTCTCTCCTGGTTTATGACGAGGTAAGCTGCTATCTTTTGGAGATGATATTGGTATACAATAACATACACATGCTGGGTTCTGTGTTCCAGTTGTCAAGATGTTCTATCATTACAATTATAACGGACTTGATTGATTTTGTTATATAGACCTGCTGAGTTGTGTGTTAAAAGTCTTCAAGATGTTACTTGATCTCTTATTTCACTGGTATATAACGTGAGGCAAGTTTCTTCGAGGTGAAAGTAGGAGATTTGTGACGCATTGGACGGATGTTCTCAGGAAACTTGTTTGCCTTTTACATTTTCTTTCTTTTCTTTTTGTAGGGGCCACTCTGATCATAAAACCACCTCCGCATTGTAAGCATGTTAAATCACAAGCCTACTGACTAGTGTCTACTTGATTTTACTAATCACAGTGGGACGAAAGGAAAATAAAGAAGATAAACGAAGGTAGAGGAAAGTTGGTATAGCTTTATTTGCTTCTTTCAGCTGGTTTTCTGTTGTTTAAATGGTGAACGGGTTGACCTAACCGTAAAAACGTTATTTTGACACGAGTAGCATAGTAGCTCCATGTGAGATAAAATAGAAGAGTTAATATCAGAGGCGGGGTCAGAATTTTTTTTATCCTGGGGTGGAGCCAGGCATAGTTAGCTGTTTCAATGTTTATTGCGGCTTTGATGATATTGTAGGACACACCGTTGGATTCAGTAATTCATATGGAACGCCATGAGATCTGAAAGTTTGAAGCTGCATGTCTTTAATTACGAAAAACATATGAAAGATGTGACATTTGCATCTCTCTCAAGTGTGTTTGTATCATCTTTGTATGACAATTTTCTCATTCATATAACCAACTACTAACTTTCTGACTCTTGTTATTGATGAGCTTTTGATCATTGTCCCTAAACTCCCTATTGTTTTTTATTCCTAGGTTCAATGTGGCTTAGGCCGCACTGGCCTCCTCTGGGCATATGAAGCCTATGGTGTATTCCCAGATATTATGACTCTTGCTAAACCTCTCGCCGGAGGTCTACCCATTGGTGCCGTATTACTAACTGAAAAGGTCGCGTTCTGCCATAAAATACGGAGACCATGGAAGCACTTTTGCCGGTGGGCCCCTCATTTGCGCAGCTGCCATTGCCGTTCTGGATAAAATCTCCAAGCCAGTGTTCTTGGCTAGTGTCTCCAAGAAAGGAAAGTATTTCAAGGAAATCTTGATACAGAAACTGGGGGGAAACTCGCACGTGAGAGAAGTACGAGGAACGGGCCTTATTGTCGGCGTAGAACTCGACGTATCTGCGTCGGCACTTGTGGATGCGTGTCGGAATTCCGGTCTTCTTATATTGACGGCGGGCAAAGGAAACGTGGTTAGGCTTGTGCCGCCGTTGGTCATTTCTGAGGGGGAATTGGATCATGCGGCGGAGATTTTGCTGGAATGTTTGCCGGTGCTTGATCAGAGTAACTCAAAGTAGAGGGAGAAAATATTCCGACTGTCAGTGTATTGTCGCTCCTAGATTTATTGTAGAATTTTCATGTTTGTATTGGCCTTCTTCGTGATTTTGATCAATAATTATTGGCGGAGACTTAAATAATCATCCTCAAACCGCATCAAACTTATGTTTTCCATCCCGTTGACTTTTTGGGATTATGTTTGCATCTCAAATTTGAATATTCCCAATACTGCCCTTTTTCATTATTTATATGATAAACTAATACCATTTATAGGCAATGAATTTTGGGATGATATCTTAAAATTATGGGTTCTATCCATTATTATAGGGATAGAATTTACTGGTGAAATCCCGTGAATTGCTCTTACCTAAATACACCACAAACCCATCCCACCACCTAATCCGATCCCTCCCTCCCTCCCCCACACCCGACCACACCCCCCCCCCCCCCCCCCCCCCCCCCCCCCCCCCCGCTTTTTTTAAATATGTCCTCTCCCTTGATTCTCTTCCAATATTTTCCTCTCCACAATCTATTCCAGCGGAAAGTTTTCACGATCACAACTCGCCCTCTTCAACAGAATCGTCGCCGTTAACCACAGCATCCTCCAATTTGTTGCTGGTGTTCGCCTTGTCTCCGACGTCTTCAAGTCCAAACTCCCCCTCCTCCCTGGCCTTTCCACCATCGGCCAGCCCTTCATCATCGGCTAACTGATTCAGCTCCGCCCACCATGGCAACGATGGTATCGAAACCGGGGCGCTCGACATATTTTGTCAGGGCGACGGGCATACCCATGCTTCTCAAAAGCAACAGGCAAGAAGTGTTGCAAAGATGTGGATTTAGGTTGTGTTGACGGAGACGCTTTTGAATTTGTATTTTACAATTTCCAGTTGTTGGTAACCTTTTGTGGCTGCTATAGAATGACTCTTCACGCCTTCCAATTTAACTAGCGATCGATCATCTTTGGCACTTCCCAAATTCCCCTTGTATCTATGTACCTTTTATGTTTTGTCCACCAGTTTTAGATACGTATTCTGTATGTTCACCTGATCCAGTTAGTAGATGCTTCAAACTTTGAAGAAAGAGGTTGCTGAAGGCGTTGACCTCATGGTTGTGAGGGAGCTTACTGGAGGTTAGTATATTCTTGGTTGTAAGGGAGCTTACTCTACATGGATTTTCTGCCATTCTGCCTATATTCTTTATTTGTTTAGTTTTTGTAGTAAAGATTTCAAGAATGTTAATGCTAGCATTTACTGACAATAGGAATTTATTTTGGAAAACCAAGGGGTTTTGGAACAAATGAAGATGGACAGGAGATTGGATTTAACACTGAGGTCTATGCTATTGCTACCTATGGGGTAATTATCTAGCGTGACTCTCTGACCAATGAACTTTGTTGTGAATTCTCTAATTTCATGCGGTGTTAGTGTTAAAATTTCAAGTATACTAGGTATTGCTTTACTTTTTCGCATCTACCTATGTTGTGGATGGAAGGTAAAACAAGAAGGTGCTTGAAATAATATTCTTTTTCCCCGCTGAAAAGTGAAGGTGGTACACCTTTAAATTTTCTCCTTGGTTTTTTGTTTCAGATAACTTATTACAAGAAATTAGATTTGGGTACAGCTTGGTAATTCTTTATGTGGTGCCACCAAAGAAAACAAGAGTGCATTTAGGCAATCCTTTTCTGACTGAGATTTTGAAATTCCTGATCGTACCTGAAGAAGCTTGTTTCCCCTTGTCGTAAATATTGCTTTGTATACTACTTTTGCCACAGGATTGCCTGATCTAAAAATTTCTCTTGACAGATTGATGGGATTGCTCACATTGCATTTGAGACTGCTCGAAAGCGGCGTGGGAAGCTCTGTTCTGTAGATAAAGCCAATGTCTTGGAGGTGCTTCAAAGTTGTAATGTTTTGTTATGTATGAAAGTTATTTTTTACTGGTTTACACATCTGATAGAGCCTCTGCCTCCTTTTCAATTTAGAGCAATGAAAGGTTGTGAGATCGAAATGTCACATTGAGTTCGATGACACTAACGCAATTACACATTGATTCTTAAGTTCACATTTTTTTCTTTGAAAATTGCATTTAACAATAGTGATAGTTGAAAGAGGCTAAAGATGAAAATTCAGTGTCATTATCGATGTAGTATGATTATTTCTGTGTATTTGCCAGGCATCCATGCTTTGGAGAAAAAGAGTAATGGCAGTTGCCTCAGAGTACCCTGATGTTGAACTCACTCACATGTATGTTGACAATGCTGCAATGCAGCTTGTTCGCAATCCAAAACAGGTTTGCCTCATGTTTGTGAAAAAAAATTCGTTGTAATTTATGTTGCTCTCTTTATGTATTATTTCAAGCATACTGAAAATATTGGTTGTCCTATCCCTCTGACAAAAAAAACAAACGCAGTTTGACACAATTGTGACAAATAATATCTTTGGTGACATTTTATCTGATGAGGCTTCGATGATAACGGGAAGTATTGGGATGCTTCCATCTGCTAGTCTCGGCAAAGAGGTATTGGGAACAAATTGCTTTTCTCACTATTTTGAGTTTGGATGTTTGTTTCACAGAAGTGTGATATTCTTCTTTCTGTCATAGATGGAAGTTGTTTAGTAGAATGACACTTGATTTCTTGTTTGTTTGGCAATTATTTGTCTGCAGGGACCTGGACTTTTCGAACCTATACATGGGTTGGCACCTGATATTGCTGGACAGGTTGAATTCATGAAAGTTCAATATTCTTTTCTCCGACGATCCTTTTTCCGATTCCGTAAGTTTATGGAGCATGGGTCTAATATGCAGGATAAAGCGAACCCTTTAGCAACCATTCTAAGTGCTGCTATGCTTTTGAAGTATGGCTTAGGTGAAGCCAAAGCTGCCCAGAGAATCAAGACTGCTGTCTTGGATACTCTGAATAGGGGGTTTCGCACTGGCGACATATACTCCGCAGGAAATGTATATAAACCATCATCCATCTCGAGCAAAACTATAAATACAAGCTCTCTCTCTCTCTCTCTCTCTCTCTCTCTCTCCCTCCTTAGCCATGTTACCTTAACAAGTACAAGTGCCTCGCCGGAAGACATGTTCCGTCTTCCGGCCACCATGATGATTCCCTGCGACTCCACGTCATCGTCCACGTCAAGCCCCACTCAGGCCTTCCACTTCTCTTCTGGAAACCCTAGAATCGAAGAGACTAGAGGCGTCATGCACCTCTACCGCGACGACTTCGCACCATCATCGGCTTCTCAACTACCCATAATTTCACTCTCTCCTTTGCTACTTGTATATGAATCGCTTCCAATTTCGGTTTTGATCTGCGTAGAGTTGAAAATTCGTGCGCGGACAAGTTTGATTCATCCCATTGAGCTGTCATTTCCTTTGGTTTAGGGTTTATAAACGAGTTTTTGTATCTTTTGTTTGTCTGTTTCGCGTGATACTTTTTTCTTTTATAACGTCAGCTTGCGCGCACCTTGACTAATCCGGACTCGTGAGGTTAATAACCGGGCAAACCTCCAGACTCCAGTGGCCCCAATAGCCCCAAGTTTTGGAACGTTTCCTTTGGTGTAGGGTTTTTACTAGTTTTTGTATATTCAATTTCCTTGTTTCATGTGATATTTGTTTGATAACGGGTGTCCGAGCTAGCTTGCGCACACCTTGACTAATTTAGGCCCCTGAAGTTAACGACAGGGCAAACCTCTAGTGGATACTGAATCTACAGACTCTATGCCAATTCCTCATGTTTTCATGATGAACCCTGAAAACCCAGAGGAACATGTTGAGCCCTAAGTTTTGAAACTTTTGGCTTTTGTGAGATTTGACCTTGCGACCTCTTGAGACAAACCTTTGGTTGCTGACGCACTCTCATGTCCACTCGGCCAAACCCCTTGGGGTTTGTCTGAAGTGATACATAGAACTATGGACACTTCACTTTGTTGATTAGGAGACGTTAAACTTAAAGCATCCAGTCAAACCAACTGGCAATGAGTCGGGAAACTGCTCCTGCTCATATACTAGTTTTGGACCATTATAAAATTTGAACAAGCTCTGACACTTCTGACATGTGCGAGCACAACTGCCCACTGGCATGTGGTGAGGTAACAGAAGAGATGGATCACAAAGATTCAAACTGCTATTATGGCACAAACAGAAAGGGATCAATCTATCAGGATGAAATAGAGTCTTGTTTCGGAAGTCTTCAAAAGCCTAGCATTAGCCCAGAAACAATATTAAAGTATCCAAAATCAAAATCTGTTGGCAATTGATTGCTTTAAAATCTGATGTCTTCACTTATACTGCTGTCTCAACTCTCAATATAGTTGGCTACTAGAATTTGTTTGGTCCCTGGAAAATGTGGTGGAAGGAGGACTTTGTAAACTTTGATATTGCAACCAGATGTCACTTAATTGGGTTTTCACTGGTCTGGTTGAAATTAAATCTTGTTGGAAGATAATTTGACGCTTGGCAGATGACTAAATAGGTTTTCCCCCCCTCTCATTTTAATAACTGCCCTTCTCGTTTTAGGTTTGGTTGCTTTGAAATCTAAACTGTTCTCTTTAAATATGATATGACCAGAAATGCTCAGAAGTATTGGATATGCAATACCTTTTTGTTTGCCATATAGTGAAGGACTGCATTAAGATTTACAGCTTCTCATTTGTTGTTGAGTCCTATCTACTCTTTTTAGTATAGTATCTTGAGTTTGAAGAATTTTTACTGTATTCTGTCTCTTTCTTGTTGTTAAGGTTGGAAGGAAAACTCTTGTTTGTGTGCTAGGGGTGCCGAATCACATGACATATGCAGATTTCTGTCAGTTTTGTGGTTCATTCATTCAGCATATATTGGAAATGCGAATTGTCAGGTTCAATTTCTGAAGACTTGTTGCCTTCATTTTGGAAATAAGTGATGGTTGTTCTTGTTCTGAATTTGGTTTTGATTGTTTTCTATCTTGCTTGAGGGTCTAGGAATGATGGAGTGGAGGATAAGTATAGTGTCCTGATAAGGTTTGACGATCAGAGCTCGACCGATGCTTTCTACTAAGCATTTCAATGGGAGACACTTTTCCTCTCTTGAGGTTTGTTTTGGTCTTAGTTATTTTCTTTATTTTCCACTAATGCTGAAGAGTTTTCTTTGAAAGCTTGTTCTTTTATCATAGATGTTTATATTTTGTTTTGTTTTCTTGTGTTTACAGGTGGAGGCTTGTCGTGTACGTTTTACGTTTGATGTGCAGTACACAGGTTCAATTGAACATGCACAGAGTACACCTGCAAGCTCAACAGAGCAGCCCTCATGTGTAGTCTGTCTCGGTCTGTTTCTTTATCCTCAATGTTGCAAATTAATATCCATTTCTTGTTTGTGTTATGAAGGTAATTGTGTGTTTCTTGTTTGTGTTACCTAGGCTTTTCCACACTTCAGTAGGAATACCATTTTGCCCTAAGGCCTTACCCCATCTCATCCGCTTCAAAGCATTGGCCACTTTGGACTTTTATATCCAACTATAGAACTCGTATTCTAGACTCTCACCAGGGCCACCAAATCCCTCCTCGCCAAAGCCGTCAAGTGTTTCTCATTCAAAAGCTTCTCGAAATACTCCTTCCGTCCCATAAAGTTGGTCCCCTACTAAATTACTTGCATTTTTTGAAATTAAAAATAACATATTTACTAGAAGAATTTTTCAATTTTTTTTGCACCGTTCAAAAGATCTCGTCAAGATCTATCAAATAAGATCCATACTACACAAAAGATTATTTCGATAAGTACCTTATTTTTAAGCTTAAAAATTGCACGTAGTTTCATAGTGGCCTAACTTTATGGGGCGGAGGGAGTATGTTTTTAATCTTTCCTTGATCTCCTTGTCTTTCACCAACACCCTCGAACCATCCCCTTTTATACACTTAACTTAAGAGAATTATCTGGTTTCTTTTCTCTCAGCTTGGCGAGTTTATAAATGTTCTTCTCTCCATCTTTACTATCTTATCTAGCATAAAAATCATCATAAGCTCCCAGGTTAGCTTCCCTAACGGCTCTCTTGGCTTCTGTGCATACTTGTTTATAGCTCCTATAAGTTTCCTCATTCTGATCCTTTTCCACTTTTTAAAGCATTCCTTTTTTGCTTTTACAATGGTTTGAACCTCGACCTCGTCATTGACATTCCACCACCAGGTTTCTTTAGATATAGAACCTTTCCCCTTTGACTCTCCAAGAACCTCTTTCGATACCCTTCTAATAGTGTCAGCCATTGTATTCCACATACTATTACCATCACCATTTAAAGCCTGCCTTGCTTAATTATGTACTTCCAAAAGGTTTATATCTTAGAAACAGGATCTGCAAAGATAATGAAAGCTCGTTGGATATAAGGTTCTACGTTATACTAATTACATGTAAAGTAAGTTTTGTAGGTTGGCAATTTGAGATTTGACATATCAATGAAAGAAGTATGTAAGAGGCAACAAATGTTGTGGCATTTTCTTGTTTCAATCACATTGCAGAAATATACAGGCCAAACTGAGCCTTAAGTCCCAATCAATTGCAGAAAAAATGATTAGACTAAAAAAAACTGTTTACGCCTAATGGAAAGGAAGAATGAAAAACAAAAGGAAAAGTCATGGCTGCACTTGCACTGCAATATGGATATCAGGATATGTCTCCAGGTTATGAAGCAAAAGGCTTGAAGAGTTTGCACTTTCTGTTGAATATTGAAATTTGTGCTATGTTTACTTAACATATTAGCTTGTTAAACCACAAACTCTGTAAAACTTTATGCTATTTGGAATGACCCAACAATGTGTGTTAAGCTAATGCTCTTCACATATGACCCCTGTGTTGCACGTGGAGTGACAAACAAACTGATTTGATTAAGGTTTATGTACACTTGAAACTTTGAGATTGTACAATGTAAATTTGTTGATTACTATCTCATCTAGAAGCTTAAGCTATTGGGAATTGACTTCCTGGGAAAGTATTTTGTTCACCTTGAAATTGTGATAGGAGTATCTGATTCCTGCTTGCTGCTAGTCCTTTATTAACCACATTGACATACTGATGACTGTTCCAAGTCTTCCTGACATTGTCAAACCAGAAGTTGATAGCTGATTTGTAATTTTGCTGGAATTAATCTTATTTTTTTTGCATTTGCTACGGAGAGGTTGGACCAAGACACTAGTGGAGTTCTCACAACTATTTGCAATCATTCTTTCCACTGCTATTGTATTTCTAAATGGACAGATTCTTCTTGCCTGGTATGTAATATGAATTTCTTGTTGCATGGAACATATGGACAATGAATTGTGATCTAATTAGCTCAGACACATCTTGTAAGCCTATGCATAGGTGTTTGTTATGTGTGCCATTCCATCTCCATATTTTTTCTACATATCTTTTTTGTTGCTGGGCACAAGCCAGATGCTACCTGGACAATCATATCCCATTCTGGGCGAATGGGACTCTTTGTAGACACGATGGCTGAAAGTGAAAATATTTAGTTGAAAACTCGGTCATTCGTTTGACCCTATCAGAGCCAGGCCTCAATACTACAGAGTAAGTGAACTGGATGGCTAGAAGAAAGATAGTTGTTACAACGATAGATATTGAATTAGGGGGACGTTAAGTATCATTGTTTTGATTTCATGAGCGGGAGAAAACAGAAAGCCACTTACATGGCCATTACCGCCGACTGGTCTTTTACAGGAAGCCTCCCAGTTTTTCCTTCGCCTTGTCAACTTTCTTTAGTCTTTTCTTTTTGGGTTGGAGGTCTCTGCAGCTCTTTAAATGTGGCTATCTAGGGAATTTTTATGTTGGATTTCAGTGACCCAACTATGTAGTTTCTAGTCAATAGTTATGGACTTCGTGTTTAGAGATCATTATACGGGCTCGAGCATCAAGTGCATGTAATTTTAATATTTCTGATGGGAAAAGATATTGCAACAAGAAGAAGGAACAAAGAACAAAAAAAGCATGTCTAACCAAGAAAGAAAGTAGAACATAAACTCGTAATGTTTGTTATTCCCAGCACACAAGGCTTCTCGGTTACAGCATGATCAGGAAGAGGTGAGAGGTTGGCACCTTACCTCCACTTGGAAAAAAGTGTGGTTGTTGTCATGGTAAAAACACTAATTGTGGTATGTGACATGGCCCTTTTGCTTTGTGTGTGGAATTATATTTTCACTTTCATCATCCTACTTATGCTATGCCATGAGGGTTGTTTGGATTTTGGAAATGGAACTGGGGTTGACTTGTTCTATACTTGTTATTGCAGGTATGCTGATATTGCCAGCAGCAGCCTGAAAAGTCAATTTGTTTTGTTTGCCAAACTTCTGAGAATCTCTGGATTTGTGTTCTTTGTGGTTTTGTTGGTTGTGGAAGGTAACCATTGAACTTTTCTTTTGATGAGAGATTACTCTACCCTCAGAAGGAAAGATTGGCACTATCATCATCTGCAGGTATAAAGAAGGACATGCTATAACACATTGGAAAGATTCACAACACTGCTACTCTCTTGAATTGGATACTCAGCGTGTGTGGGATTATGTTGGAGACAACTATGTCCACCGTTTGATTCAATCTAAAACCGATGGGCAGTTGGTTGAGTTCAATCAATGTGCGCATGTTGATGACGGGTGTGGTAGTTGCAACTGCAGTGTTGATCCTGGATTTAGTGAAGCTCTCCTGAACAGTAAAGTTGAATCTGTAATGTTTCTTTCTCCATTTTTATTTGGGTTCGTATGTAACTCTTGCTCCAGTCCAGTGCTTTCTTGGTTCGCTCAGCTATTCCATGGTATTACGTAGCTTCTAATCTGCAACACTCATTTGATATTAATCTGCAGATTATAAGTGAGTACAATGACCTTCTTACTACGCAACTTGAGAACCAAAAGATACTAAGTTCATACTTCCATTCTGATAATTTAGTGATTCAGGATGCGATTTCTTGCTTCAGTATGACATCTGAATTAATGCCCGCCAAATTGGTGGCATCGGTTGTCCCTGGAATTGGATTCTCTGATAATTGCCCAGTCGATTTTTTTGTGGGCATATATGGTGAAGATATTTGGATATTTAAATTTTCCTTCTTTTTTAATTAATAGCCTCTGCTTTCCTGATAGTATTTCGAGACTTTAATACGAGAGGTGGAAGAAGAAACTGAAAGGGAAATATCCGAAGCTATTGAAAAGGCTGTCAGCGGCAGTCAGAAGCTCCAAAGGATGCAAGCCAAGCTGGATAGATGTGTTAAAGAGAAGGGATTTCTTGACGAGGTGTTGTTCTTTTTCTGCTCATGAGTGGGTTGGAATCTTTACTTATCTATAGCTGTTAGTTGACCAAGCTGATAACCCCCTCCCCAGCTGCTGTGGTGAATTATGTCAAGCAGTGGTACTTCTAGAAGCAAGTCATATCGGTGTCTGATGCCCATACTAGGGTGCTCCCGGATGCATGTCCTGATACTTCTTGGGCATACATAATTAGAAATTAGGCTTTGTGTTTTTTCATTTTTCATTCAAGCTGTGGATACTCCAAGAATCAGACCTATCTTAGAATTACAATGAAGATTTCTTTTATTTGTGGTATGAGATTAATAGTGAAAGTAAGAGTGTTGTCAATACTTTGCAATTTCTGTAGAGATGAAAAAATAGGTAAGACCGCAATAGTGAGATTAAAGCATGTCAAATTTGGTCCTAAGTTCATCCCCACATAACATAACTTCATGGTTATCATGCAAAGATGAGTTAACCTTGACGTGGATAATTTTTGGTAGATTGTTGTAGATTCCGGTATTAGTAGTGACAAAATTGCTTTTCTAATATGCGTACGTACATGCTACATATACATATGAAAATGGCCATATTCTTCAGGTATTCGTGTCCTAATTTTTTGTAGAGTTTCATTCATCTGTTTACTGTCAGTCATAAGTTATATCTGTTGTCTGTATCCATATGTTCATGGACGGAAGTCTTATTATGCTGAAGTAGCTAGTTGTTTTAGACAATTTCTTTATCTTTTTCCCTCTTGCAGGCAGCTCAACGAGAATCTATTGAAAAACCAGGAGATATGGAAGGCAAAGATGTTGGAAATTGAAGCAAGGTAATACTACCTTCTATTTTTATGTAGTTCATGAAGCTTTCATGGGATAGTGGAATTTCGGCTCATCTACCATGTAGGATAAATAATTATTCATATCAAACATAAAATTTATAATCGATGGTCATAGAAGAAAAGATGTTACTGTAGCTGTTATACCATACTCCCTGCCATGTAATCGAATTTCGCTCCTTGGAATTGTTATTTGAAGAAATTAACCTCCCTTTAACTTAGTACAAAAGGGGAAAATGTGGCTCCCTCTAGTATAAATCACCGTAACAGATATTTAGCCGCTTACTCCATTCTTTGCAAGTTCTGAAAAGAGCAATCAGTTAGGAAACAAGGACTGGTTATTTTACACTACAGTTTAATGTTCATAATCTTTTACTGCAGTTCCCCCCCCCCCCCCCCCCCCCCCCCCCCCCAACCCCTTCTCTAATGAATACTATTCCAGGGAGAAGAAAGCTTTAAAAGTGAAGGATAATAAAGTACAGGAATTGGAAGAACAGGTACTTCCTCAAAATCGCACAGGCTTCAGCTTCTCAATGCTATTTTCACTGTGGATGCAATTTTAAATGAGATAAGAATCTTTGTCATATATATGCAGCTTAGAGAGTTGATGGCGCGCTTAGAAACAGGGAATACGGTCGAAGAGCTACCAAGTACTCACAACTCACTAGGGACAAAAAAAACCCTAACAATATTCTTGCATAAACTGTCCTAGAGCATCCACAATGGAATAACCAAAACATTGCTAAAGTTAGCAATGTTTTTTTTTTAAAAAAAGTGTTCACAATGGCATAACCAAACTTAACAACCTCTTAGCTGTAGACACCCTATTCTGGACTATCCGGATTAATTTACTTGCGGTCTTTGATTCCCCGATAATGATTCAACTCAAGAACATCTCGAGATTGTTGGTGTGTTTGAGTTTTGAGTGTTTTGAACTTCATTCAAAATCTTTGTCGAGCCTCTTTCAAACCTTTCAAGCCAGAACCATACAGCCTCAACAAAGCCCTACTTGCTTACGCCAATACTGTGATGGCTTGTGTTGGTAAATTGCCATGTATCAGTCATCGACCGCTGACTTAGTTACCCCTAGCGCACGCAAGTATAAGGATGGCGTACGCTAGTCAAAACCAGTCAAACATCACTATTCAATCACGTGCTCAAGACTTTTGTGGCCACCCCAGTACAATGAACAATTTCCTGATGATTGCAAAAAGGCTGGGCTGTCCCCTTCTCTCCTACATCTCATTTCGAGCCAAGTTCCATATATTTAATGCATGGGAGGCTCCTTCACTAACCTAACTAACCTTTAACCCCAATTGATCACAGCCCCTATTCAGTCACTTTTGGCTATAAATACCCCCCTTGCATTTATATGCAAGGGGTTACCACCATTAAGAGTCTCCAAGTTCTCTTTCTCTCTTTTGTTCTTTGCTTCTTCTCTTTTCCTCCATTTTAAAGAGTAAGCAAGGAACACATTCCTACACACCACAGCACCCACACACTCTTCATCTGTCCACCAAATCCCAAGTTCAAAGCTCAAACCCACCATCAAGCTCCATCCAAAAAGGTATACCATCTTTTATTCCGTAACCTGTTCTGACCCTTGAGGGGGGCTGGCAGGGTCAAGGCTGGTAATCTATACCAGTCTTGGTCCTAAAGTTGGCAAGGTTTTAAAGATCACGCTGGGCTATTAGTGGCGCACGCCAGAACCATTAAGCCGAACACCAGTCATGGCAGTATGTGTTGTACTGGCGTATGGATCATTGATCATCTATCTTATGCTTTTCTTTCATTTTGTCGCCTTATAGCATGCTAACAACTAGTTTGCTGCTTTCTGTATTTTAGCACTGTATAGTTGTTTTTTAATTTCTTCTGCTCTAGAAGGTTTCTGGGATCCTTCTGGTCATGTTCCAGAACCCAGATGATGCAAAGCCAAGCATTGGACAGATGATGTAACTGGCGTACGGTCTTTAATGACTGGCGCACGACAGTTAGATTGAGGTCCAGTGGCTGGCCCTTCCATAACAACCTGGCTTTGGCCGTTGTTTACTTCCCCACATTGTTTATGAGGTACTCTGTTTATTCTTATGGCCCAAGACAATTTCTATTGTCGGTAACTGCATATATCTTGCCTTATAAACTGCGTGGTTTGTCTTGAGTGTGCACTGGTTCTTTCAAGAGCCCAGAGGGTTGAAAGTAAAAACTGTGAGTTTAGGCTACTGGTGTATGCCAGTCATGGTGTGGCATGCGCAAGTCAAGTCAGCATGCAGTGGTTCGTCCAGTGCATGCAGGTTTCTTCCTGTGCACGATATTTCCGACTGGTGTGTTCCAGTCTGTTTAAACGGGCTCATAGGTGCTTGTTCTCAATCTATATTAACTGTTCCAATAGATCATTCATCACGTTTTGCCATATAAAAGCAACTTGTTACAATTTTAATCTCTTTTTAACTGTTCTCCTGCCATAACTGGCTAAAGAATGATCAGGGAGAGAAAAACGCAAATACTTTATAAAGTGCCTAAGTAAAGACTGATTTCCGGATTGGGCGAGAGGGGTGCAATAAAATCCTTCCTCTCTCGTAACTTGGTTCCCGAATCTCAGATATCGAACGTGACGACGGACCAGTCTATACCTTTTCCAAAATCCAATAACGTGGCAAACGTTTCAAGTTCGGTTCCTTGGGTGATTTACCACAAAACCCGAGTGGTGATTCTGAATTGTAGCATTTCGTCGTGCTTTTCTAAAAAAAAGGGGCACACCCGATTTTATGCATAAAAATAGAATTTTTTGGGCACGTGCCCACATTAACAACTCATCAAATTTTGACAATTTGATAACCAAAACTAGCATCATTTTGTCAATAACCATCCCCCCCCGCGCTCACTCTCTCTCTCTCCAACAAACACCCCCCCTGCCTCCTTCGCTCTCTCTCTCTCTCTCTCATATTTTTTAAATAAGTTTTGCTTTTTTGCAAAAGCAGTAAAAACTGTTTTTATTAAAAATATATTTTTTATCAAAAATTGTATTTTAAAAAATGTGTTTTTTTTTTCAAAAATTGTTTTCTTTATAACATTTTATGAAAAGTTTTTTTTCAAAATAAAATTTTTCAAAAAATTATTTTCTATTTCTAATAACCTGTTTTTATTAGTTTGAAAACTATTTTAAAAATATATATTTTACACGGTGACAATTTTTAGATTTTTTTAGGTTGAAAAGGTGATGTGTCAAGTTTGATTATTCAATTTTGATTGTGCCATTGTGGGCATGTACATTATTAACCTTAGCGACCTCTTGAATGGATAACCAAAAGATGGTGTGATAACTTTTGATTTTCTATTTTTTATTATTATTACTGTGGATGCTCTAAGACTTACCTATAAAATAGCACAAGGTATCTATATAATAAACAGAATCAAACCCTTGCCATAGAAGTCTAAACACAATAAGAAACATCCAAAAAGAAAAATTCAATGCACATTCGTAATAGGCAAAAATTCCATGCAAGATGCAGACGCATCATCAGGGTCAAATTTTGTAAGTTGCCGAGGCAAGTCTACTTCAAATTGGTTTGCAATGCATTTACTTACTCCACTGGAGTATATAAGTTCCAAGAGCAAGTGATTTATTTTGGAATATTGAGTCAAGTAGTACTTTATTAAGAAAGTAACATAAGAAAGAACAAGCAAATTAATTAGTTGCTTACCATATGGCAAAATATAAAGGTTCTCATTTTTACTCTTATTTCTATATCATATTTTACCATTACAAACTAATAATTACTACTAGTATTTTTACGGAGGGAGGGGGGCTGCTGAACCCCATTTTGGGGCCCACCCCGGTCTCGTTCCGATGATCTGAATCGTTCACTTTGTAGAGCTCGTCGAGTAGAACAACTATGCAAAAAATCAGCTTAATTGGATATCATTAAGTACCTGATCGGAACCTTTTTATCTTAAAAAGAATGCATCCGAAACACTGGATCAAATCCACTCTAACCCATGGACTGAGAGTTATATGGGCTCCGATCAAGTACTTAATGATATCCAATTAAGCTGATTTTTAGCATAGATGTTCTACTCGACGAGCTCTACAAAGTGAACGATTCAGATCATCGGAGCGAGACCGGGGTGGGTCCCAAAATTGGGACAGCAGCCCCCCCGTGTCCTATTTTTACACTACAGTTATTTGGTTACTCTGATGATGTTCCATGTACGCTAACAATAACACGGTTCCCATCGCCTTCATGGCCATTAATCAACTTTACGATTCCATGGTGGAGTAACCCAGGCTTATCCAGTGATACGGTCCCTACAACAGCATTCTTGAATCGTGCTTGTCGGGAAAGCTCATGGATGGACTCATCAATGTTTTCAACGCATTTTACAATATCGGTCAGTATAGATGAAATGACAAGGGATGGTATCATTCCGAGGAGGTCATCTCCCTTTCTTGAGACTGCTTCCAGGACTGTTTTGAGTTCATCCACAGCTCTTTTGGAACTCTCTATATGTACATCAACAGAAGATGGTGGTGCAAAAGTTTTGATGGCTAAGGCTAGTTCTTTCAAAGCCTTTCCGGATTCCAAGCTCATTTTCATGCAAGGTTGTTGAATTTTTCGGTGCAACTCTGGTGGTGCCTGCCAGATATAACACGTAAGTAAGTTTTCAACGGGAGTAAACAATGGTGAATATGACGGCCAAATTGATTGCGTAACATACGTTATAGAAAGTGAAATAAATTTTTCTTCCGTTTATCTCGTCGTAGTTTGTGAATATATAATTTATGTAGAGTAACAAGTTTAAAATTATGACCCACCCTGGTCAGTTTGTTAGTTCTATGTGAAAGGATCACATAATATCACAACATTCTGCTTGAAAATTTTGTACTTAAAGTATTATTTGTACATAAATAGAATCTACTTAAGGAATATTGTGTTAATTATTTAACAAAGTAGAAGTAGTTTCCAAATTAATGGGGTATTAAGAATATTGCTATTGGCTTTTTTGAAATAATCTTGCTTTGTACTTGATCAAACAATTTGGAAGGCGCATACTTTTTTGGGGATGACATTGAAAAGACAAAATAGGCAAATAACCGCCAAGTGTCAAACTGATTTATACTTCAGTAATTCAACTAGATGGGAAAAAAAAATTGCTAATTGAAAATCTTGGATGTGGAAAAGAATAATCTATTTTTAAACTAGTATATATATATATATATATATATTAGTAGCTATTTAATTTTGTGATGGGTGCTGAATATGATACCAATTTACATGAATTGTCACGGCAATCGAAGGCAAACTTCTTTACCAAATTTTGATATATCTTTTACAAAATGGGTGTATTGGTGTAAGGAAAACTCCACGGTTAAAAACAACTTATACAAATATGTAAAATCTAAAATCTAGAATCTGTGGTCAAAATTTGTAAAATTCGTAAACACGGCTATACCTGAATCTCAGAATTCGAGTAGGCGCTGAGAGCCTCAATATGGTAAGCACACTGGTGAGTAAGGACTCCAATCTCCAAGTACTGTTTCCATGGATGACGAAAAAGAAAACTCCCATGGCCAGGTTCCCACCGTGCAAAGTTTGCCTGCCATAATTTCAACTAGTTTCAATTGAGAGAGAGAGAGAGAGAGAGAGAGAGAGAGAGAGAGAGAGAGAGAGAGAGAGAGAGAGAGAGAGAGAGAGAGAATTTACTACTCCACTCAGGGCCTGCTTTGAACCGAGACGAGCAAGGCAGCGGACTTAATTCCCCAAATTTTAGATCAAAATTAGGGCCCCATATAGGTATTTATTACCAGATATGTAATATATATTTAATCTATTACTTATATAACAAATAAGTTAGCTAGCCTAATGGAAAAATTTAAGTTCCTCTGCCCAAGAGGTACATGGTTCAAGTCTTAGGAGGTCTCTTTTTTTCTTCCCCGTATAAATATTTTTTTCCCCTCATAAGTTGGTCTTAGGCTCCAAGAATCTCAAAGCCGGCCCTAACTTCACTCACCAAGGATTCTTCCGTGGTTCTTGTGTCAAGAACACGTTTGTAACCGTGAATGGATGACTCAACTTCCGTGGGCTCCATCGTGCTATTTCCATCTCTAGAAACTCCGAAATAATCACTTCCAAATCCTGCATTGGTTTTAAGTCAGGTTTGGACTAGCTTGATATTTTCTTAAAGTTAAAGACAACCAACGTTATTGATGTTTAGAGAAACACGGGCAGTAAAGCCGATTTTATTGAATTAATTAATTAGGGGGTTAGATAAGTAATTAGAACCTTCAAGGCAGTTGGAAAGCAATTCCAGGTTGGTTGCAACGAGAGTGTGAAGGTCTTGACCAGCCCAAACAGGGCAAACAAATATGGAGATGATTATACAAATCGCACACCCGAGCAAAACGGTGGATAGCCTTTTATGGGCAAGCTCTACGATTTCGTCAACTTTGTATCCGGAGATCGATACTAAACTGAATGTCAATATGAATATCAACACCCCGTAGTCGTATCTCGCCTTGACGTGCGGATAGAACCTCGTGTATGTCGATGCTGCAGCTGCAATATATACATACACTTGATCAATTTATCACAAAACATTAACAAACTGTGAACCTCTTCGATGTATGGAAGGGGTTAATTCGCAATCTATTACAGTATATGTCATGATGCATGCAAGTGTTATTTTTGTAAGTATAAATGGAAGGGTGACCCAGATTTTTTTTTTTTTTTTTTTGGAGCAAATGATTCATGAACGTTACTATTATTGTATTATAGAACTAATCGAGATTTATCAAAATAAAATCTATAATAGATATAAAATTCATTACCGATTTAAAGATATAAATAATTTTTTATCTGGTTAGAATAAAACGAGAGACTATTAAATTGAAACGGAAGGAGTACAATACACGTACCTATTAAGAAGACGAATAAGCCAAGAATAATGGGTTCTACTTTTTCTCCAACGAGGGATCCTAATTGGTTTACACCGACGCCTAGAGCACCAGCTAGTGTTGTCGCGAAACCTCTGTTAAAGCTTTTCGACAGTGTCGCACCTACAAAAGGGAAAGAAAAAAAAACAATGATTCAAGTACGATTTTCAGACGGACAACACAAATAGCGAAAATTCCGTTAGGTCAAATGTTTGAATTCCACTGTGGCCATTAATTCAGGACTCCGGAATTAGTCGAGGTATGCGCGAGCTGTCTCAAACATCCAATCATTAAAAAAAATTAATTATAATGCATGAGTTTTTATTTCCCTCGAAGTTTTCTTAATAGAATTCCTTTGCATACCCACATTTATTTTTGTTAGTGGTGCTATGGGTACTGATGAGATAAAGTGTACAAAAAGTCAATTACATACGCGTGTATCCCATATAAACACTCGATATAAGATCTACATCGATTGTGAGTATGGAACGCGCAGATCTTTCAGTACATTATCTTGGTACTCGTAACAATTATTCTAACAAGAGCAAGTGAAGATGAAAGATATGTAGAAGCTAGCAAAATGGGAGAGACATACCAACTGTGAATTCAAAAACAACCACAACAGTCATGACAGCCCACATGCCCTTGGACTCGAAGCCGTTGTACAAAGGCCTAGCGTAGTAGAAGAATGACACCAATGTGAGAGCCAACCCCACTTTAAGGGAATGGATGATTCTTCTTGGGTCATCTTGCCCTACCTTTTTTGTTTCCTTGGCTAAGTCTAATACCGTGGCCTTAATCTTGCCAAACACGGCCTTAATACAACCACTCCCATCAATGGTGATCCCGGTTTTCTCCTGTCCTTGTAATTCTGTTTCCATGGCTAGAGAGAGAGAGAGAGAGATGGGAAAAGAGGGAGAGAGAAAGAGATGGGACAATGCTTGTGCTGTGTGGAGGGCCATCAACATGCAGCCTAGATTTATAGTAAGAAGTGATCAAGGTGGTGGCAGGCTACTGCCTCCGTTTCAAAAAAGATGTGTGAATAGAAAAGCATCTCCAATCTTGTAAAAATATTATTGTCGTTAAAAATGTTTTTATATTTCTTTCTACTTTAGTAATTTATTGAATATTGATCAATAGAATTCTTTCAATTCATGTAAAAATATTACTCCATCCGTCCCTTTTTTAGACTTCACTATTTTATTTTGGATTGTTCCTTAATAAGCGTTCATTTTGCAAAGTTAGTAGGTAAAAATTAGTACATTTTTCATTATGCCCCTAAAATTAAGTAGATTCCAGTTTGCAAAATTAGTAAATAAAAATGTAATAATAATGTCTCTTTAAAGGGTGAATAGGAAAAGTAGTGGTAAAAATCGATGCGAAATATATAACGATAATATCTCATTAATAAATTAGAGTTACAAAATTAGACACTTAAAAATAGACGGAGGGAGTACTACTTTTTTTTTTTTTGAAAAATGCATGCCTTTATAGTACCCTTTTTGACAAGTGCATGTGCTGGGTGTCTTTTTTTTGAGAAACTTTTCTGTTTCGGGTGGGTATATTTCACGTGATGCCTGCTCGGCACATTCAGGTCGCCAAATGCACTTTTGGACGGCCCAGATTGAAATCTTCTCTTTTCTCATCCCACCACTCTCTCTCTCTCATTTTTCTAAATCTAAATTCGAGCCGTCCAAAACTGTAATGGACGGTCCGAATGTACCGAACGAATATCACATGTTACATATCCGAAACTGAAAAATCCTTCCTTTTTTGTATTATAAGGTGGGGACAAAGATTTTATTTGATGGTCTCAAAAGGGAATTTGCAAGCACGCTGGCTTGGGTTTGATCTGGGCCGGATTTAACTAGTCCGTACTAAAGTACAACTTCTATTCCATATGCGGTCGTGGGATCCACTACATTGGTTACAATACAAGCTGAGTACTGCTATGAATACCGATAGGCCGCGCCGGGTCGTCTCTGGCTATTGGACGGCCGATTCGAGCCGTCCAAAAATTTTAAAATAAAAAACCGAGGGGCCTCGTGCAGAAATCAACGGCATCCGAGTGTGTAGGGTGCTTGATCCGAGCACCCCTTTATACATATATACACGTAAAAGAGGTACTCGGATCAAGCACCCTACACACCTCGGATGTCGTTGATTCCCTCGCCAAGCCCCTCGGTTTTTTTTTTTAAAAATTTTTGGATGCCTCGGATTGACCGTCTAGTGGCTGGAGACGGCCCGACACGACCGGTCGGTACGATTTTCCTCCCCCGCCGTCGGTACCTATATCATTAGGGATACAAGCTGGCTTGGGTTAGATCTGGGCCGCATTTAACTGGTCCGTGCTAAGGGCACAATTTCCTATTCCATAAACGGTCGTTCTACTGTCCATTGGGCAGATGATAACTACTTTATTTTTATTGAAGGAAAATTTTAAAATCAGTTCAATGAGCTAATAATATTAAGTGTGTGAATATATATTAAAGGATATAAAAAGTACACATAAATACGTGTTTTTCTTGTCTTCTAATATATTTATCGTCAGTTTAATGGACTGACAATATTGAGTATGTGAATGTATAATAAAAGGTATAAAAAGTAAACATAAATACGTATTTTTCTTGTCTTCTAGCGTACTTATCGTCAGTCCAGTGGACTGATAATAGCAAAACCGTTTACTGTATGCCTGCTTTGCCCTTAGTAACCTATGACTACTTTTTGACTTTTGAACTAAAAAATTCACGCCCCCGCCCCTCTGCTGGTTACTGTTCTTACTTTTGGGGATTTTTTTCTTCTACTCCTATTTTGTACCGGCCATGTTTCCACTAGCAAAAAGGGAAAAAATTTGAAATTTTTTTTCATGTCGTTCATACTAAATAAGTTTCAACATTTTACCATTTCATTACATTAACAAAAACCTGTCAATATTTTTTTTTCTACAATAACTCTACTTACAAACTCATTTACAAGTTATTCACTAACGGAAACATCTAATAACTAGCGAATGTCCGTGCCTGAAGGCACGGCTTGAAATCGGTATTTAACTCATATCCAATTTTGAAGGCCAATGCCCCATTTGCAAAATTCTAACTACGCAAAAAATAGAAACAATAGCCCAAGTATATCCACTGGTTAACTTGAATCAACATATAAACAAACTAACAAATTAATAGTTGTAGCACCGGTACATGAAGGCACTTATCGCTAGCCATTTAAATTCACAGCCAGTTCGACCACACTTCAAACTCCGGATCACACGGGAAATTATTAATTGCTCATGGAGCACCGCTTTGGCCTTCTCCACCACATATTTGTATGAGTTTCACCACTAATAACTACCCGTTATTACTGTTGACCACCCTGAGTACTTCAAAATCCAATGGCTCCACCGACCATCAAACTTTAAGAAAACAAAATAAGTTGCAAAGTTACGTTTATCCAAAAGTAATGTGATTCATGACCAACAAACCAAAATCAATAGCCATTAGAAACCATAGTACCAGTCAAATTCTCACATATCTTCATCCTTCAATCACAAACACATTCAAACGCGGTACAGTTCAATCCCTCAACAATCATGAAACCATCTTACATCTAGATTTTCCTCATATTCTCAGCTCTCGTTATGTACAGTCAACCCATCCAGATCCCTATCAACCACAATCAAACCCTCAATTCTCGTCTCCCTTTAACAATAATAGGACCTCATGTCTTGCAACTTTGTGCGCGGATACTGGAAATCATTGCATGTGATCCTCATGCACCAACCACATTCATTGCCACATTTTCCTTCATATCTACCTGTGCAACAACCAGCACTTTCCTCTTCATATAACTTGAGAATAAACAAATTGACAAAGTAGAAAGTAGAACTATGAACAATAAAATACGCTCGAACACTTCAGAATTCAATACAGGTTCAAGTGTAATCACAAAACGAAATGAAATTTTTGGGGGGCAAAATGTATGCACATAAAAAGCATCATTCTGCCACCCAAAAAAAAAAAAAGCGTGATATAAAGAACAAAAAAAAGAGTGCCAAACACCAAAAAAAATGCCTAACATTTTCATCATACACCTAAGTGTACCATAGCATTCGCCCTAAACGGATATAAGGGTTGATTTTGATATTTCCTTACGTGATTGTGTCTAAAAGTATGCGTAGAAACTCTGATTAATTATTGTAATCAATTGAAAAATGGTTTTTTTTTTTCGAAATAGCCATTGCCCACATGTGCAGGCTTATACCTGTGAATATTCTTCTCCATTGGCCACATGTGTTGGATTCCGTTTGCTAGCCATTGTGTCTAGTTAGTTGTACCCTGATAAGAGTATCACAAGTTTAACAACATTTCACACTAAAAGCACATACCAGTTAAATTGTGATCATGCGTCAAGATGAACAATGTATGCTGAAGCAATATATGTGAACCTTTTCCATACTATACCAACAAACTGCAACGCTGAAATTTTAATTATTGTGAGGGAAAAAGATTTTTAAAATTGAATGGATATGAACAGAAAAGGCTCACGGGAAAGTGGTAATGATTCAAACCATGCCTTGGTCTATTGTTCAGTTCATTACCTATTTTGAATTGATTGGATATGAGCAGTAAAAGGCCCATGGGGAAGTGGTAATGATTCAAAGCCTGAAGTTGTAACGCCCCGAATTTTAGGTACGTTAATGAGGCATTTATTACATAATAAAAAGAGTCTAGCTCATTATTACATCATAAATACATCAAAGGGTACATTTATTCAACAATGGGGGAAACTAGGGCTCTTAACTACTGCTCCACTTGCTCCTCCATTCTGGCAAGATCCTCGGCACCGAAGGCCTCCAAGGTGTACATCTTACCCTGTTCATCTATGAAGTCTGACACATTATACCGGCGTCGCCACCCATATAATATATCAAGGTCACCAAAAGGTAACATCGTGAGTTACAACGCTCAATAGGAAATCCTTACCCACCAACCTGAACTTACAAACAAAGCTATAATAAAACATCAATTTCCACATGATACGTATATACACAGCTACAAAAGACAATATCAATAACACATCCGCAATCGCTATAACTATCGTTGGTGTCCAAGATTCTCTTGGTTTCTCCTACGCGACTTATCGTAGACCGTGTCAACATTTTCACATACCAATTCTTCTTTTAAAATCATTTGTTTAACACACCCAACCTCGGTTCCATCGTTCCAGGTTCTCGAGTATCCTCACAATAGTTCCGCCGCACTGGGTTCCCATTGGCACACATTAGCATTTGGCTTCGTATCGCGGATAACCAAGCCACAATTCAAAACCTCGGTTCCGCCGCTTCGGGTTCCCGAGTAATCCCACAATGGTTCCGCCGCTCCGGGTTCCCATTTGGGGTTTTCGAAAACTAAACCCTCGGTTCCGCCGCTCCGGGTTCCCGAGTATCCCCACAATGATTCCGCCGCTCTGGGTTCTCATTGGGTTTTTCGCAAATTTTACTTTTACACACGCACACAACTCACATAATGCCACCCAAAACCAGCCATTATGTAATTTCAAAATATTTCCATCCTCGGAATACATTTCCTTTCATTAACCACACCCTAGGTGTCATGTTTCTACTTCCTCGGTTCTCGTGTTACGTTATTATGCATAGACTCCGTATAGAACTTTCCACATAAACAAGCATTTATCAAAACTCAAAATGAATCCAACTAGATCATCCAATTCTATATTATCTAGTATGTTTGAATCACCAAAAATGAACATCATGCATGCATTTCCAACGTTTCCAACAAAAGATAACCTTATCTACTTTAAATAAAATGATCAAAGTTACTTCCTAATGAACTTATATTTAGAGTTAGGGTACAAATTTATTTTATACTTGGGATAGTAGATAAGGATAACTACCATTCTTCTTGGCGGTAGTCGGTTACGGAAGGTTAGTCGATTTTATGATTCAGCGGCGTAGCGGCGCCGGATTGCTTCGAAAGGAAGAGAGATGATCTTTTCTCTTTCTAGATACTTCTAGCTAACTTTAACTATGCTACTTTAAAGATCCAGAAGTGGTTTTGGAAGTGGTTTGGTGGTTTTGCTCAAGAACTCTCAAGAACTCAAGAAAAAGCTAGAACTTTGGAACAAAAAACACTAAGAAATTCTAGAGAGAAGTTGGAGGAAAGTGAGAAGGTGTGAGTTCAATACTTGGAGTGGGGCTTCCATTTATAGGCAAGGCTCTCCCCCCTCCTCTCTTGGCCGGCCCCTCTCTCTCTCTCTACAACTCATTTTTTTATTCCATAAAATCAAGCTTTTATGGAAGATCAAGGTCAAGATCCTAGGTTTGCATGGCTAGGGTAGTCCTTGGATTTGATTATGGAAGATTTGTTGGAAGAAAGGAGACAATGGTACAAGATTTGGTCTTAAACAACCATAAAAAGATAATGAGAGGATAGATTCTTGGCTAGGAAGAAAGATACACCCATGGATTTGAAAGATGTAAGAAGATCATGGTGTGGTACAACCAAATCTCCTTTCTTTCCTCCTCTCTCTCTCATCTCTCCCTCCTCTCTCTCGGCTCACCCTCTCTCTCTCTCTCTCTCTCTCTCTCCCACTCTCCCAAGTACACTATATATATATATATATATATATAACAAGAAAGAATAAGAAAGTACCAAGGTACAAGATTTTTCAAATCCAAAATCCCATTAAAGAAATTCAATTAGGCACATGTTTGATTAAACAAATAACTAGTGTACTAATGTACTCTAGGAAGATCAACTCCCCAATAAATTAATTCAATTGGGTACAAAATTCCAATATAAAATAATATAAGAGTACTTAGAAAAACTTAGGTCTTAAGTCAAAAGTACATACTTAATAAAATAAAGGTTCAACATCACATGGATAATTAGGAAAAATACTAGTTTAATAAACTCTAGTACTAGTTGAAAGAACAACATATTACCCAATGGATAATAAATTTTCTAACTTTTATTGTCCAATGGATAATAGTAACTAGGAAACTTTTATATTAAAATAATCAAAATTATCCTTTAAAGCATGTAACAAAAGCCCTATATTAAATATAGGTGTGGTATCAAGTACCCCAATTAAATAAAAAGGCTAGGATTCTCCCCATTAGATTATAATAGAGGTACAAGTCAAATCTTCAAGTCTTTCAAGTACAAGTCAACTAAAGAATGACTAATGATATTAACCAATGGGTAATAATTTCCCTAGCGGGTAAAAACCAAAGGATAATAGAGGTGTAAGTACTTTTTATCTTTAAAATAAGATTTTGAAAAGACTACATGTACTTTTAGTCAAATATCATAATGAAAAGCTTATTGTCCAAAGGACAAAAATTACCCTAATAATATGGACCAAGGGGTAAAGGTAAAAGGTTCAAAAAGTCCAAAAGGTTCATCTAGTAACTAGGTGAGTTGGTTGCTCGGTTCCTCCAACTAGTTGGTTAGAAACTAACTAAATTGGTCAAGTAGGATTTCTAGTCGAGAGTTTAACCAACGACCAAAATCTAACTACGACGAATAACAAGAAATTATATAGCCACTCAAGAGAAAATAAGTAATTCAATTAAAATTCAAATATTTAACAAAATTTTTACTGACCAAAATTCAGGAGTGTTACAGAAGTTTTCTGTTTCTCTCTTCAAACGACGAAAAGATAGGAAAAAAGGGAAGTTAAATGGACACACATGCATACACCAGAGCACTCATTCTCATGACACAACAAATAAAACTCCAGGGAAAAAGGGAGGTTATCTATTGTTCACTTCAACTATGACGGAGCAATTTCAATCTCCCATCTCAATTCCATTTGCATGAGGCATTTTTAAAAACACCTTGGATGCATTAAACTAAGGAACATGCACTTACTAAGACAACCGCTCAAAGTATGAAAATAAGGAACGACCCACGCTGCAAATACCCCGCACCTTCAACTATGACAAAGCAATTTCAATCTCCCGTCTCAATTCTATTTGCATGAGGCATTTTTACAAACACCTTGGATGCATTAAACTAAGGAACATGCTCTTACTAAGAAAACCGCTCAAAGTATGAAAATAAGGAACAGCCCACGCTACAAAGTGTTCCAATTACTAGCTATACAATTTTTACGATTATGATCTCAAACTTTGGTATTGCAAATTTCAGTAATTTAAGACGTTTTCCAACATTCATGCACTTACAGAAGTATAATGGGCTTCACCAATATTCCTTCACCATGATAGACGCTGGCTCGGAAAAAAATTAAGTTGAGAATCCAATTCGTTTCCAATTAAGTTGGAAAAAAATTAAGATTCCTCTTGGTCGTTTAATGTTTAATTTTTGAATACAACTTCGATTAGACTATAACACCCCCAAAATCATATTAAAGTAGAGAATCCAATTCGTTTCCAATTAGGAATCAGTTTAAAGCATGAGAATACAACTTATGGAAATCGTTAGGTTACCTGGAATCAAATTAAAGCACGGAGATAGTAGCGGAGGTGCGGCGGTGGGGTGACAGTGGCGGAGGGGTAAGGCGGTAGAGAGAGAGAGAGAGAGAGAGAGAGAGAGAGAGGCGGTAGAGAGAGACAGGGAGAGAGGGAGGCGTATACAGATATAGGGTATTTGTGTGATTAGAAATTACTCAAAAAAGGATAAATATTTACCAGCCAACCATTGAACAACCAACGGTCTAGATTTATAGAGGGGATAAGTCTGAGCGTTGGTTGTCTTTTGGATTCAAACCCAATCCTATCTTATTATATAGATTCGATTACTACAATTTTTTTCTCAAAACTTATTAATTAGTGGAAACGGCCCCCGTTATTCATTTTTTTCAATTTCGCATCAAACTTTTGTAAATTTGATTTGTCTCAACGAGGAAAATCACAAAAATAAAAATATGACTTCTATCCATTTTTTTTAGAAATATTCAAGATTTAGTCCAAAAGTTTTAGAAATATTCAAGATTTAGTCCAAAAGAGGGGCTTTTGGATCTAAATTTAGTAAAAGTCGTAATTTTTTTTTACTTTTTCGATTTCTTTTATCGAGACGAATCAATTATCTTAACATAAACTAACAAATACGGGAAAGAATTGGATAAGGACAAAACAAGAAGGCAAGTTGGCTTCTTCTTCTTCTTCTTCTTTTTTTTTTTAGGAAATTAAGCCAGATTATGTACACCTTGCTTTGTGGGGTAACTTCGGGGATCCATAATAATAATCCGAGCAGTTCATAAATTTTAAATTATTTTCTGAGTGGCCTTGTAAAAAATCTGTTACATTTGGATAATTGAAAGTACTTGATCCAATTTTTCAATAGTTAGGTGTTGTACTCCTTAGCTTGTTGTGCTTTTTTGATGTACTTATTCGATTTTTTTTTTTGTTAGTTTTGCATCAAACTTTTGCGTTTTATTGATTCATTTCAACGAGACAAATCGAAAGAATAAAAAAGTATGAATTTTACTCAAGATTTTTTGAAAACATCTAAGAAAAACTCAAATATTCAATTTTTTGCAGTATAGTTGGGCGCACAGATTCTCCAATAAAATTTTTATTTTTATCTCTCTCCACTCATTACTCCAAAAACCTCCCTCAAAATCCAACCGAACAAGCCTTGAGTTTTTTCTATTCCTTTCTTGGATCAAATTAATAGTTATTGAAGACGATGGGTATAACTGGGTTAATCGATTTTTATTCAATTGTTAAACTGGATAGGATTAATTGTTTGGCTTGACGTCGCGATGAAAAAATATTTAAGTATAAAAACATGGATTAAGGTTTAGGAATATCAAATAAAACAATGCTAAAAACATTAAAACTATTGAAAAATCATCTCTTAAATAAATACTTTTCTATTTTATTTTTTAAATGAATAGTTAATTCTAAAAAATTGATATGAATTTGATAAACATTTAAGAAAACACAATAAGCGAACACATCAGAAAAACAAATATGGCGAATTTGGTGAGGGAGCTAGGGGAACCGAAAGACATCAGAAAAATACACAGAAATTATTTTTTTGTTTTTTTTTTAATGAGCACTAATTTGTTCCCAAAAAAGATGAAGACTAATAAATTCTTTGGAATGAAGGCCCACTTTAGATGGGGAAATAGTGGTAGGGTTAAATTTTGTCAATGCCCTTTATAGCATCCATCACTTTAGCAAAGGGAGAGAAATGCTACTTCTCTACAAAGCGCGTGAAAACCACCATGGACCCTTTATAGTCAGGGAGGGAGGGGGGCTGCTGTCCCCTTGGGGACAGCAGCGCGCTGTTGCACCCCGTTTTGGGGCCCACCCCGGTTTCACTTCGATGATCTGAATCGTTCACTTTGTATAGCTTGTCGAGTAAAACAACTATGCAAAAAATCAGCTTAATTGGATATCATTAAGTACCTGATCGGAACCTTTTTATCTTAAAAAGAATGCATCCGAAATACTGGATCAAATCCACTCTAACCCATGTACTGAGAGTTATATGGGCTCCGATCAAGTATTTAATAATATCCAATTAAGGTGATTTTTTGCATAGATATTCTAGTCGACGAGTTTTACAAAGTGAACGATTCAGATCATCGGAGCGAGACCGGGATGGGTCCCAAAATTGGGACAGCAGCCCCCCCGCGTCCTATAGTCAGCCCTATAAGCTGATTTTAGCTTTTGCCTTCTATAAAAATGTGGTGTGAATTCTGCAGTGGGTTGGTACTTAAAAAGTACCGAACGGGGATGGTGATGTAAAAACACTCGCTAAGAGCAAGTTTATCAGTAATTAGGTAAAAAAAAATTATGAACAGTGCACATTTTTTATTTTATCTACTCACATTTCTTTCAATACTATACCAACATAATCTATTTAACCTATCTTCTATTAAAATATATTTTCTTTCTTTCTTCCAAAAATGCACCAAAGTACAGTTTTTTAAAAAAAGAAGAAAGAGGAAGAGAGAGGGATGGAGAGAGGAGAGAGAAAATAATGTTTTAATTTACATACCTGATGAACAGTTGAGATGTAAAAATGGAGAAGTACTGTTCATAAATACATTTTACCTCTGTGTTTACCTACTCTAGGGGTATTTTTCCTCTTTTAGTGAGCTAAAATAGCTACAAAGCTAGTTTAGCTTTGCTTATAAACTTGCTCCAAAAGAATCTCTAATCCTTGCTCAAATCTAAAAGAGTGGTATTATGTGCATTGACCAAAAACATACCAACGGTGTACTGACCGCCGCGCCAGGCCCACTCCAGCCACCAGAAGGCCAATTCGAGCCGTCCAAAAATTTAAAAAAAACAAAACAAAGGGCCTCGCGCGAGAATTAATAGCATCCGATGTGTGTAAGTACTCGATCCAAACACCTGATTTTTTCATATATATATGTACACACACACCACACACACACACACACACACATATATATACAAAAAAAATGGAATGCTTGGATCGAGCACTTACACACATCGGATGTCATTAATTCTCGCGTAAGGCCCTTCGTTTTTTTTTTAGAATTTTTCAACTCCTTGGATCGACTGCCCGGTGGGCGGAGTGGGCCCGGTGCAGCGATCGATACACCATCGGTATATTTTGATCGGTACCAATATCATTCTCCTAAAATTTGAGTAAAAACACTTAAAATTCATACCCATTTTTTCACTTATTTTGAGATTTACCATTTTCCTTTCCCAAATTTGAGAAGACCCAAATCAATGTCAATTTTTCTCAACACCTCTTTTCACTCCTTAATATTTATCAATATGCCATTTTGATTTAAATTTCAGAGGAAAACCCTTCAAAACACTCCCTCCGTCCCCAATTGCTACTCCTTCCTTCCTTTCAAGGATGTCCCAAAATGAATGTTCATTTTGAAAAGTTAACATAAAAAGTTGTGCGACATTATTTTTTCACCCTTTTTTTCCTACTTTAAGTGTCATGTCAAAGCATATAGTATGGGCAAATTAAGATAGTCAATACCAATAATATTTCCCATCATTCTACCCATAAAACTCGTTTTCCGAAAATAGGTAAGCAAATTGGGACGGAGGTAATATTAGATTTGATTTTTAAAAAAAATGGGTATAACATTGAAGAATACATGCCCAAATAGGGCTTTCATTTTCTAATTTACCTTCTTGCTTCTTTCTTTACTCTTTTTTAGTCTTGATTTGGAAACTTTGTTGAAAACATTCAATGTCTGTGCTTAATTTATTTGGGAAAAATCTAAAATCAGTCCACTGGACTGACAATAAGAAGTGTGAATGTATATTAAAAAGTGTAAAAATATATATATAAAAATGTGTTTTTCTTATTCTCTTGTGTGCTTATTGTCAACCCACTGGGCTGACAATAGAAAGACCGATTTATTTGTAGACAATCTCGAGGGAGTGGAGAATAAAGTAATTTTCTATTACTCTGTTATAAAAAAAATCCGAGAAATATCGGCCAACACTTCTCCATTACTCTCTGTTTAACGCTCTGTTTTCAGTTTCCAAATCTAGCAGTGGAGAAGGCCATGCCCCTGAGAGAGAATAGAGGTGTTATATTGTGGAGAGTTGATATTTATTAGGCCGTGTTTCCACGGAGGAAAAACACGGGAAAAAAACTTGGACGTTTTTTTCAAGTTGTTCGCACTAATTAACAAATTTTAGTACTTTTTAATTTTCGTTTACACTAATAAAAAAGTTGTTACCGGCAACTTAATTATTTCTCAATAGCTTTTTAACTCACGTATCCATCACCAACTTATTTACTTACTAGTAGAAACAAGTTGATATTTCTCGCCAAATCAACAAATTTTGATATTTCTCACCAACTTATTCACTCGTAGAAAAAAACATAAGCATTTTTTTGCATATCATTGACACCAATCAACAAATTTTAGAATTTTATCATCTCGTTCACAGTAACAAACAACTTGTCAACCAAAAAAAAAAAAAATTTGCTACAGTAATTCTACTCATCTATATCTTATTCAGTATTTAAAATAACTTGACATTTCTCAACAACTTATTTACTACTGAAAATAACTAACTTATTCACTACGAAAAACATTCATGAGGTGGAATTGGGGAAACCCGAGTCAGTGAGCAAAAAGGACTGTAATCTACAGCCCCCAAAACGTCAGTGGTTTTGGGGGCAACTTACACTCCACATGCGGACAAGGCGGCGGATGAGGAAAACTAATGGCGTGGAAAATTATTCAGTGCTTTAGCCTCCCTAAAAAAAAGTTGTTCCAAATTCTTATAAACCCATAGAATGCACTTCACCATCAGAAATCACTCCATTTGCCCTTCTCCGCTAGCTGCTGGCGACTGTAATCCAATCCCCGGCACCACCATCCTCACCCCAACTTAACCCTCTCTCTTTCCCACGCCAACATCACTCCTCTACCACAGCTTTATGTGTTCCCAAATTCCCCTCCCCTCCTTTGCTTCTCTATGTTACAAATCGTCCCTTCGAAAAAAAATAATTATCTTGACCACCCACAAATGTATGCAAATGAATGCAGTACACTACAAGCTTGCAGTTTCGACATGTGCCAAAGCACTGAATAATTTTTCACGCCATCACGTTTTCCTCATCCGCTTCCTTGTCCGCAGGCGTGTAAATCGTTTTGGGGCCCGCAGATTACGGCCCTTTTCGCTCACTGCGGGGACTCGGCTTCCGGAATTGGGACATTTTGATTAGACAAGTTGGAGTATGTAACAGTGTCAGTATATATATTATACTAAATATGAACAATTATTGTACTTTCTTGGTACTAAAAGAAGGCAGTCTGACCTTGACAGAAGGAAACAACAGATAAGATCAAAACTTTGAAGTCAAAAAAAGAGGAGTAAAAATCTTCTTTACGAATGTATTGTAAATAATTATTTACAGCACTCAAATACGGAGTATATATTATACTAAATATGAACAATTATTGTACTTTCTTGGTACTAAAAGAAGGCAATCTGACCTTGATAGAAGGAAACAACAGATAAGATCAAAACTTTGAAGTCAAAAAAAGATAGGAGTAAAAATCTTCTTTACGAATGTATTGTAAATAATTGTTTACAGCATTCAATTGTGACCGTTCAAAAATATTTTAAACGGTCAAAATATTAATGAAATTTTTTTGAGAAAGAATTAATTGTGACCGATCATAATTGAAAATAAATCTCAATCATTAATTGCGCGAATAAACGGCTGAGATTGATTAGTGATGTTTACAGCACTGCTTATTTACGACACCTCCGTAAATATGACAGCCCCGTCAAAAACAATCACTCTGTTTGGTTTAACATTTTGAGAGTTAATTTAACTCTCGGTACAGTTTTCAATAAATCTTTCTTTCTATCTCTCTCCACTCATTACTACTCCAATCCTCAAAAAAACCGTTGAAAAAACAGGACTATAGCAACGGTTTGCAAAACGTTGAAAAAACCATTGGTATAGATGGTGTTTAGCAACGGTTTGCAAAACGTTACTAGAAACATGACTATAGCAACGGTTTTCATGCAACCATTACTAGATCACAAGATTATAGCAACGGTTTTCTATAACCGTTACTAAAAATCGGACTATAAAGACGAAAAAATTGGCTTATTAGTTTATTTTTTGTCTTTATTCAAATAAATTAAGTTTTGATTGAAATTTTTTACTTTTTAGATTCCTCTCGTCATGACAAAGCAATAATCCCAAAAAAATTGACGAGAAACTAACAAATGCAAAAAAAAATTGAATAAGGACAAAAAATAACCCATTTTGACTTATTTGTCCGAACAAGCGTAGCTATCTTTACTATGTATAAAATCGACGGTTTCAATCGAAAAAAAAAAGTAGGTATTTGTATAGTATAAACCGAATTTAAAAACTTGGATTAAGAATAAATCGATAAAACTCTAATGACATAAGTTAGCCCAATCGGTTTGCATAGTATAAAAATTAAAAGGCCCTCAATATTACATAAGTGCTGGGCTAGCCCAGCTGGTTCGCACTTGCGCGCGCATACGCGAGGTTCTGGGTTCGATTTTCAAGAGGAGCAAAATTATTGTGTTGCCTTCCATGTGCCACGTGGGGTCATGTCAGCGCCACGTGGGTGACAGGTGGGGAGCTATGTGGCTGCCATGTCATATTTTACCTCAGATTTTAAAAAAAAAAAAATTTGCCTTTAGCGACGGTTAAGAAACCGTTACTAAAAAATTATCTCAAATTTTAAAAACCGATTGCTAAAGAAACCGTTACTAAAAAAAATCTGTACCAACGCTTGTCAAAACCGTTGCTATACGTCTATACCAACGGATATCTCGCAACGGTTTGGGCAACGGTTGGTGAACCGTTGGTATTGCTTTTAGCAACGTTTTTTGTGTTTTTTAGTAACGCTTTTGACCATTGTTAGATGTCAATTTTCTTGTAGTGATCACCAATATAAGAAATCGGTGACGAAATTTTTTGTTGCCAAAGATGTTTTTATATGCAAAAAGAAATCATTCTTTCTTGCTCCTGCTGAGTTTCAAACCCTAGTCCCTTGAATTTTTCGCGCAAGCTCTGGCCAACTGTACTACATACACTTTTCAATAAATATTTGAAATATCTAATTTATAACACATATGTTTAACATGAAAATATATTTCGAATGTAATTTTGAAACTTTAAACATTAAAATTAGCAAATTTTGATAAACATGAAAGTTGTAGGCAATTGAGTTATTGTTTAAATCCAATTTGAATTATCTCAATCAGAGATTTTAGTAAAGAGTTATGTCTGAAATATATTTAGTGACAAAACGCAATTCATAAATTTCGTCAAAAAAGGTATCCATTTGACGACGAAATATATTTTTTGTCGCAGGAAGCTTTAAAATGGTGACGAAATTATTTTTCGTCACGAAATTGCTCTCATTTAGCGACGAAGTATATTTATTGTCACCAAATGATAATCTTTGGCGACGAAAAATAATTTCGTCACATTTTTTAAGCTTTCGGTGACGAAAAATATATTTTGTCGCCAAATGTGTACCTTTGGTGACGAAAATATTTTTTTCGTCGCCAAACATGTATAATTGGTGACGAAATTTCGTCACCAAAGTTGTCAAAACAGTGACGAATTTATTTTTTCGTCGCTAAATATACTCATTTAGTAATGAAATTAAATTTTATCGCCACTTTTTCGTCATCGATTTTTATTTTTCTTGTACTGAAAGTGACACTTTCTTTTTTCTTTCTTCTTTTTTGGTGCATGATCTAGACTTCTGTAAATTATGCCCGTTTTCAAACTCAGCCTACGGCCTCGAAAATCTCGGAGCCTGACAGATAGACAGTATGAACCCCCAGATGATGCTCAAAAAGTACTCTAAAGTGATACGGACGTGTGGGCTTCCACCTGAAGACATTTTTTTTTCCTTTTTTGGTGCTTGATTTAGACTTCAGTAAATCATGCCCGTTTTCAAAATGAGCCTACGGCCCCGAAATTCTTAGAGCCTGGCTAGAGAGAGAGAGATAGAGAGACGGTACACGTGGATGTCTGGTTTGAACACGGTTTTTTTTTTTTTGGTGCAACAAAAATAATCCTGCTCACGTTCATGACGTACGTCTTGGAATAAACATTTATGATTTTTAACCTGAACTTTTGAGTGTTCACACTACTGACTTGAAGTTCAATTTGGCCTAACTTCTTTTCTTCTGGATCAATTTTTATAAATTTTTGTCTTGTAAAACTTTTGGGGGACTATTTGTGTGTCTTTACAAGAGAACTTAAAAACGTAAAAAATGATTGTTAAGAAATTTTAAAAAAAAAGTTTACCAAAGAAAAAGATAATATAGATGTGGAGAATTTTTGTCTTTGGTGATTTTTTTTTTAAATTAGTTGATCACAATCATGTACTTTTTAGATTTATTTCGTTGAGACGAACTAATAATCTTCACAAGTGTAATGCAAACACAACAATATAGAATGATAGCGATAGCTATATGAAAAATAATGCAATAGTGAAGCTAGGCCAAACCTAACTTCAGCCCGGCTAGGTATTTACAAGTCATTTAAGTCAAGAAAATAAAAATTTAATAGCTATGGGTAATGGTCCTAACATAGAACGAAAGTTTTACTGTACTAGCTAGCAAAGGTATTTTATCCGGAGTAATTATGACGTCATAATAAGAGAAGAATCACAGTTAGGCCCGTTGGCGTGTGCTTCTGGGTTTGTTCATCCCTCACAGTCTAACATGCCCTTTCTAGAGGCAGTGTGATCTTTTTCAGACCTCCACCCTCTTTGGCTGAGGTAATTTTTACAAGGATCCTTTTTTTTTTTTAACAACGAAGAAGAATTTTATAAATAGAAGAGGAAAGGATAGTACAGATAAAAGGCCAAGAGAAAACATCACAACGTAAAGACAATATCCCAACAATGTGGGCACCTTGCCCTGCCCCACAACAATCATTTACATCCCAGCCCGCAAGTTGATAAGGGGTCAACTTGAAAGATCCAACAGCCTAGCAATCAAAGAAATGATTCCCACTATGAAATTACAGATAGATCGCCATAAGTCACCAAGCATCAAATGCAAATGAGCCCCATCATATGCCTACCACAACTCAAATTTCATCCAATAGAGTTATCCAGATTTCACGATAGAGTGAAGCCTGAACATGATATCGTCCATCGTGTATACAGACCCTTCCTTGTTTGATGTCACCTAGAAGGCCACCCGTGCTTTAAAAAGGTCAGTAGTTTCCATCCAATCCACCATCCTGTTTTCAAAAACCAGCTGATTTCTAATAGTCCACACTGTCCAAATCACTGCAAATGGAATGGATTTCCAAATAATTTTGTATTTTGACTTGACAATCCCGGCCTTCCACCATATGTGCAAGTCAACCCCAATTAATTTTACAAAATTCCTCAACATTTATTAGTTGTCGTAGTGAAATTCCACGAGCGTGATAAGTGAAAATCCCATATTATTAACTAATTTCCAACTCTCTCCTTTTTTTTAATTACTCCCTCCGTCCCTTTTTAAGTGTCCTGCTTCGTAATTTCAACTTATTAAAAAAAACATCATCATTATACATTTCACATCAATTTTTCCTCCACTTTCCCTACTTACCCATCATCATTACACTTTTACTCACTTACTTTTCAAAAAGAAATCTACTTTTAGAAATAAAATAGATAATGTACCAACTTTTACCCACTAACTTTACAAAATGGACACTTATTAAGGGACAGCCCAAAATAGAATACAGGACTATAAAAAAGGGACGGAGGGAGTATAAAAATACACTATAGGTGGATATAAAACTGATCAGGTTAACAATACAAAACTAAGAACATCCACAGTGGAATAAGCAAATATGAATAATCAAAACATAACACATTAGATTTGGATTATGCATTTAGAGGTTTCTAAAGTTAACAATGTAAAATCCCACATTGATTATTTTTTGCCCATAATCAAACCAAGGGACGCTCTAAACTTTTTCCCTTCATTTCACGCATATTTTTTGAAAAAACAGTTTTTGAAGGGGAAAAAAAACAGTTTATATTAAAAATAGTTGTATAAAAAAGTTTTTGAAAACTAAACAGTTTTTTGAATAAAAAATTAATTTTTCAAAAAACCCACTTTGTTCACTTAAAAACTATAAAATACAGTTTTGAGAATTTTTGAAAGAATTGTATTTACAGAAACAGTTTTGAGAATTCAAAAATTGTAAATACGATTTTTTAAAGACAGATTTCATGTAAAAAACAGTTTTAAAATTTCAAAAACCGTTCACCAAAAACACAGGTTTTTTAAAAATAGTTTTGTGTAGAAGAATTTTGAAATTTCAAAAACAGTTTTTTAAAAACACACACGTTATAAATAGAAAAAAAAATCTGAAAATATATTTTTTAAAATTATTTTTTGAACATTGTTGAGAGAGAGAAAGAAAAGGGAAGAGAGAGAAGGTTTTTGTGTAATAACGGTCAGATGGTGTACTTGTTTGGGAGAGAAAAAATTTGATTATTGGGAAAATGTTGCTAATTTTGATTATTCAAAAGCCAAAATTTGATGAGTTGCAAAGATATTGCTAAGTTTAGTTATTTCAATTTGAGCACTTTTTTGAACAAATATTGCTAACTTTAACAACATTTTGATTTTGATGATTCAACTGTAGATGCTCTAACAAAGTGCACTTTTTGCACCAAACAATTGGGTCGGTTCAATGGACGAAGATTAAGGCAACCTCGCAAGCCCATAGTAATTGGGCCAGTAGCACGCTTCTACAATTTGTAGTGTCTCTCAGGTTTCTGATGGTGCAAAAGAAAGAAAAATGATTCAAGTTTTTTTAACCGCAAAGAATTACTCCTGGCACTAATAATTGTTTTTGACCGCATAAAATTATTTTTGGCCTCAAAAAAATAATTTTAACACAGTTCGCATCTTCAACATGCGAAGTTAATGAAAACTACGACGTTTTGAAGTGATCGTGCTTCATAGAACTGTTAGGGGACTGCACAGAAAATTTCTACCTGTAAAATTTATCTTGAATTGATCTGAGACAATCATCTTGTACAATCCATTACTCCAATCATTTACCATGTAAAATTTCATGTCAATGGATTTCAGATTGGTACCTGATCTTGATGCATTTCTCTTCATTTTTGCTTCTTAAAATAGGTTGAGCTACACTGAATTAAATTAGGAAACCCGTTCCCCCTTTAATAGAAAATATGAAACTATAACAATTAGGAAACTATACCGATCCACGGAAGCTGGGGGGCTGCTGTCCCCTTGGGGACAGCAGCGTGCTGCTGCCCCGATTTTGGGGCCCACCCTGCTCTCGCTCTGATAATCAAAATCGTTCACTTTGTAAAGCTCGTCGAGAAGAACAACTCTGTAAAAAATCAGCTTAATTGGATATTATTAAGTGCCTGATTGGAGCCCATATAACTCTCTGTCCATGGGTTACAGTGGATTTGATCCAGTGTTTCGGATCCATTCTTTTCAAGATAAAAAGGTTTCGATCTGGCACTTAATGATATCCAATTAAGTTGATTTTTTGCATAGTTGTTCTACTCGACGAGCTTTACAAAGTGAACGATTCCGATCATCGGAGCCAGAGCGGGGTGGGTCCCAAAATCCGGGCCAGCAGCCCCCCCGCTTCCCCGATCCACTAACAAGGGAGACTTTATGTCCAAATTCAGACGCGGGAAAAACCCTCTACACGTACTACAACAAAGCAGACCGAAGCACGTTGGCAAGTAGAGGAGCCGTAAATAAGAAAAACTCAAATCCCCCGGGATAGCACAGCTAGCTTCAAATTAAAGACGAACATGAGCTCTGATGGAAATCGAAAACCAAACCACGTACGGATCTGCAAATCCAAAAGGCCACACTGGCGTATCTGCAAACCTGGAAAATGATATTGGCACTCCAAAAATTGATGGAGTCACTCCACAAATTAAAAAAAAAGGAAAGTAGATTTGGAGTTACACTGATTTTGGAGTGTCAGTATCAATTTTTGGAGTGCCAATATCATTTACCATACTTCTATTCTATTTGTATTTTTATTCATTCTTGGTATAAACAAACTAAAGAAAATTAACAAAAAAAGCTTGGTTACGAAAAAATTAACATGCAGTGGATATATACTCTCTCTATATTTATCTGTACAAAAAAAAAAAAGTGAGATTGTTTTTTATTGTTGTTTTGACATGAAAAATTATCACAATTGATTAGGTTGATTATTGGGGATTCATAGATAGCCAAAACGTGGATAAAGCTTATGTCTACATTTTTTTAAACTGCAATCAGACCCTTTTTTTTTGGCACATTTGTGGATCCTTCTCAAGACCTATGTTAATCATCAGGATCATTTACTTTTTTGATCTTGTATAAAATTTTAGCTACAACAAAAATCATGTTGATTACTTACCCGAAAAAAATAAAAAAATTCGTGTTGATCAAACATCGTTTAATACTTTCAAAATACATATATGTCAAAAACTAAAACAATGGATGTTGAGTCAAGAATCGGAATTCGCTTTTTGCAACAAAAAACTGTCCCAAAAATATTTCAATTGATATCTTCTTCTTTTTTTAATCATATTTCAATTGATATCTAATCGATAATTTTTTTGGTGTGACTACATTCTTAGGTGACCGAAAAAGTAAACGATTCTGATCATTAGAGTAGGTCTAACTTGAAGTGACTTCTGAGAATGGGCCACAAATGGGCTGTGCGGCTTTGCCAGCATTGGTTCGACAATCGGAGACGTCCACTGTGTAGATCTTGTCGAGTACTACAAGTTTACCAAAAATCAACTCGATTAAATATCATTAAGTGCCTCATCAGAATACTTATAATTTAAAAAAAAAAAATGAATCCTAATGGTTTTGATCCATTGTTTCGTATCCATTAGGATTCAATTTTTCTTTTTCAAGTTATATGTGTTCAGATGAGACACTTAACGATATTTGATCGAGTTGATGTTTGGTAGTACTTGACGAGATCTACGCAGTGGACGTCTTCGATCATCCGACCGATGCCGGCAAGGCCGCACAACACGCTGCTCAGCACCCACCCCGAGTTCGAGTAAAAGTAGGCATTTAGGAACCGCTACCTGATTTCCTAAGCTCCTTTATCAATATCGCCACCCATCGAGTGAGATCCATAAACTAAGTTTTGAATGGACATACATCACGGGGTAATTCCCATGCATGAAGTTTTTTTTTTTCTAATATTGTATACATAAGTGCAAAATTAGAGAGAAATTAGTGAGTTAACAACTAAAAGTGATTTCGACATTTTTTTATAGACTCAAACCTTAAACTTTCCCTTCAAAAGCCAAGGGTAGAATCATACGCAACCCAACTATGCACATTGAATTTTGTGCATAGATTGTACAGAGATCGCGATGTGGTGTCCACACAAACGATCTGAGTCGTTTATTAAATTTAATGTCTTTTGGAGTGGCTCCTCAGAAAATTAGTTCAAATGGATAAACTATAAGTGTTCAATCCAATTTTTTAACTTTTCATTTAGATTATGCAACCCGACCATGCACACAGATAAGTTACCTAATTTTTTAATCCAAACCCTATGCGGGACTACCATGAGAGAAATTTATTCACGGCGGACTGCAATTTCATCACTCCATTCGCGCAATCGATAGATGAGATGTGTTTTCAATTTTGACTCGTCAAAATAATTATTACCGGTCACAATTGGTTTTTAATTCAGATCGTTCAAAATATTTTTGGACACGTGTAATTTAGCACAGAAGAATTGAGAGAGAGAGACCCTCCTTGGCTTGGACATTTTGATCAGGAGACTGATGCGGAAGGAATTGGGAATCTGGTAAAGAGACGAAAATTTTTCATGGGTTACTTTCATGATGTATTGGGTCATCTAAGTTGACCTAATTGATGCCCAATTAAGACCCAATTAATAATGGGTTAGTTGGGTTTGAACCCATTCTTACCCAACTAATAAATGAGTTGGGTTAGATCTATTTTTTAATTGATGGGTCTGGATTTGTTAATGGGTCTGGGTTCAATTTGCCACCCCTAATTTTTATGTGTTGAATCGTTGATGTAAAGAAATTTTAAAAAATTAAAAGATAAAGTGGTTAATGTAATTCAAAAAGTAAATTTATTTTCGCGTTCTACTTTTTATTGATGATCGACGACTCTACACTTTTTACACTACAGTTATTTGGTTAGTCTGATGATGTTCCATGTACACTAACAATAACATGGTTCCCATCACCATCATGGCCGTTAATCAACTTTACGATTCCACGGTGAAGTAACCCAGGCTTATCCGGTGATATGGTCCCTACAACAGCATTCTTGAATTGTGCTTGTCGGGAAAGCTCATGGATGGACTCATCAATTTTTTCGACGCATTTTACAATATTGGTCAGTATAGATGAAACGATAAGGGATGGTATCATTCCGAGGAGGTCATCTCCCTTTCTTGAGACTGCTTCCAGGACTGTTTTGAGTTCATCCACAGCTCTTTTGGAACTCTCTATATGTACATCAACAGAAGATGGTGGTGCAAAAGTTTTGATGGCTAAGGCTAGTTCTTTCAAAGCCTTTCCGGATTCCAAGCTCATTTTCATGCAAGGTTGTTGAATTTTTCTGTGAAACTCTGGTGGTGCCTGCGAGATAAAACATGTAAAAGTAAGTTTGCAACGGGAGTAAACAATGGTGAATATGACGGCCAAATTGATTGCATAACATATGTTATAGAAAGTGAAATAAATTTTTCTTCCGTTTTATCTCATACTCCCTCCGTCCCTAAATAAGTGTCCGGCGCGTAAAACTAAGCTTTACAAAACATGAATATTTTTTATTAAAAAATTTAATTTTTTTTTCACAATCTAGTAGAACTCATTGCCATCTATTGATTTGTGAAAAAAATTAATTTTTTTAACGAAACAAATGCATCTTTTTGAAAGCTTAGTTTTGCGCGCAAAACACTTATTTAAGTACGGAGGGAGTATAATTTACATGGAGTAACAAGTTTAAAATTGTGACCCACCCTAGTCAGTTTGTTAGTTCTATGTGAAAGGATCACATAATGTCACAACATTCTGCCTAAAAATTTTGTACTTACAGTATTATTTGTACATAAATAGAATCTACATAAGAAATATTGTGTTAATTATTTAACAAAGTAGAAGTAGTTTCCAAATTAATGGGGTATTAAGAATATTGCTATTGGCTTTTTTGTACTAATAATCTTGCTTTGTGTGCTTGATCAAACAATTTGGAAGGCGCATACTTTTTTAGGGATGACATTGAAAAGACAAAAGAGGCATAAAACCGCCGAGTGACCAACTGATTTATTCTCCTAATTTAGTAATTTAACTAGATGAGGGAAAAAAATTTGCTAAATGGAAATCTTGGATGTGGAAAGAATAGTATATTATTAGTAGCTTTTTTTGTGATGGGTGCTGAATATGATACCAATTTACATGAATTGCCACGGCAATGGAAGGCAAACTTCTTTACCAATTTTTGATATTTCTTTTACAAAATGGGTGTATTGGTGTAAGGAAAAGTCCACGGTTAAAAGCAACTTATACAAATATGTATAATTTAAAATCTAGAATCTGTTGTTAAAATTTGGAGGTACGTTAGGTTCTAAAATATGTATTTACCTGAATTTCAAAATTCAAGTAGGCGTTGAGAGCCTCAATATGGTAAGCACACTGGCGAGTAAGGACTCCAATCTCCAAGTACTGTTTCCATGGATGACGAAAAAGAAAACTCCCATGGCCAGGTTCCCACCATGCAAAGTTTGCCTGCCATAATTTCAACTATTTTCAATTAAGAGAGAGAGAGAGAGAGAGAGAGAGAGAATTTACTACTCCACTCACCAAGGATTCTTCGGTGGTTCTTGTGTTGAGGACACGTTTGTAACCGTGAATGAATGACTTAACTTTCTCGGGCACCATCGTGCTATTTCCATCTCTAGAAACTCCGAAATAATCACTTCCAAAACCTGCATTGGTTTTTAGTCAAGTTTGGACGAACTTGATAGTTTCTTAAATTAAAGTTAGAGATAGTCAACGTTATTGATGTTTAGAGAATTTTAATTTTAAATTTTTCTTCAAAGTTTTTTGCGATTAATCATTAGACTCGACGGAGAAATTAGAAAAACAATGTAAAAATATGAACAAGAGTTTAAAAAGGTTCAATACGATCAAGAGAAACACAGTAAAGCCGATTTTATTGAATTACGGGGTTAGATAAGTACCTTCAAGGCAGTTGGAAAGCAATTCCAGGTTGGTTGCAACGAGAGTGTGAAGATCTTGACCAGCCCAAACCGGGCAAACAAATACGGAGATGATTATACAAATCAGACCGCCAAGCAAAATGGTGGATAGTCTATGATGGGCAAGCTCTACGATTTCATCAACTTTGTATCCGGAGATCGATACTAAACTGAATGTCAATAAGAATATCATTACCCCGTAGTCGTATCTCGTCTTGACGTGCGGAAAGAACCTCGTATACGTAGATGCTGCAGCTGCAATATATAAATACACTCGATCAATTTATCACAAACCAGTAGCAAGAATTGTGAATCGCTTCCAGCGTTTAAAGATACAAGTAATTTTTTATCTGGTTGGAATAGAATGAGAGATTATTAAATTTGAACAGAAGGAGTACAATACACGTACCTATTAAGAAGACAAACAAGCCAAGAATAATGGGTTCTTGTTTTTCTCCAACGAGGAATCCTAATTGGTTTACACCAACGCCTAGAGCACCAGCTAGTATTGTGGCTAAACATCTGTTCAAGCTTTTCGACAGTGTTGCACCTACAAAATGGAAAAAAAAAAAAAAAAAAGAACAATGATTCAAGTACGATTTTTAGACGGACAACACAAATAGCGAAAATTCCTTTAGGTCGAACGTTTGAATTCTACTGTGGTCATTAACTCAGGACTCCGGAATTAGTCGAAGTATGTGTGAGATGTCCCAGACATCCAATTATTAAAAACAATTAATTAATTACAATGCATGATTTTTTTATTTCCCTTGAAGTTTCCTTAATAGAATTCCTTTAGCATACCCACATTTCTTTTTGTTAGTGCTGCTACGGGTACCGATCAGAAAGTGTACAAAAAGTCAATTACATACCCGTGTATCCCATATAAATACTAGATATAAGATCCACATCGATTGTGAGTATGGAGCGCGCAGATCTTTCGGTACATTATCTTGGTACTCGTAATAATTTTCGTTTACTCTAACAAGAGCAAGTGAAGATGAAAGATGTAGAAGCAAAATGGGGAGACATACCAACTGTGAATTCAAAAACAACCACAACAGTCATGACAGCCCACATGCCCGAGGACTCGAAGCCGTTGTACAAAGGCCTAGCGTAGTAGAAGAATGACACCAATGTGAGAGCCAACCCCACTTTAAGGGAATGGACGATTCTTCTTGGGTCATCTTGCCCTACCTTTTTTGTTTTCTTGGCTAAATCTAATGCCGTGGCATTAATCTTGCCAAACACGGCCTTAATGCAACCACTCCCATCAATGGTGATCCCGGTTTTCTCCTGTCCTTGTAATTCTGTTTCCATGGCTAGAGAGAGAGAGAGAGAGAGAGAGAGATGGGACAATGCTTGTGCTGTGTGGAGGGCCATCAACAGCCTAGATTTATAGTAAAGAAGTGATGAAGGTGGTGGCAGACCTACTGCGTCCTTTTCAAAAAAGCTAGTTTGCGAATCGAGAACTTTAGATGTGTGAATAGAAAAGCATCTCCAATCATATAAAAATATATCGTCGTTAAAAATGTTTTTATATTTCTTTCTAGTAATTTATTGAATATCAATCAATGCGTTTTTTTAATTCATGTAAAAATGTTACTTCATCCGTCTCTTTTTTAGAGTTTATTATTTTTATTTTGGATTATTCATTAGTAAGCTTTCGTTTTGTAAAGTTAGTAGGTAAAAATTGGTACATTTTTTCATTTTGCCTCTAAAATTAAGTAAATTTCAGTTTGCAAAATTATTAAGTAAAAATGTAAGGATTATGTCTCCATAGAGAGTGAGTAAGAAAAGTAGAGATAAAAATTGATGCGAAAGATATAACGATGATATCTCATTAATAAATTAAAGTTACAAAATTAGACATTTAAAAATGAACGGAAGGAGTACTACGTTTTTTTTGACAAATGCATGCCTTTTTAGTTCCCTTTTTGACAAGTGCGTGGGGTTTCCTTTTTAAAATTTTTTTTTATGTGGATGTATTTCACGTGGTGTCCACTCGACACATTGGAGCCGTTCAAAGCAGTTTTGGACAGGCTCAAATTGAAACCCTCTTTCTTCTCTCACCCCACCACTCTCTCTCTCTCTCTCTCTCTCTCTCATTTTTCTATATCTAAATTCGAGCCATCCAAAACTGTAATGGACGGTCCGAATGGATGACCGAGTATCACGTGATACCCACTGAAAAATTCTTCCTTTTTTTGTACTGTATATTAAGGTGGGGACAAAGATTTTCTTTGAAAGTCTCAAAAGGGAATTTGCAAGCAAGCTGGCTTGGGTTTGATCTGGGCCGGATTTAACTAGTCCGTACTAAAACCTAGGGAGGGAGTATTCTATATGCGGTCGTGGGATCCACTACATTGATTACAATACAAGCTGGCTTGGGTTAGATCTGGGCCGTATTTAACCGGTCCGTGCTAACGGTACAATTTCCAATTCTATAAAATGCGGTGTGAGTTTTGCAATGGGGTGGTACCTAAAAAGTACGGAACTGGGATGGTGCTGTGCCGAGGGGGCGCAGCACCGTGTTGTGCCTTCATCTCAATCGTCCGTACGGTAATTTAGCGTTTCAGAATTTATCTAAAAATGAACGATTCAGATGTTACACAGTGTAGATGAGATCCGAACCAATGATTTATCAAACGGATGGACACAATAGAGTGCCGTGCTCCCCTCGGCACATGGAGTAGTCAAAATCTAATGGGTGGTGGTCTTTTGGCATTTTACAGTTTATTATAGGACACTCACTGAAAGAATCCCTAATCCTTGTCCATCTTCCTGCCCAAATCTAAAATTTGAATAAAAACACTTAAAATTCATATTCAATGTCGTACCCATGTTTTCACTCATTTTGAGATTTACCTTTTTCTTACCCAAATTTAGGGAGACCCAAATCCATATCTATTTTTCTCAACACCTCTTTTCACTTCTTAATATTTATCAATATGCCATTTTGATTTAAATTCGGATGAAAACCCTTCAAAATACTCAATTTGTCCCAAATTGCCGGTCCTTCTTTCCTTTTATGTAAATCCCAAAATAAATGTCCATTTTGAGAAGTCAACATAAAAAGTTGTGCAACATTATTTTTTCACCCTTTGTTCTCTGAGAAATGCTAGGTACAAAAAAAATGGACAAAGAAAAGACCCTTAAAGTGTACATGAACGGTTCAGATATACTATACAATGAATCTTAGCCGTTCATATACACTTTAAGGGTATTTTGTTTGCCCATTTTCTTTGTCTCTAATACTCTTCTTCTTCTCTACTTTAAGTGTCATGTCAAAGCATATAGTGGGGATAAATTGAGAAAGTCAATACCAATAATATTTTCCATCATTCTACACATAAGAACTTGTTTTTCGAAAATGGAAAAGAAAATTGGGACGGAGATAGTACTAAATTTGGATATTAAAAAAATGAGTATAACATTGAAGAAGACGTACTCAAATAGGGCTTTCATTTTCTAATTTACCTTCTTGCTTCTCTCTTTCTTTACTCTGTTCTACTTCTTTTAGTAATAGTTTTTTAGTCTTGATTTGGAAACTTCGTTGAAACATCACATTCAATGTCTGTGCTTAATTTATTTGTAGACAATCTCGAGGGAGTGGAAAAAATAATTTTCCATTACTCTGTTAAATCCGAGAAATCGGTATCGGCCAAACTTTCTTCATTACTCTGTTTAACGCTCTGTTTTCAGTTTCCAAATCTAGCGCTGGAGAATGCCATGCCCCTGAGACAGAATAGAGGTGTTATTGTGGGGGGTTGATATTTAGGCCATGTTTCCACGGAGGAAAAACGGAAAAAAACTTTGGACGTTTTTTTCAAGTTGTTCACACTCATTAATAAATTTTAATATTTTATTAGTTTCTTTCACACTAATAAAAATGTTGTTAACAGCAACTTAATTTTTTTTCAATAACTTTTTCACTCACATACCCATCACTTACTTATTTACTTATCTAGTGAAAACAACTTGATATTTTTCACCAAATCAACAAATTTTGATATTTCTCACTAACTTATTCACTCGTAGAAAAAAAACATAGGCATTTTTTTGCATAGCATTCACACCAATCAACAAATTTTAGAATTTTACCATCTCGTTTACAGTAACAAACTTGTCCACAAAAAAAAAAATTGTTTCAGTAACTCTACTCACAAACGCATCTACATCTTATTCAATATCGGAAACAATTTGACATTTCTCAACAATTTATTTATTACCAAAAATAACTAACAACTTGATTGGAGTATAAATTTTTTCTCATAATTTATTCACTTCGGAAAACACCCATGAGGTGGAATTGAAGATGGTTTTCCGCTAATCAAATCTGGGTATTGGTGCTTGCCGAGGGACATTCATCTGCAGGTATAGGTCAAATGCTTTGTGTTGTGTGTAGTTTTTATTACATATTTCTGAATAGTTAGCTTCAGGAATTTTAATTATGATGCAAGAATTTGAAAGTAGGCTTGATCCACTTCTTGAAGTCTAAATCTGGACAATGTTTTTATTAGGATGGGAAATCGAACTTGGTCCTTACCCCTTAACAACGTGCATCTGAAGTAATCGGTTCCTTAAATTTGTCCAGGCAACACCAACCCAACAGAGAGCACCCCAGAAAATAAAGATGCTCTAGACATCATACACACACACAAAAAGAAAGAATAGATAGCTCTTTCCATTAGTTTTTTGCAAAACCTAACCTCAGCTAGATAAGAAATTTTTTGGTGTGTTGAATTTGCCTTCCAAATACTTTCGGTATGTCTAACTTGCATAAACTTTACGATGATAGCAAGTCTTTTGCAGTTTATGTGTTTGAATTGAATGGGGAAATCCACATGAGGATAGCGAGTTACAGCCTTTGTTGCCACCTGGCCCTCCTCGATGGGATGGATTATATATGCAAGAATTCGGGGAATCCATGAGCCATGGAGGAAGGTCCACTGGAATGATAGAAATGGTAATAAGCTTGTAGAGGCAGTTATATTCAAACCAAAATAATATACTATTGCAGATCATTTAATTACTCCCATAGCTACAAAGTTGGTCAAGTTACTCTCATGATACTTCATGTTTTCTTGATTCTCCTTCCCAGGGCTTGCAATCTGAGATTATTACATAGAAGCCGATGTAGGTGGGGTTATGTCGATATTTTAATAGGTGTCATTATAAGTTTTTCTATGTGAAGAAAGCGGTCCATTATCTCGCTTGCACACCTTTTAGGCTGAGCACAATATCCTTATGCACCCATTTTACATGTTAGGTGTACCTGTTGTATTTTGTGCTCTCTATTCAGTTCTATGCATGGTTCCTTGGTTGCTTGCTTACCTTGTATATGGTTCTTTGTTATGAATTTTCTTTTGCTGGTGGATATATTTTCTATTTGAATGGTACTTATACAGACAACTTTTTCTACGCTCATCCACATTTATAATTTCAAAAACAATAAAAATCAATCTCCACAGCTGGCATGACAGACGTGCCTTGCACGTCACCATGCACCTAGTATTGATATAAAATGATGACCAACAATATGTTATGGAATACTATAACAAAACCTTCAGATATATAGCTCAACGGCATTTTCTCACCTCTTCCACATGAAATGTGAGGGTTGAATTCTCTCTAAAAGCGCAAGTGCTTAATTTGTGTGGTGGTTGATGCCCTTTGGGCTTGCCCCACCAGTATGCCACTTTGCAGTACCCTTTCTCTATCCCCTTAGGAGCAGGCTAGACATTTATCGAGTGAAAAAAATAGAGATATGTTGTAGATTAATCTTCGTCGTCCGTGATAAAAAAAAAAATTCTTCGTTGTCCTTGGAAAGGACATTTAGATGATCAAAAGTTGTGCATCTAGATAACGCAATATTTAGCTTCCCATGCTAAAACACTAGTATGTGCAAGTCAACCCCAATTAATTTTTCAAAATTCCTCAACATTTATTAGTAGTCGTAGTGAAATTCCATTCGCGTGATAAGTGAAAATCCCATATTATTAACTAATTTCCAACACTCTCCTTTTTTTTAAATTATAAAAATACACTATAGGTGGATAAAAAAACTGATCAGGCTAACAACACAATAGGACACTAACAAACTGCACTTTTTGGACCAAACAATTGGGTCGGTTCCATGGGCGAAGATTAAGGAAAACCTTGCAAGCCCATAGTAATTGGGCCAGTTGCACGCTTTTCTACCATTTGTAGTGTCTCACAGGTTTCTGATGGTGCAAAAGAAAGAAAAATGATTCTAAGTTGTTTCGACCGTAAAGAATTACTCTTGGCCGCTAATAATTACTTTTGGCTTCAACAAAATAATTTCTAACACACTTCGAATCTTCAACATGCGAAGTTAATGAAATTAAACTACATCGTTTTGAAGTGATCGTAGTTCACAGAACTCTTAGGGGACTGCACAGAAAATTTCTACCTGTTAGATTCATCTTGAATTGATCTGAGACAATCATCTTGTACAATCCATTACTCCAATCATTTACCATGTAAAATTTCATGTGAATGGATTTCAGATTGGTACTTGATCTTGATGCATTTCTCTTCATTTTTGCTTCTTAAAATAGGTTGAGCTACACTGAATTAAATCATGAAACCCGTTCCCCCTTTAATAGAAAATATGAAACTATAACAATTATGAAACTATACCGATCCACTAACAAGGGAGACTTTATGTCCAAATTCAGACGCTGGAAGAACCCTCTACACATACTACAACAATGCAAACCGAAGCACGTTGGCAAGTAGCGGAGCCGCAAATAAGAAAAACTCAAATCGCCCGGGACAGCACAGCTAGCTTCAAATTAAAGACGAACATGAGCTCTGATGGAAATTGAAAACCAAACCACGGATCTGCAAATCCAAAAGGCCACACTAGCGTATCTACAAACCTGAAAAATGATATTGGCACTTCAAAAATTGATGGAGGCACTCCAAAAAAAAAAGAAAAGGAAAGTGGCTTTGGAGTTATACTGATTTTGTAGTGTCTGCATCAATTTTTGAAGTGCCAATATCATTTACCATACTTCTATTCTATTTGTATTTTTATTCATTCTTGGTATAAACAAACTAAAGAAAATTAACAAAAAAAGCTTGGTTACGAAAAAAATTAACATGCAGTGGATATATACTCTCACTATATTTATCTGTAAAAAAAAAAAAAATGTGAGATTGTTTGTTTTTTATTGTTGTATTTTTTTAGAGTTGTGCTATAAGTACCGACCGGCCGGAAGGGATTTCATACCGATCGGACGGCCGATCCGAGCCGTCCAAAAATTCTAAAAAAAAAATCGAGGGCCCCAACACGGGAATCAACGGATCCGAGGTGTGTAGGGTACTTGATCCGAGCACCCCTTTTTTGTGTATATACACGTATATACATATATACACGAAAAAGGGGTGCTCAGATCAAACATCTTACACACCTCGGATGCCATTGATTCTCTCGTTGGGCCCGTCAGTTTTTTTTTTATAGAATTTTTGGGCAGCTCAGATTGTCCGTCCAGTGGCCGGAGACAGCTCGGCGCCGCCGATCGGTATGAAATCCCTCCCTGACTGTCGGTACCTATATCATTTCTGATTTTTTTAATTGTTTGTGTGAATCCTTTATTACTGTTAGTTTTGTGGCCATCCGACTGATTCGTTGTTTTGATATGAAAAATGATAACTATTGATCAGGTTGATTATTGGGGATTCATAGATAGCCAAAACGTGGATAAAGGTTATGTCTACATTTTTTTGAACTGCAATCAGATCTTTCTTTTTGGCACATTTGTGGACCCTTCTCAAGACCTAGGTTTATCATCAGAATCATTTACTTTTTTGACCTTGTATAAAATTTTAACTACAACAAAAATCATGTTAATTACTTACCCATAAAAAATAAAAATTTTCGTGTTGATCAAACATCGTTTAATACTTTCAAAAGACATTTATGTCAAAAACTAAAACAATGGATATTTTTTATGTGAAAAAAAAGTCAACATTGAATCGGAATTCGCTTTTTTCAACACAAAACTGTCCCAAAAATATTTCAATTGATATCTTTCTTTCTTTCTTTCTTTCTTTTATCATATTTCAATTGATATCTAATCGATAATTTTTTTGGTGTGACTACATTCTTAGGAGACCGAAAAAGTAAATGATTCTGATCATTAGAGTAGGTCTGACATGAAGTGACTTCTGAGAATGGGCCACAAATGGGTTGGGCCAAGTTGAATAATCCAGTTTGTCAAAGGGACCTGAGCGAATACATTTGTTTTCAAACCAAATGGATACCCGGGGTGGGAGCTGCGCAGCGTGCTACACTGCCTTGCTGGCATCGGTCTGACGATCGGAGACGTCCACTGTGTAGAGCTTGTCGAGTACTACAAGTTCACCAAAAATCAACTCGATTAAATATCGTTACATGCCTCATCGGAATACATATAACTTGAAAAAAAAAAATGAATCCTAATGGTTTTGATCCAGTATTTCGTATCCATTAGGATTCTTTTTTTCAAATTATATGTGTTCAGATGAGACACTTAACGATATTTGATCAAGTTAATTTTTGGCACACTTGTAGTACTCGACAAGATCTACATAGTGAACGTCTCCGATCATCCGACCAATACAAGCAAGGCCGTGCCAACGGCCGCCCAGCACGCTGCTACGCACCCACCCGAGTTCGAGTAAAAGTACGCATTTAGGTACCGCTACCTGATTTCCAAAGCTCCTGTATCAATATCACCACGCATCGAGTGAGATCCATAAACTAAGTTTGAATGGACATACATCACGTCGTAATTCCCATGCATGAAGTTATTTTTTTCTAATATGGTATTCATCAGTACAAGATTAGAGATAAATTAGTGAGTTAACAACTAAAAGCAATTTCTACGTTTTTTCATAGACTCAAACCTTAAGCTTTCCCTTGAAAGCCAAGGGTAGAACTAAGGGTCATCATCGGGCCGGGCCGGCCTAGCCCGCCAAGTCGCTGCCCAAGCTTGCCCACTGGCCGGGCCAACCGGGCTTTTTCTTTTTGGCGGGCCGGGTGGGCTGGGCTACCTACCATAAATTGAAGCCCAAGCCCGGCCCATGGGCTAGCCCAATTGGCGGGCCGGCAGGCCAAAAGCCGGGCGGGCCAACGGGCGAGCTTTAAATTTCCTTGGGTAAAATAAAATCAAGGGAAAAAAAAAAGGATTTTGGGCTAATAGACGGGCCCGTTGGCGGGCTTTTGGGCGGGTACCACTGGCGGGCTACCGGGCGGGCTCATGGGCCGGGCCTACGGGCGGGCCGAGTAAAAATTCATAGGCCCGAGCCCGCCCATTACAAACTACGGGCCGGGCTAGCCCGCCCGTTTTACAGGCTCGGGCCAGGTAAAAGCCCGGAGGGCCGGGCGGGCTTCGGGCGGGTCACGGGCCTTCGGGCTAAATGATGACCCTTAGGTAGAACCATACGCAATCCGACTATCCACACTGATTTTTTGTGCATAGATTGTATAGAGATTGCAATGTGGTGTCCACACAAACGATCTGAATCGTTCATTAAATTTAATGTCTTTTAGAGTAGCTCCTCGGAAAATTAGCTCAAATTAATGTATAAACTGTAAATGCTCGATCTAATCTTTTAACTTTTTATTTAGATTATGCAACTCGACCGTGCACACAAATTTTATGCACATATCGTGATGTGGGCCCACTCCAGATCCCACACAAACGATCTTAGTCATTCATCAATTTGAAATATTTTTTGAGTGCCTCCTTAAAAAATCAACTCTATCGAATAATTGTAAGTGCTCGATCTAATCTTTTAAGTTTTAATTTCTCATTCAATGAGGCATTATCCAATCTTCTGACTTCTCATTCAATGAGGCACTTACAGTTATTCGATTGAATTGATAGGCACTAACAGACACTATCCAATCTTGAATATATTTAAAATTTAATGAACGACTTAGACCGTTTATTTGAAATCCGTATTGAGTCCCACATCATAATCTGCGTACAATTTGTGCACTAATTAGGCTCTGTTCTGGAATAAAAAAATAAGTCTTTATTTTTTAAAAATACAAATTCAAGTTTAAAAATTATGAATTTATTGAAATATAAAAATATGCAATGTGAAGCTTATTTAAAAGATCTCGATGAGATCTATTATACGATATAAAAAAATTAAAAAATTATTTTTTATTTATTTTATTTTTAAATTTTTAAATATAAAATATACTGCTTATTTTTTAAAAAGATTTCTAGAACGGAAACTAAGACTTTCGGAATTGGAACCATATGGGCTAACGAGACTAAAGTCTCCACTCCACTCCAAGAATGAATTTGCTCGGTGTACTTTTCCAACCGTTGATAAGAACGTTAGCCTACCCTTGCTCATGGACGCTAGTAACTTTTTTCCTTGATGTGCTTGCTCTACTTTTTAACTGTTGATTGATAAGAACGTTAGCCTACCCCTTCACGTCAGAGTATTAAACCCCTTTAATGCACACACAGGATACCTCTTTAAAGGGCTACTAGTGAAACGTCATCATCAACATACTCCATTTCCTCTCTTTTATTGGTGAAAAGAAAAATGGAGTAAAACATACTCCGACTTCATTTCCTATCTTCACAATTAACCTCCCAAATGTATACACACACCAACAAATAAATATTATGTCGTGCTCCTGAAAAACCACCATGTCGTACTCTTGACCCCTTTCTCATTACACGTATAAGTGGGGTTCATGACAAAATTTGGAACCCAGAGAGGTGTTGTGCGGCATTTCGCGCGTTGTGCACATCCAGACCATTCGTTCAGCAATTCAATAGTCCAGAATTCATTTCGTCAATGCACGGCTCGAATGCTCGGATTGTGGAAATGAGATTTGGACCATTAGATTACCAAACGGACGGACCGGAGGTGCACAACCTGCACAGCCCCATCCCCCGGTTCTAAAACTTGTTATCCCAATCTTAATGCATGACAAAAAATGGGTTAGAGCATCACGTAACGGTGACAAGGCACCTAATAATCTCCCCACAAATACATACACAACTAACTATACTACTCTTCATCAACCAACGGATTTACTTTATCACGAACCACCAAACGACACCGTTCAAACCCACCTTCTCTGAACCCGCTATGCGAACCCCCTGATCGGGGAAGCCGTTGGCGTGTAGTACAACGGCGAGTCGCACGGCGTCGAGTATGGCGTGGTTTCGCAATCCTCCGACACAGTGATCACCGTCACCTCCTCCGGCGTCGTATTGAGAAACTCCTCGAGAGACACCCTTCGCGTCTTCTCGTGGTGCGATTTCTCGGCCGAACAAACCGACGTCTCGGACTCGGCATCTTCTCGCTCCTCCTCCTTTATGGTGAACAAAACCCTCGACGGGCCCCGCATCGCCTGCAGCTTCAAAATGTCTATCACCTCCTCGGTCGGATCCTCCGGCTCCGGCCCGATCCTCCCGGTTTCCGGGTCCGGTCCTCCTCCCTGTCCGCCGTCGGGTTCGACCCTGGACTGGCGGTGCTGCTTCCAGCATAGGAAGTAGAGGAGCTCTTTCGAAGTTGGGAACGAGTTTCTGTAAAAAAATCCATATGCAAGTTTTCGTTTTAATGTGCTGATGTAAAGAAATTAAAAAAATTAACAGAATAATTAAAAGATAAGGTGGTTAATGTAATTTAAAAAGAAAATTGATTTTCGCGCTCAACTTTTTACAGATAATACTCTAATTTTAACGTAAAGTTACTAATAATTTTATGAACAAAATAGAACGTCATCAGTTAAAAAAAAATAGAACGCAAAAATCAAAATCCGAAAATAGTAAAAGTACCGACCAAATGGATACATACAGTCTATTTCAAAAATGGTCGGTACCAATAGTAGAATTGAATGTGATTTTACTTCAAAACGACGGATACAACGTATTCTCATTCGTAATGCTATTAACAATCGAAGAAGTACTAAAAGTTTAGGATTTCACTTTCCAAAAAAAAGTTTAGGAATTCCCTACATTTGACGTTAGAACGTTGATGTAAAATTTAATTTTTTTTTTCTCGGGATCAAAATCACAAAATTCGGATGCAAACTATTAGAAATTATTGGGAGAAATCAAAGTGGGAGTGAGTCTCTGTGTTTTACCCCAAAAAAGAAGAAGCGGGAGTTAGTGTAGTCGTACCTGAGTGCCTCTGCGTCGGTGGCGTCGACGGGTGTTGAGCGTCGACGGAGGAAGCGGCGGCGCCAGAGGACGTAGAGGAGCTCGGCGACGAGGGCGACGAGAGAGAGAACGAAGATCGCGGACAGGGCTTGACCGATCGTGCTTAGACCAGAGGTACCCATGGTCTGAGGAAGAAACAAATGCTATACTAATTTTTAGAAACAAATGAATGAAATGATGAATGTGGTAGGAGTACTAGCCGGTAGGAGTAGTATACAGTCAATGTTGTGATTTTGTATATCTATGTATTACAGTACTATTATTACAGTATTACACCTTCTGTCCCAGATTCTTTATCCGGTTCGTAAAGTAGAGTATTAAAAATAATATAATTTTTGCAAGATAAAATCAAAAGTTTTTCAACAACTTATTAGATATCAATGAGTATTTTTAATTTGTGAAAAAAGTTTGAATTTTTTTTAAAAAAATTATATTATTTTTAACACTCTATTTTACGGACCGGACGAAGAATTTAAGACGGGAAGAGTAATTTTAATGGGTGTTGACCGGTGGGGTAACGGAAAGGTGGGGAAGGCAGAGGGGAATGTTGTAAGGCGGAGTACTTGTGATAGCCGGTTGACGGTTGAAGTGCTGTGGATGTTGTGCTGTAATAACGGATATGACAAATAGGATGGAAATTGCTTTCCCCCCCAACCCCACCCCCCCACTCCTCACACACACACCCCGATCCCCACCCCTCTTTCGAAAATACCCCCAAAGCCTGCGCCGCATAAATATCCCAAACCCATTTTCTCTTATTTCTCTTTTATTTACTTAATAATTTTTATATAATTTTTATTTATTATTTATTTAATATTATTTAAGTATTCTGATTTTTAATCTGGTAAAATCGGTGCAAAAATATTATTTTTTATTATTTTATCTTCAATGGTCATAATGAATTTTTGGCTCTAAAACCTTTCAACGAGCACCCTAAGGCTCCTTATTTAATTTCAGGTCTCTCTTAGGGTACTCATTGAAATGTCTTAAAGCCAAAAATTCATTACGACCATTTAGGATGAAATGATAAGAAAAATAAAATCTTCGCACCGGTTCAAATAAATTAAAAATTGGGACACTTATTTTTTTACATAGTTTATATATTAAAAAATAGTTAAGAAATTAAGTGTTTTAATTTTTAATCTGTTTGAACCAGTGCAAAAATCTTATTTTTATGATTATTTTATATTAAATGGTCATAAAAAGATTTTTTGACTCTAAGGCCTTTTAATGGGTACCTTAGAGAATCCTGAAACTAAATAAGAAATTTTAAGGTGCTTGTTAAAAGGCCCTAGAGCAAAAAAATTCATTACAACCATTTATGAAAAAATAATTAAAAAAGTAAGATCTTCGCACCGATTTAACTGAATTGAAAATTGGAGCAATATATAAATGATGTATTTATTCCGTTTGAATCGGAAATGTTTCAATTTTCATAGATAAATGGTGTATATTTGTTTTATTTATTATTCATTGTTAAGACAAACTAAAATAATATAAAGTTCTTAGACCCCATTCTCTTGAACTTAACTTAAATTTGAAAATTGTCCTTATTTGAATCAGTTTGCATTTGTTAGTTTTGCGCCAAACTTTTGTGGATTATTGATTCGTCTCGACGATAAGAATCGAAAAAGTAATTTTTTTTTACTTTTGTTCAAGTATTTTGCTAAAAAGTGATTATTTCTCAAAATACTTAAGTAAAAGTAAAAAAAAAAATTATTTCTTCAATTCTTCTCGTCGAGACGAATCAATAACGCAAAATTAGCAAATGCGAAAAAAATTCAAATAAGGACCAAGTTTTCAAAAATTTAAATTCAAGAGAACGGAGCCTTAAATATAAAAGACAAATTAAAATGTAAAAAAACATATTTTAGTTAAAAATATTATTTGAGTTAACCAAATTAAAATTAAATAAATAAGATAATATAATTAAGGAATTAAAAAAAATTAGTTTAAAGGGTGGGAGTTGGGGACATTTTGATCCTCTTTGCAAGAGAGAGAGTAGGGGGCAGTGTCAGGGGTGGGAAAAACCAAGGATGCTACGCTTACAACATTCCATTACAACATGTATACAACATGCTGACGTGGCACTGGTTCCCATCAACTTACAACATTCCATCAAGTGCCACGTCAACATGTTGTATACATGTTGTAATGAAATGTTGTAAGTGTAGCATTGCCAGGGAAAAACAGCTTTCTTTGGGATATATATGGAAGATGCTGGTATACAACTATCTGAACACAACAGCAGACATAACCCTTCACATACAGAGTAACACAACATGCTAACATCATTTTAATAGGGTTTTTTTTCTTTCTACAATGTTACTCGCACAACCGTTCAAACATAATCTCTCATATATATATGGAACCTACACATAGTAGAATGTGTGGTAACACAACCTCATATATATATATATAATCCACACATAATAATATGTGTGGGTCCCACGTGTATGAGAGAAATTGTATTTGGTATTGTGTTTAAATTATTATATGAGTATCATTTTTGTTAATCACACAATAATTCAACACTCTCTCACATACATATAGGGCCCACACATATTATTATATGTTAGACCTACATGTACATGAGAGACTATATTTAGATTATTTTATGTAGCATTATTATTTTTTATAGTAAAATCAAAACGATGTCGTTTTGTGTTGACAACATGCTAATGTCAGTACATTGCGTGCACCCTCATTTCCGATATATACATACGTGTCGCCGTGTCAATATTGCTTGGAAAGGCGGAAATAAAGTGGAGGAGTGACGTTGGAGGTCGAGTTGGTAAAGACGACCGAGGGTGGAGGTGGTGGATTGGAAACTGGAAAGGTCTTAAATTTGAATTATGTGGGCGGATGGGAAAGGTAAAGTAGGCGAGGGCAGTAGTCAGCAAACTTATTACTACTCCAAGATGTATTAAGGCGAGTGCAATTTTGCTCATCTTACTTAAAGAGGGCCGAGGGTGAATATTATTTTCTTTTTTATTGATTAAAATAATGTAAATTTTATTACAAAATGATATCATATTTATCATGTAATATATTTTTTGGTAAGCATGATATCACTTTGTGATGGGATCCACACTATTTCAACTAATAGGAATGAGAGAATGTTCACTCTCTTAAGTAGATGATGAAAAAAACTCAACTCCATTGAGTAATCATAATAGGAAGAGTTTCAAAAGTCCAGATTAAAAGGAAGAGTTTCTTTTAGATTCAGGTCATTGATTGCTAAGTTAGACGGTTGCGATTACTCACTACACTTATAATAAGAGGTTCCGTTCTGTTAAGGTTCTTATTTTCTAAGTATTTATTTTTTACTTCACGAGATAAATCATTCTCTCATAATACATCACTTTTTAATTTTAAAAAATAAAATTTTCTCAGCGGAACTGGACTTCAATTTGCTCACTACAGTACCCCGATTCGATAAGGTACTCGGTTTTGTGTGTTGGAGTATTTTTAAAGTTACTTAAGTAGTTTTGGTATTTAACGATTTTTTAAAATTTTTCATAAGTTACTTAAGTAGTTTTGGAGTAATTAATATAGACTGGAGTTGAAAAAAAGTCTCAGATAAGAAGATCTTAAAGACACTAATGATGAGTGTGTAAATTTCCTGTTTCAACTTCTTTCATCTTTGGCGAATATTTTAAATCTTTAAAAAAAAGGTTTTTACTCTTCAAAAATTTTCATTAAGAATTAATCTAAAAAATTTAACGCGCAACTTGATGGCATTGGCATTTGAAAATGTGGTAAAGGAAGTTAGGACATTCATCTTGAGGCACTAATTCACGAGACAATTGGGATACTGTGCGGCATTAATTAATTTGTAGAAATGGTAAGAAAAATTGGAAAATATACCTAAGCATATTCAAAACTAGTAATTGTCCGTGCCCTAAAGCAACAATTCAAGTTGTATTGAACAACAATTTTGTTCTCTTACCTATCAGTTAAAAAGAAAAAGAATCTTACGTGAAGAATTAGTATTGGCCGCAAAAAATTACTTTTGGTTGTGAAGAATTACTCATAGCCGCAAAATATTACTCATAACCGCAAAGAATTACTCTTGGCCACATCGAATTACTTCTGGCCGCAAAAAATTACTCTTGGCCGCAAAGAATTGCGAGACCATAAAGTAATTAATTCGATGCGGCCTAGTGCAATTCAATATGGCCAACTGCAATTCGATGCAGCTAAAAGTAATTCTCGGCCACGAGTAATTCATTACGGTCACGAGTAATTCTTTGCGGCCAAGAGTAATTTTTTTGTGGCTAGGAGTAATTCTTTGCGGCCAATAGTAATTTATTGTGAACTTCTAATCTCAGCCATTGGCTTCAAACTATTAGGAAAGTGAGGAAAATTAAAAAATAAGGAATCAGAATAAGATTAGAAAATATTAATTTTAGTTTTTCTTTTATCCTTCTTCTTCATTCTTTTCAAGTATATTTCTAGTCTTATTACCCCTAAATCTCAGCTATAGAAAAAATATGTACAAATCCAATAGTCCAAAATATAGAGAATTAAAAAACCGTTGCTCCATATTATATAGATTTTAATTGTTGCACAATAAATTTACTTACTTGGATAAATGAAGAAAATTTGAATGCATCCTTACATTTATGACTAAGATGATGAGAAATTATTGTGCACCATCACCATAACATATATGGTCGGTATGTAGATCGAACTCTCTAATTTTTCTTTTCATTATCAGGTATTCGTACCAGCTTGCATGCACCTAAATTGATTAACGGCGCCAAAATTTAGAATGTTCTATTCAGTGGCAAGCCGAGTAATAGATGTCTCGTACCACTCGACGAAAGGTTACAAACTAACGTTCTCATTAAGATGGTCGACTAATTACATAATGACCAATATCTTTGACCCCACAACAAACTCATTCACACACAAATTCGGCTTCTTTATAATTATTGGAGAGAACACTCTCTCCAATTCTAACCCGTCAAAAATTTAATGACTATACACTCTCACGGGGATTGGAGAGGAACCGGTGAGCCAGACTCCTCAAGTTAATAAGCTGATTTTTATATGTCAAATGAAAGGATCTTTAAGCCCTCGTTTTACATTGCTTTTTTGGGCTTTTTGGATTTTTTTTTGTTCTTATTCAAAAAAATCTTGCAATTGTTAGTTTTACGCATAGTTCTGAATACCGTTTCGGACAGGGTACCGGTTTTTTTACTGGTCAGGTACCGGGTACCGTTTCGGATTTACCGCAACTACAATATATATAATAATTATATATAATTATAATTCAAAAAAATCCCTCATATCATACAATTTATCATAAAATATCTCTACTAGAGATTCTCTAGTCCCACATTGCTTATTTACAAAACTCTTTTCCACTTTAAATGACTTTGCACACTAGTGATCTTGTGAATGAGAACCCAATAAGAGGTCTCGCGCGCTCGGAAAAATGTGCCGTGGCCGAAGGCAATTAGGAAAAACTGATTCGGAAACCAATTAATTAACCGGGTGCGCGTCACGGGTTATTCGTGCGCAGGGGGGGATGCAAATCCGGGATTTAAGCCTCACGCACGTATTATGGTTAAGCCCACGTTTTGCTAAAATTTTGAAACCAACTTTTTTAAAATTATTATCTTTTTCTTAAGTCCAGAGAACCAAAAAAAAGAACAAGAACCGGCAACTTTTTTTTTATTATTGTCTTTTTCTTAAGTCCAGAGAACCAAAAAAAAAGAACAAAAAACATTTTTTAAAGCGTTCCAGAAAAAGAAAAAAAAAAAACGTCTGCAAAATTCCGAACGGAATTTCCGGTAACCGTTTTCCGGCCGGTATTTTCCGAAACAGCCGGTACCGACCGGTATTCGGTCCGAAACGGTATTGGGGTGTTAGGGTACCGGTTTTCTTTAAATCCGGTACGTACCGGCCGGTACGGTACGGGATTAATAACTATGGTTTTACGTTAAACTTATGTAAATTATTTTTCATCTCGTTGTGTGGAATTGGCAAAAATAAAAAATTACTCCCTTCGCCCTTAAATAAATGTCTAGCCCACAAACCTAGACCTTTAAAAATATGCAATTTTTTCACAATTTGAAAGAACTCATTAATATCTAATGATTTGTGAAAATTTTAATTTTTTTAGTAAAACAAATGCATTTTTTTAGAGGTCTAGGTTTGTGGTCTGAATATTTATTTAGGGACGGAGGGAGTAACACTTTTAACTAAATATTCTGAGAAATATCAAAGATAAAGCCCAAAGGTTGAGATTTTTTGAGCTTTAACTTGGATAATTCTCAAAATATTTGGGTAAAAGTCATAATTTTTTATTGTTCCTATTCCTCTTGTCGAGACAAACCAATAATCCATAAAAATTTGATGCAAAACTAACAAATACAATTTTTTTTTTGAATAAGGACAAAAACCAAAAATTCCATAAATCCCCACCCCACCACCCCCCCCCCCCCCAAAAAAAAAAAAAAAAAAAAAAAAAAAACAAGAAGAAGAAGAAGAAGAAGCTATGAGACAATTACACTCAAACTTATATTGTATGATTTCGTGAGTTACAATACAATAATCAGCAAACTTGTTTCTCTCCCAGTCGAATCAATAAGATAATGCCTGTGTAAGACTCTAATATGTCATCACAAGGGCATATTTTAATTCGACTATCAATATGCTTATGTAGGTTATTAATTTAATGACTACACGTGGGACCACACTACCTGGCAAAACAATCCAATGTCACGTTTTGTTATGACCTTTGTTACATAATCGTTTAAAATTAATGTCATGCGCTCCGCTCTCAATTCTTGCAAACGCTCGCACTCTTAATCTCGCTCTAACAAAATTTAGTAGTTTCATATGTGATTCAAAGACGATTTTATGCTTACACTCTCACTCACGCGCGCACACGCAAATTATGTTGCTTAGGTTATGACAAACTCTTAATTAAATGTGTATAGGAAAGATCTGTTTTTTTATAATCGGTCTTACTATTGTCAGTTCACTGGGCTAACGATAAATATACTAGAAGACAATAAAAATATGCATTTCTGTGTACTTTTTATGCTCTTTAATACACATTAACACACTCACTATTTCAGCCCATTGAGCTGATTTTAGAATTTTCCTTTTATAATATAGGAGACTAATTTATTTTGTTGTTTTAGCGGGAAAACGACACTGTGCAGGCAATGGGTGCATCCAAATCACGTGATTATGATTCGTGACCACCTACCAGAAGCCGTAAATTAGCTTTATTTTATAATTAATATAATCAAGACTTTCTTTTTCCCTCTTTTTTTTTTAATTACTATAATCAAGACTCTCTTAATTAAGAATTCATCGTCCAAATAAATCTCTCTTTGGTTTGAAATTTTTAATTATAAGGGGCTTCTGCGGTTCTACCTATAATGACTTGTGAAGCGATTGATAGGGTTATAAATTAATTATTGTGTTTGGTTTCTTTGTCATATTTTTTTCTTTCCATCAACGTTAAGTTTATCCATTTATGTTGATTTTGCGGTTGTACGATAGTTTCATACCTAGCTATCTGTTCTGAAACGTAGAGCAAGAATGGAAGAACATGAACCTATTAATAAAAGGGCAAACTTCACTTATATACCACTGTGGCTTGAGCCGTGTGCGGTTACACCCCTTCCGGTTCACTTTGTTCAAAATAATGTGAGTTGTACTGTATTTGCACAAGTGTAAGTGTGTGTGGTTTGTAAAATAGTTGCATGCTTGATTGCGTTCTCAACTAGTAGCCATACAAAAACAAAGCACAAGTGCGTTTCATGCAGGTGGGAGCAAGTACGGTACCAGATTCAAAACCTTGGTAATTAGGAGCATTATTCAAAGCAAATTATGGAATGAGATAATTAGGGCCTGTCCAGATTCTCAAATAAATAGTTAAAAAATAATGACATATTTTCAAGGTTAAAAATAATAGGTTTATGAAAATAATTTTTCAATATTTTTTGTATGGTCTATCAAACAAGATATATATTGTATATTTTTAAATTTTAATAAGCTTATTACTTTTAAGCTTAAAAATTATAAATAAATACTTATGTTTTTTAAGGGGGAAAGCGGAACACCACCTTATTAGTCACACAGACAATTTTGCATCAATAGAAAAGTCCAGGCAGTAGATGCACATCGCCACTTTGGCGGGCCAGAAGTGGTTCTAAAAGCCCAATATAAAATTTGACCTGGAAAAAGCCCATTTTTGTGATTTGGTGAGCTCAACAATGGCCCAATTGTTTGAACAGAGGTGACGTCGTTGTTGGCCCAGCCCGTTTTCAGAAATTGAAGTTCAACACAGAAATGGTAGGCTTGTGTGGCACCATAATATAGCCTTGGTGAAGGCTATAACCGGCCTAACCTAATCAGGCTATTGAAACAGGAGAGTAACTTCTTTCCAGTTCAAAAAAGAAAAAGAAAAAAAAAACTTTTGATTTTTCCTTTACAATATTTATTCTACAACCAAGCTCATTTTACACAAACACTCGCACAAATGTTGGAGCCCGCACGCACTGGTGTTACAGTGTGCATAGGCCCCTAACACACTTGCGTGAGTATGTGTATTTGGGTGTTTGAATTTGCATGCGGCTATAGAATTATCCTTTTCCTTACCTAAAGAAAAAACTATTTTTCATACCCTCTTGTGGTTTGTGTTTTAGCTGTTGAATGAATTTCCGATTGACCAAAGTAAAAAATAAGGGGTATGCTTGTACTCCATCCGTCCCAATTATTATTTTTTTCGGTAAGAAAATCGACTCCCTCCAGACCAATTTGCTTGTCCATTTTTTGGGAAGAGAGTTTTTGGAAGACAATAATGAACATTTAATTGGTATTGATTTTTTCAATTTATCCTAATATAATACTTTGTTGACATGACACCTAAATGTCATAAATATTTGGATAGTGTTATAATTTTTTATAAACAAAAGCAATGAATTTTCACATTATTAAATACTACTATGAATTTAAGAAAATTCAAAGAGGGGCATGCCCAACCCATCCAACTAGGTATGTGGACTATAGCATTTCCCAGTGCCTGTGGGAATTATCAGCCTCCCAATAAGGTTTATGGCGCTACCCTGAGGCAACTTGGTGTCCAGATTTCTAATTTTACAAGTGCCGAATTTTATTGTCAGTTGTGTAAAGAGTTTGAGGTTCGCGTTTAGAATTTAGACATAAACTCGTCTCTTTGTGTTTAGTGTATTGATCTTTGTCGTAGCTCCACATCTATGTATTCCGATGAAAATCATTATAAGTGCCAGATGGCAATTTGTTCAATTGGGTTCAGTATCATTTCAAGACCTCCAAAGAGCCGACCCACTCAAGCTTCAAGAGTGAAGTGTTCTCTCTCTCTCTCTCTCTCTCTCTCCCCGATAACGACCCAACAACCATCAAAAGCTCGTCATCTACTTCGAAATCCAGTCGTCATCTTATCTTTTCTTTAAGCACAAAAAAGGAAAAAAAGAGAAAAAAAACCGCCATGCACCTACATACCACACATCGTCACATCCTTTATTTATTCGCGTGTTTGGCTTCTTTTTGACCAGTCGTCAATACCAGGACCGATAATGCTTTCTCTCTCTCTCTCTCTCTCTCTCTGTCTCTGCATAATAACATGTGCAGTGTAGTGTAGACCAATAATGAGTGAATCTTGTTATTGTTTCTTTTTAGGAATTTATCATTTGAAAATCGAAAGTGATGATGATTGATGGATCCAAGTAGAAGATCAGTACGTCATGTGCTGCCACTTCTGCATGCTTCAGTTCCCGAGAGAGAGAGAGAGAGAGAGAGAGAGAGAGAGAGATGCTAGCTAGCTTGTTCAATGAATGTAAACAATTTTGCGTAGAAAGTATCGGGGTTTAGGATCAGATACTTGCCAATGTTGCCATTGCTTTCATGCAAATTATATCGAGTAAGTGGGAAACAGAGGCATTTCCTATAGCTCCTGCTGCCCTTTTGGTCTTAAAGTCAGGGAAAGCTCGAGGCTGTGGAAACTTTGTCTCCATGCTGATCTACCTTTCGTAGATGCCAACAATCCTTCTTTTTCTTGGTGGCCAGGGTGTCTTCTTTAGGGTATTTTAAGGCCCATGGCAGCTTGTCATAGCAGTTAGTAATTTGTCTTTGCTCTTAGTTCTTGGTATTTGTTGCCAATAACTCTAAAGGGACTGCATTTGGATTCTGCATCAACTGATCCTCAAAGTTATCTCTATATATGACGTGTGCAAGTGCGGGAGTGGGTAGTTGAATGGACATGAGATGTATAAGAATTAGAGTGAGAGTGATCTTATATTTATCACAATGGCAGTTAGTTTTTGTCGTAGTTAAAGGGCAATAGTACAAACTTTTTTGTGAGGGTGATTTTGAAAATTACTTTTGTGAGTTGTGACTCGCGCAGCTTCACAAAAATGTTAATGCCAAAGTGGATAAAAAGCCCGTGATTTTAACATAGTTGGGATGTCTATGTTCTGTAATGATATAATCATGCTTAGGATCCTTTTGATTTTTTTAATCCTTCATCTACACCCTAGAGAAAGGGTGTAGGCACTCATGGGGTTGAGAAGATCTGAATTTCTTGATGAAAAAACCATTGAAATCCTTCAAAATCTTGTTTTCTAGGTGTCTCAAGAGCTCTTAGTTGCCTCTCCCAATATTGGAGGTCAAACCCTAGTAATCAGTCTATTTCTTTCCTCAGCCAACCAACAAGCCCATTTTTACATTGTTGGGCCATATTAGGCTCTGATGATGCCAGCTCCCATTTGTTTCAATAACTGTACTTATCACAAATACATGGCATTGTTACCATTAAAACTAGGGGAAAATGACGGCTTAGGACATGTTTAAATAATTAATACCCACCAAGAACAAGCTAAGAACATTTGTTAATATTGAAAATGTCATTGGAGGGTATTAATTATCAAAATACGTCATTGGCAGTCATTTTCCCAAACTAGGCATACCAAAAACATTGAAAAACTACAGTACCAACAATTTCACGGATATGCCATGATTTGCGAATAGGAAGTCCTTAATGCCACGAGCAATTTATCTAATGCCACAAGCATTAAATGCTTTGTTGTGTAGAATTACTCAATTGTCCTCTTTTGGTCAAAAGCGGTAACTTATGGAACTTGTTTCCCAATTGAACCATGGACCGTGAACAACCAATTGAATGCCTCCATGGAAGTTCTAATGATCAAATTGATGAACACGGAATTGACATGCAAAATCAAGAAAACAAACAGAAGGATATGCTTGAGCAATTTGGTTGGAAATTTGAATCTCAGGAAGAACTTCTCGATACTCTTCGAGAGTTTTCTCGATGGAAGGATATGCAATATCCGTCAAAGACTCCAGACAAGACAGATATCTTACTATCAGTTATGATCAGGGTGGTTGTTACCGGAATAAGTGGGGCATGTTCCCTTAGAGAAACGGCAAAGAAAAACTGCAACTCGTCTCATAAATTGTCCTTTTAAATTCTATTGTAAGAGACAAGATGATGGCTTGTGGGTGATTAATAAAGTCAAAAATAGTTCACATAATCATGAACCCTCAAGTGTTGGGGTGAGAGGAGAGAGAAGGTTTCAATCCGAACCTTTCAAAAGTGTATTGGACTACCTGAATGTGCCGAGCGAGTACCACGCAGGATATACCCACCCGGCAACGAAAAATTTCTCATTCACCAGTGTGAATGATTTTGAGAGAAAAAAAAAATAGTACTGTACTAAAATCTGAAGTGTGCTGAGAAAGGCACAGTTTTCGTTTTGTTTTTTTCAGTTAAAAATTTGACTTTGCTCACTATCAAACAAGATAGGGGATTCTACTGATAGGGTGAATGATTTTGACATTTACTGCTATCCACTCAAATTAGAAGGAAGCTGTCAGGGGATGAGTTGGGTAGTTAAAGAGTACAATTTAGAATTAAGGGCAGTTTGGGAAACAAGTTCCATAAGTTACCGCTTTCGACGAAAAGAGGACCATTGAGTAATTCTACACAGCAGAGCATTTAATACTCATGGCATTAGACAAATTGCTCGTGGCATTAGGGCTTCCTTGCGAATATAATTACCATTCAATGACTATACTTACTATGAATTAAGATTAAAATCATAGTGTGAAACATCATACTTCCTATATTAAAAGTGTCCACATAGCATTTATAATCCCATCCCATTATATAGGTTGCCCACCTTCTAATGATTAGCAGAAAGACAAAGTAGGGTGAATATAACATGAAGATGTGTGAAATTATAATTTCCAAAATCTCAAACACAGGAAATGTGGTCATTAAAATTGTAATTAGTGTGTTATACTATATAGTGAGTGTTACCTTAATAAATGGTATGTAAAACATATTTTTATGGCAAGTAATATTACGTTTTTTGGCTGAAAATTCATGAAGCCATATCGTTTTTAGCTAATCCACCTTAGTTTTTGTCAGTGGTTTCAATCTAACGACTGTGATTTATCTACTACATCCGTCAATCTAAGGGTCTATATTTAAGGGCGCCGCTATTCGCAGCCCTTTATTTTCTCCCGTAGCCCACTACATTTCGGTAAAATGGTTGTTGAAAATCATAAATAACATTTCGGTAAATTGCTGTTGAAAACAAGATTATATATCGATAACTACATGTCGAAAATATGTTCAACTCTCGGTAAACAACTGCCGAACATACATTTTCGGTAAACATCTGTTGAAAAAAATATTATATTTCGGTAATTTGATGCTGAAAATGTAACAACCCGATATTTTTACTAATAATAATATCATATAATTAGTATTATTGATAATAAAAAAATTAATTATTCTTTAATAGGATATAATTATACAAACCTAATTACCCTATTCTAATTATCCTATTTTATTTTTTTTAAATTGCATGCATGCATATTACGAAATTCCTTCCACCTCTCCCTCTCTTACTCAGACTCTACTCCTCCTCCCTGATCACATCTCCACTCTTTTCGTCCATCTCAAGCCAAGAGTTAGAATTCCATTAAAACTCAATTTTATCACTTTTATCAAATAAATTCTCTTATATATTCCTCATTACTCCGACCCTAGAGCATACCACAAAATTCCTCACGCCCCACCAGTCCAGAAGAGAGAGAGAATTCGGAGAAAACGAAACTCCAATTCATGGAGTTTTAGAGAGAGAAAGAAAGAGAGAGAAAAGTGGGTTTCATAACCACGATGATCCGAGACCCGAATTGACCATTCCAATCTCTTCCTTCAACCCCAAGAATCTCTAAGCATCATTCAATTCGAGCCCAAGGTCCCCCGATCGCCATAACCGAAGTTGTCTTCTCCAAAAATCAAGTTTCGTTCTAAAATCAATTCGATCCAAACCAAGGTAGTATAATCCCTTCCAAACACTCCTCTAAGTATATTTAGTATTTTTATGCGTAACCCAATAGCCCAAATGGTTCCATGCATCGAAACCGTAGCACAAAAATCAAAAAAACGAATTCTGCATTGCACCTTGCGGCCGCAACTTGCGGGCCGCAAGAACCAGGCTCGAGTTTGCGGTTCACTGCTCAGCCGCAAGGTTGACTTGGTCAAACCTTACGGCAGGTTCTGTTTTGTTCCGAATTGACTTTCGACATCCCGAACACTATTTTTGACCCCCGAACCATTTTTCCTAAACTTTTCACATCCCAAAGATCATAACTTGTTAAGATTATATTTTTTTTATTTAATTATCTATTTATTAAATTATTTATTAGTTATCTATCAAAGTTTACAAACGAAAAATCATTGCGACCTTCCAAACAACGTTTTAACACCCAAACTAATTTTTCCTAGACTTCTAGTATCTCAAAGATGATACATTGTTAAATTAGTATTTTTTTTTATTTACTTTACTATTTATTGTTATTTTTATAACGTTTCCGATCAAAAATTCTTTACGACCTTATAACTTTATTATAAATACCCGAATAATTTTATTTAGACTCTCTATATTCTGAAGATGAAATCTTGTTAACAGTAACATATTTTAATTTATAAATTAATTATTATCTATTTACTTCGCTTTCGGCCACTTTATTTAAACGTCTTTATTTAATTTAATCCCGCTACTCTCCGAACCCAACTTTTGACACTCCACTGGTTGCGTAGGACCTATAGGACTCTTATTTAAGTCATGATAATTATTTCAATATTCTTATCTAATTACTGTATTTAAATCAGTTTTTAACTAATCTTTTATCTTAGAATTAATTAACCAGAGCCCAGAAAATTTTCCTTTTAAAGTATCTTAACACTCTTACTTGATTATTGACATTGTGACCATACAAGATTAATGGCAACGGCCCATCCATAAAAAGTTGCGTGATTTCATTATCTATTAATTGTTTTCATTATTATTGATTAATTGCATATTGTGCCGATACTTGATTTGAATGCTAGATTGGACCCTAGAGACATGGGGTGGTATTACGAAATAGAATTCATCTAGACGATAATGGATAAACTGGAAAGTTTTTATTTCTAGATTGCCTGCCTTCGTGATGTTGAGATGTGTGATGAGATTGAAATTGGCGTGTGTCCAGAGATGAATTGATAAACTGGCGTGTATCCAGTGATGAATTGATAAACTGGCGTGTGTCCAGGGATGATGGTGAAGTGGTATATAAGATAGGCGAACCCTAGTTGTGATTCAGGCATGATAAACTTTCCCCTTGTTGTAGTTATTGGGATGCATACTCGGTACATAACTTAAGTGCATCTGCGACAGCAAAGGGAAGTGACCTCATGGGACCGAGCATGGCTAGTGGTTGGGGAGGAAAGATTCCGTGGAGGAGATCTTAGATTTCACGTCAAGTTAATGGATAGTAATGAACTGATTTATGTGGAACAACTCTGTATTACTTTTTCACACTATTATTATTCTGCTGCATGATAACTGTAAAGTAAGAAGGGTAGTTGGGTTGGATTATACTTCGGGGTGAACTCGTTCACTCAGGTACAGATTGCCTGGCTTCCGTGCCAGATTTTGCAGATAATCAAGAAGAGACACCAAATTCCAAAGGTGAACAGTTTTATACGAAAGAGAACCCAGAGGTGGGAGCTGAGCCAGAATATACTTGGGATCCGTATCAAACTTAGAGGATGGCTCTGTTATTTTGTTAGTTTATTACCACAAAGACTATTTCCAGTATTTTTACGATAATTTGTAATAGACGAAACTGTAGGATGAATTATCCGGTTTGAATTTTGAATTTTAATTCAATAAATTTTTAGAAATCAATATTTAAAACCTCCGATTTTATTTTCAAAAATTGGGGCGTTACAGAAAATATATCTCAATTTCGGTAACTAACTGTCGAGTATAATTGAAAATTTTTAACGGGCTATGGAAATAAATAGAGGGCTGCAAATAGCAGCGCCCATATTTAATGGGAGCGTTATACTTCCATACCACTTGACTGATAATGGAATTATTACAGTCAAGGTTCTTAGACCTTGGAACATGCTACGAGCTGGTTCCTAAAATTGTGGAAACTTGCACTTTGACCCCCGATTCTCATTAAAGCTCTTATATGATTAACTCCGAGAACTTGGCAACGAATCCCAATGTCCTGCAAATAAAAAATCGACTAAACAATCATCACATGTCCAAGAAATATGAATAACAAATATACATTAAAAAGACCTCAACATGCATATTTCGGCATCTATCAGTAGCTCTCTCTAAGATTTTGTTCGTCTTTGAGGTCTTTTCTTCTCTCTCATTTGTTTGGTTTCGCTTCAGATATCATGTTTTCTTGATTCTTTTCAATGTGGACATCCATTATGTTCCTATCGTGTTAGAGTTTTTTTTTTTTTTTTTTTCATTCTCCACACAACACGATCGAGTTTGCTCCGCCACTACTTTATCTCTTGCCAACTTCCTATGTTTTTTTTGAAATTTTTCGATTGACTTACTTAGGGTAGATTTGGATTAAAAAGTCAGGTGACTTATTTTTTTTTTGTCTTTATCCATTTTTTTTTACATTTGTTTGTTTTGCGTTTCACTTTTGTGACTTTTATTGATTCGTCCCGTCGAGAGGGATCGGAAAAGCAAAAAAGTATGATCGAAAATCATAATTTTTTAATAAAGACGAAAATAAGTAAAATAAAAAAATAAGTCAAAAAGACAACTTATTTTACTTATTTTCATCGTTTTAAAAATAATTATGAGTTTCGATCAAAATTTTATACTTTTCTAATTCCTCTTACCGAGACGAATCAATAATTCACAAAAGTTTGACGCAAAACTAAGAAATGCAATTTTTTTTTGAATTAAGACAAAATAGTCACTATTTGAATTTTAAAATCAAATCCACCCCGTTAACGTGTCACTACTAATTAAGGTTATTAATCAACAGAATTTGGTACATAAGCTTGAACCATAAGCCATAAACCAGCAGCAAGAGATCATTAACAACAAAACGGGCTCACATACAAAGTTGTCCATAGTGAAAGCCCAATAACGCTTTCAAAAAAGGAAAAAGGAAAAAAGAAAGCCCAATAACATGGACTTACAGTTGAGTACTTCTAAATAAAAGAGTCCTGCTATCAGCAGGGACAGTTTGCAGGGAATCACGCAGGGACAAACGCGTTTGGCCCTATTTTGGATTTCGAAAAAATCTAGAAAAATATCCATAAATTTTTGAATATTATTTGATGGAGCCTTGTAAAAAATCAGCTCCAGTGGATATCGATAAGTATTACTTTTGGATTCGTAGGAGCGAAACTGCTCAGTTCGCCCCTACGAATCCAAAAGTAATACTTATCGATATCTACTAGAGCTGATTTTTTACAGGGCTCCATAAAATAATATTCAAAAATTTATGGATATTTTTCTAGATTTTTTCGAGACCCGAAATGGGGTCAAACGCGTTTGTCTCTGCGTGGTTCTCTGTAAACTGTCCCTGCTGATAGTATTTTTGTAAATAAAATGGCAAAAAAGGTCTGAAACCAATGTACCACTTATGTGTGTTGAATTTATTTAAGCTTTAGAATTAACGACCAAAATGCAAGGCAAGCTAAACGAATATAGAATCAAATTCCTTTGTAGACGAGGGAAAAAAAAGAAGAAGAGCATTTTGATAATAAAAATCTATGATTGAAAGGTCCAAAAGTTAAATAGAAAAGGTTTCCAAAGTAAAAAGCTAACTCCAAAAGATTAGAAAAGCCATGAAAAAAGAGGGCAGAAAGGTGCCTTATTGGCTCCCACAAAAGTTGAGAAAGTTTCTTCCTTAATGAGTATGTCTCCTATGCTATCCCTTCAAGGCTTGGCTTTTGAAAGAAGCTTGATTTCAATTGGTTGCCATTGTCTTTATTCCTAAAATCTCCACTAATAAGTTCACCCTTGTGCCAAAATGCCGTGCTAAAGTGAAAATTTGGCATCAAGAGTAAGAAAATCATCTCGATACTTGTGCCATTCTCGGTGTCAGATTTGGTAGTATCAAATTAATTTGGACATTCAATTCGCCATATAGTATAGACAGTGTCATAATGTTTTGCAGTATATTCCAAGTTGTATAGATAGTCCAAACAATATGGGTGCCCTAGTATAGCCTATTCGATCGTATCAAAATGATAGTTGCTGATCAAAGTATTGATTTGATCACCTGGTGCTCAGGTGCTGGCCCCACCCACCCCTAGGCGAAGATCCTTAGTGCCTGATAGTTTTGATTCCGTGTGGTCGAAAGACGGTGTTTGGGTGTGTTGGCCCCACCATCAGAAGAAGATTAGGGTTTTTTAGGCTTTATTGTTGTTGGGTTTCGTTTGTACTTGGGTATTTTTTTATTTTTATATTCAACCTTTGGTTGGATTCCCTTCTCCTCCTCCATTTGATGTACCTTTATCAAGTTCTTGAAAAAAGTATTGATTTGATCAGGATAAATGCTGAGAACTTTAAAAGGGGCATCATGAGTTTGGCATGAATCATGATCAAGAAAGAACTTTGATACGTCAAAGGATAGGATAAAAATGCGCTCCGTGTGTCACTCAAACGCATGATACTTTGAGCAATATTCATAAGTTCAGGGCATCTAATTATTATTATTATAATATCATCTTTTTAACCTCATTCTTTAATTAGGTATAGTTTTATCAACCCTGTTTTTTCAGGTCTATGTTACGTTATCATATACTCCTACAACATAATGTTCCCTTGGCCAGCCTACGTACGTGTCTCGACTAATTACGGGTTCCTGAAGTTAACAGCCGAACAAACCTTCGGTGGCTCCAAGTTTGACATGTTTGGCCTCCATGGAATTCAAACGTACAACCTTAAGTAGGACAAATACTTATTGTTTTCTCATACCCACTTGTCCAAATGCCTTGGGCCTATGGACTAACGTCAATCCAACGATTTTGTGGTCGCATTAACTTAGAAATACAGGTAGCTCATACGTGCAGAGGTTACCTAGTTTGAGGATTAATGAATATCTATATGAAAATATTCCAAAGGTAATATGAATATGTATTTTTAATATATAAAGATAAATTGTTTTAATAGATGAGTGTACAAAGGAGTAGTACAGTCCAAGAAATCCAGCATATGAAACTGTCCATGAAAACAAATGGCTCATTCATTTGTTTTCATGAATAGTTTCATGTGTCTAATTTCCTGAATTCAAAAGTATTTTTGAAGTGTATACAATATATACACGTGCCTGAAAATACTAGGAATCCAAAACTCATATTTGCAAGGTACAATAGACAACCCAACGGTGTCATGTGTTTACATTTTTTTTTGGGATAGGAATGGTGTGTTTACATCCAACTATCTATTGGATGTTTGTTTTATTTTCTTTTTCTTTAACTCCCTCGATGTATCCCTTTCGAGTTTATAAAATTGTTTCGTTTGCTGAGAAAAAAAAGAAAGACAACCCAATGGTCTCCTTCTAATTTATTAATGAAAATTATTGCTTCCTATCAGGGGGAGGGGAAAAGGCACCCCACGAATTGTCAAAAATTCTTAATGTCAGTATAGAATATCATAACATTTGCACATGGTATTGCTGTTTGGTTGGGTTTTGGAGGTGTAGTTGTACTATTCGGTATCTGGATGTTTGTTAGTTTTCTCTTTCTTTGGCTTCTTCTTTACCTATTTTCGAGAGTCATGGATGGCATATAATTGTCAGGGTTTGTATGTACCAACCTTGCTGATTATATTCTGTTGTGATACCGCCGTACTCTTGATCTTTTTAATTTTTGTACTCACATTATGGTAAGATTAATAATTTCCTTATGCTTATCAAGAAAGAAAACACATTTGCACATAAATGCATAACATCAACCTAACTTGAATTTATATCATTCGTATCCAGGAACCTTCGTCTCAATGTTATAACATATATATTTTTTATAACTCAGGTACATATCTGGTTCAGCTTATTTGCGCCTCGATTAATTCCAAGAACCCAATTCCACCGTCCAATCTCACCTTGACGCTATAATCTTTTAATTTAGGTGAATTCAAAGGAATGTCGTCGGCATACATCAAAACTAAAGGTGTATTGTTTGTAGCACTCCCATTGAATAAATTTATGTTATCATGAGATGGGCCAATGAAAAAGGTGAGATGCAAAAAGTGGTAGCTCAAAGTTAGAAGCCGGAAAGGAAGGTGTAAAATATTTCACACAAAGGGGAGTGAAAAAGTTGGTAGCTTTGCGTTAAAAGGGCTGTCCACTTTCTGCATTTAATTGATAGATTTAACATAAACTTTGATTATCAAAGTATCTCCCCTTTATGCTTTTGACGAAAGATTAGATTCCACAATGCATTCACGTCTCATTGAAATAAAGCCAACAGTGTTGAAGCTCAAAGCGGTTTGGTCGGATTGGTATGAAAAAATTAATAAGTGTTTGTGCTCGATGAGGGCGCCTATTCTAATTAATTGCACCGAGGCCAAATATTATAACTTTGGGGTCACTGAAGAGTTTACCCGGTCGGACCTGAAAATTAGTTGAGATGCACGTAATTTAACCTAGACACGTGATCATCGACCGACGGATGCGTATATCTCGTAGGATTAGAGACAATCTACTTCGAGACGGGTAATAAATTTAAGTTATGGTACGGATTCACGAGAGAATGTGAATGCAACTCTGGTAATCTTGACCACACAATCAAAATTACGGAAAACATTCCGCCAATTAGGAGGTATTTCGACCGAAAAAAACACTAAAAACTTAACGTATTTTACCATATCGTTTTTACTAACAAAAAATATTTAGCATTTTACTATTTCGTTTTCACTAACAAAAAAGTTGTTAACAAATTTTTTTTTACTATAGTAACTCTACTCACAAATCCATCAACAACTTATTCACAACTGGAAATAACTTGACATATCTCAACTTTTCAACCATAAATAAAAATCTACAAATTTTTCAACAACTTATTTACTACTGGAAATACCTAACAATTTTTCAACCACAAATAAAAATCTACAAATTTTTCACTACTGTACCGGAAACACCCCCTTAAACTAGTTGGGTAGCAATTTCGAGGGGTTTCCACTAACGTTTGTTAGCGTGTCAATCGAGGTTGTTTGGTACGGGTCTAGTCTTCTTTGGACTGTTTTTTCCCTGTCATGGTTTCTTGTTCCATTATTTTGAAACGAGTTTCATCCTTGATGTAATGATTTTTTGGTGATTTATAATATAAACTATTATCGTTGTGGGAAAAAAAAATCTAGTTCAAGATTCTTATTTGATTTTTGACAGAGTATTTCATGTACTCGTGCCCATAAGTTTTCTTTACAAAAATCCTCATTAATTCGGCATTATATTATACTAGTATCTTTAAAGGTAAAGCATATATAAACGATGACAAATGCATGTTTGAAAAAATTAAAACGAAGGTTTTTTTTTTTTTCCTTTTTATCCACGGCAAAAAGAATTCGTTAATTTAGGATTACTTCAAAGACGTAAAGGATGGAAGGCAGGAGACCACGACAACGGGTGACAATTAACAACTAGGTTGAGTCGACATGGAAGAGGTTACTGATGCAGTTGTAGTTCTAAGAAGGAATGCAGATAGAGATGGTCACAGCACAACAAAGCAATTCGGCCTTTTTTTTTTGCTCGGTAAAAGAAAATTTTATTAAACTCGAAAAGGGTACATCGAGCAAAAGGGAAGAGAGAACCAGAAAGTTCACCACAACACTAAACAGGGAAGGAAAATAAAAGGAAAGTTACACCCAAAAAAGACACCAAAATAACGAGTCTTCTAACACCGTCAAGGTTTGATTTGATATCTTCCACCGTATACACCTTTATATCAAACTTGGCTTTGATCCACACGGCTGCTCTTGATTTGATTAACTCTTCCAAATGATTGCAATCCACAATTTTATTGTTGAAAATAGCGTCATTCCTTGCAATCCAAATAGACCATAGGGTTGCATAGAAACAACACTCCCAAAGATGTTTCTCCAAATTTTTGAAATGAGAACAGAACCACCAGAAAGATAAATCCGCCAAATTTGAAGGAGCCACCCAAACTATGTTCCACCAATCGGCTATTCTTGACCAGATGACCGTCGAAAAGGGACAAGATAGTAGAACATGCACTTGGAAGAGGGAGCTGAAATCGATGCAAAGGTTTCAATTCCAGAGATGTCACAATTGTTCATGACTCAACAACGAAAGTGGTCGAGTTTGAGAATTGCTTTTGGAATCTTTCAGAAGTGGGTCTCTTATATGGTAAGGGAGTTCAGGGCATTCGATTAATTTTTGATCTTAATCCAGCTGAAGTGGGTTAAGGACTAAGGAAGGAAAATGGAAATAGAAATTCGTTGAAGAAATGTTGGTCATCCCTAAATCCAATAAGAGAGGCAGAAGAAAAAATGTGCTCTGTTCAGATCCGCAGTACGTTGCAACTGCTGCTTTACTCATTTCTTCTGAAGGCATTAATAGGATTTACCAAAATGAGTCTCGGGCTGATTAATTGGTCAGTAAACAAGATCATATAGGTCTTGATTATATGGGTGATGGATGATGAGGAAGCAAAAGATGACGAAATGACAAAGGTTCAGGCTCCTCAACACGATGTTTGATTCTTAGGTGTTTCTTTGAGTGTTGTTTTGCCTTGGTTGAGTTATGTACGTGTCTCTTTGGGTGCGTTGTCTTCCTTTTGGGATTTATACTTTAGTTGGCTTCTTGCCAGCCTTAATTAGGTTGTTATTTCTCTCCTTTTGGATCCTAGCGCCATATGATTGTCGGAGAGTGGATGCCTTGCTCCTGCTCCAGCTTGATGCCTCATGCTTAGGGTTCTTTTAATCTTCTCAAATTGTTTTCAAAAATTAATGATATATAATTCTTTTTTGCTGTTTAAAAAAAAAAACCCATCAGCAGCAAGGTTTGCTAAAATAAAGCTAATAAGCAATCATGCATGCAAGAACGAAAAGGTTTACTTGTTTCTTTCATAACCTTAAGCGTGCTCCATGGGCAAAGAACGAGAAAGGACATAGAATGAACGAAGAGAGATTACCAAGATCCAGCTATATTCTTATTTCTCAAAGATCAAAAAATCTTATTTGCGGACCATTTCATAAGGAAGGCTTTACGGAGGCTAATCGTGCGCGTCCAAAGTGTTTTTGGATGGTTTGGATTGAAAATCAATTGTGACCGATAACAATTAGTTGTGACTAGTCAAAATTGAAAACAAATCTCAGTCATTAATTATGCGAATAAATAGTTGAGATCGAACACTTCAAGCTAAGGAATGTTTTAGCAAATCTCTACTTTGGTTTGAATTTCATCGTATCCAACAGCATAGAGAAATTCCCTCCCGAAACACTTTTCTTCAAAAACTATGTCACATTTCGTGCAAAAAGAATTCAAGTATGAAGACAGTCATAACAGATTAAACAGGAAAAAGGAAAAAAAAAAGGAAAAGAAAAGAAAAAGGAGTAAAGATTAAAGAAACAGAAAAATAGCAATTTAAAATAGAAAAAGGAAAAGAGAAAATAAAAAAAAAGGCAGTCTAAGATGGAGGCTTCTTCCTTTTAGAGATCTATAAAATTGATGAAAGAGATTGCTAAAAAGTTTTGGAGAACATTCACACAACAATAAACTGGTTTAGACTCAAAAGAAATCAGAAGCAAAAAGATAAAAATAAAAAATAAAAAAAGAAGCAAACCTAGCTACTTTTGTTTTCTTAATTAGTACTTTCAGAAACTCCATAAAATTTCAAAAGCTACATGAACAAATTTTCCCACTTATACCATAGTCCTCGCTCTGATCCACTTCTTCGTCGTCGTCCTTTTTTTTTTTTTTTTTTCGGAGTATGAATCTGGATCCACTAGGTTGGTTTAGTTGAGATGGATTCACCTCAATGATTCAAGCCATTTTATGAGGCTTGATACAAAAATCAACTATGGAAAAATTGTTATATATATATATATATATATATATATATATATATATATATATATATATATCCTTCTCTTAAGGACCACCTTAACTTAATAAAATAAGGACCTCTATTTCCCGATAGAATTTTGATGATCTAAGCCGCTCAATGTGTTCAGAACGTGATTTTAAGGGTACCCGCAAGAAATCAGCCAAAAAAAAATGACCGGAAAGGTTTCATCAGAGCAGCTTTTGTTTATATTTTATCAAATGGTTCAAATAAAAACTGCTCGGATGAAGCCCTTTCCGGTCATTTTTTTTGCTAATTCCACGCTAGTACTCTTAAAATCACGTTCTGAACACATTGAGCGGCTCGGATAATTGAAATTCAAACAGAAAATGGGAGAAATGGAAAGGTCCTTATTTTAACTAAAATAAGGACCTCCTCATTTGAAAATGATTGTATATGTATGTGTGTGTGTGTGTGTATATATATATATATATATATATATATATTTGTGCCAATTAAAATGACCTATTGGACCGTGCTACGAGATTAACAGTTCAAATTAAATCAGTGGGCTCCGAAAAGAGTGTAGTAGAATTGGCCAACCGAAAAAAATACAGATCCTTAAATTAAAGTTGTGAAGATAATAATCTTTTAGGGATTCTAAAGTAAGGACATCTTTAAGGCTCAAAAACCTAGATGCTTATCTATCTAAGTTCTTTCATAGTAATATTTCATCTTTTTACTTTTACTTTTGCTGTCGAGTTAGGTTATTTATTTTGAACTCCTCATACCACAACTTTTGGTGCTTTCCAAAGTTGAGAATGTCGGATTAGGAAATCAAAGTTGGAAAAAGTTTATTCTTTTGCTAAAACACACATCACAAACCATGGAAAGTAGTGCTATATATCTTTTGATACTTTGTTAGGGAAGATTTTTCTTTTCCCTTCTAAAAGTAGAAAAGTTACCTCTCCTTTGCACAACTCCTAAGTAATGGATCACACATTAATCTTACTTTGGACATTCCCAACACTCCTTTTTTTCACTTATTTTAACCTAGTGTATAAACCCATAAAGGAACTAAATCATGAACAAAACCTCCTGAGTTTGGCTGGTTCTCAAGTCATCCGACTTACGAGTTTGTTTCCTCTTAAATTTTACCTTTTAATTAATCCTCATAATTGCTATAAAATCTTGTGGAGCCGCTCTATTATACTCAGAGCTAGGATTTTAGAGAATTTGTTATCTAAAATCTTTATGGTATCAGAGTTAGGATTTCGGAGAATTTGTTTTCCCTTATTTGTGCCATAAGTGCACCGTTGTTTGTTGTGATCCAAGTGTTATGAATCTTTTGTTTACCTTTCCACGTGCGAGTCAGGGGTCGCACGTGCGGGGGGAGTGTTGGGATTTGTCCCACATTAGTTAATTATCTCCTCCAAAACTAGTATATGAGTCTGGGCGGCCTCTCCACTCTTTGTCAATTGGTTTGGAATTGGATGCTTTAACAATAAGGACTTTGCCAAAGTTTAAACTAGACCTCCCAACAGCGAACGGTGGATATATTGGATCCCTAGAATTAGGAGGTGGACGTAATTAAGCTAGTCTGAGTGCCTAGTTTGTATTATATATCTAACAAAAAAACTAATACATGAAGAGGTGGGATTAAGGCCCCGTTCCAGAATACCTTCTTAAAAAATAAATACTTATTTCACATTTTTAAACTCAAAAATAATGTAAATGAAAAATAATTTTTCAATTTTTTTGCATCGTATTAAAGCTCTCAATGAGATCTATCAAATAAGATCCATATTGCATATTTTTAGATTTCAATAAACCTATAATTTTTGAGCTTGAAATTGCCATCTTAAAAAATAAGGACTTAAAACCCGTTCTGGAACGGGGCCTAACACCACATAGCCTCAGTTATGGGTAATAAGATCGAAGTTACCACATGAAGAAAAGTACACAAACAATGTAATAGCAAAATATGAGTATGATGAGTTTGTGTGAACAAGTGCTTCTTGACAGAACACAATGAAAAATAATGATTGATGTAGCCGACCCCAAGTGATTGTGACATAAGGCTCAGTTTAGTTTGGTACTATTGCAAAGTGAAATCCATTTGGAACTGGTACGGTGCACGCCTATATGGACTCCTAGCTAGTTATATAGCTGGGTGCATGTGCATGTATGTTGTGAACGTTTTGCAAAAAAATAATGACAAACTACATAGAAATTCAAGAAATTTTAGCTCTTAATAAAACTCTTAACATACAAATGGAATGTATTTATGTCGAAATAGGGTGGGTGGTTATTGTAGAATTTCTCATTCAACACGTGCATATCATATACATCCATATAAGAATGCGTGTGCGTTGTACCGCATTGATGGACCAAATATAGAGATATTTTCATTATCATGCATGTAAGCGCTAAAATTAAAACACATGATCCGTTGTTTCTTTTCTTTTCTTTTTTTGTCATGCTAAATTGTCGATCACCAACTCGTGTAAATTGAGTTGAGAAATAAGTTGCTCTATTATTTAATACCATACCAAAAGTAGAACTTTGTTATCTTTAATTTCACATAGCATATCTTGTCATATAGGGTGTGTAATAATCTAAGGTATCGGACTTACATTCGAAACTTCTTAGACATTATCGGGTTGAGGTGTTTCTGTAAAGTATAAACTGGTCCGAACACTCTTGGTTATCAAAAATATCAATTTCGTTCAAAATTCATCTCTACTCTCCATTTTATTTCTTTATCCACGTGAAAACTTAAGAAAGTGGTGAACGAATATGCTATTTTTTTAAGCATGTAAAGTACTACTCCTAAATCAACAAATTTAAACTTCTTATGATACTATTGTAGTTGTTTTATACATCAAAACTCCTATACTCATTAATGATGTGTACGTTTATGCTCCAAAATTAACTACATTTGCATGCCATTTTCCTCCTCTATTAACCTTTGACCAAGAATTAATGATTCCCGGCAGGTCATTATGATTGGTAATTAAGTTACTGTTTCTCTTAACTGATATCCTTAGAAGACAAATGGCCCACCCCCAAAACCCAAGAAGAGTTACAATTTAGAAAGAAAAGTTTTCTTGATTGGGTATGATTGTACAAATAACACATATCCTCATGATGGTGAATAATACTTTTCTCGAAAAAACAAAAAAGTCACTCTTTTTTGTTTATCAAGAAAAAGGAATAACTATATTATTGTAAACAAGTTTAACTCGGGCAATATGGTGACCTCGTCAAAGACCAAAACAAAAAGAGACTAGATAAAGTAACTTATATAAGATCTTGACGAACACATATTGTGTCAAATGCTTGAAAAAAAATACGCTTAAATTAACTCGATACTTAATTTTTGTTCAACAAATAACTTTTTCTGATTTTTTTTAATAGAAAGGCTTGTAGATAGTGTTCAATCAATTTTAAGAGAGATCGAGTTAATTAATAGGTTAAGCAAGATTATGGTTTGCAATACCTTAATTTATAAAGCTATAATACTCCATAGATATATTTAGGTAAAAAGGTGTCACGTCCATAGTAACTCATCAATCCGTGCCGGCCCAACCAATGGCGAATTAGTTAGTTCTATATATTAGTAACTTAGTTCAACGGTTGCATAGCTACACTTAGTTTTGAGTGAGATTGTGAGTTATGTTAAAGTATCCAACTCTAAATTAATTGGCAAAGAGTGAAGAGGTCGCTCGGCCAGGCTCATATACTAGTTTTTGGAGGAGATAATTAACCGATATGAGACAAATTTCAACACTCTCTTACACATGCGACCCCCGACTCGCACATGGAAAAGTAAACAAATGATCTGAAACACACAGATCACAACGAAAAAAGTGCAACTATGACACAAACAAATGAGAAAATCCTATGAAACCCTAGCTCCGATACCATATTAAAGTATCCAACTCCAAATCAATTGATAAGAAGTGGGGTAGTCGCCCAGACTCATATACTAATTTTAAAAAAGATAAATTAACTGACGTGGAAAAAACTCCAACAACATGTTCAACACGAGAGAAAGTTAGATACCCTTCAGATCCGGTTAGAATAGTAGAGATTCTTCTAACATGCAAAAAAAAAAGTAGCAGCAAATTAAGACAATAACCTACATTTAACTGTACATAAATTGCCAGCATATTCATCTCCTTGTGCATCCACAGTGAATGCACGATCGAGAATCTCATTACCAGCTAAACGAACAGGGAATAAAAATGGAGAGAAGAAGAAAACCACCTAGCTAGTGGTTGAAGTTCATCTTTCCTTAAATTTACAGCTCCTGGATTTTGAAAAACACGCGTCGATCGACCGATTCCAGAAGCCCTATGTCGTTGATCGACTCGTTATGATCTCCTCCATCCTCATCAAATGAGATGTTCAAATCCAAAGAAACGCAAGGGCTAGTCTTGATCTCTTCTTCGGAACCGTCCGAGTTTTGTCTCATGGGAGGAGAGGGGGCTCTAGACCTAGAGCTGAAACTTTCGCAACTCAAAATGACAATGGCATCGCAAAGACTCACCTCATTCCCATCCGAGTCGCTTATCCGCCCCCTTTCGATCGCCCTTTTTATCCCCACTTGCGAGCAGTAATCCGCCTGCTCCACATCCTCAACCAAGAACACCCTGCGCGGGTTCTTAGCCACAGCTTCGGCGAATCTCTCGATGTAACTGCAACTTTGCTCGTCCCTCAACCTTTTGTTCGTTAAGTCCTCGGTCGAATCGGCTCTGGTGGACGAGAAACTGCTCAAGGAAATCGAAACGAGGTCGTTTGATCCGAAAACAAGTCTAGCCAGTTCCCTGGCAATCTCTTCTTTGGCATCAACATCAACTCCTTGGAAAAACAGCCAAGTCTCTTCTTTCGCTTCAGTGCTTGTCACTTTCCCTTTCCTTCTTACCATTCCAGACCGGCATTGCAGTATTGTGCTCGCGATTTCAGGGATGATGTCCTTTTGCCAGGGGACTCTCTTCTCCAACGCGGCGCATAGGGTTTTCAGATTCTGTGAATTCCATTCCTTGAACCTTTGAAAATTCTCGGTCTCCATGACAACATCGCTGGAGGAAGTCGAATTAGGGTTGGAGTACAAATTTGCTTGTTTGGGCTCTTTGTGCTCAGGAATGTACACTCTCAAACTTCGTTCCGACGTCGAAAAACGTTGGTCGCTCCAGTACTGTTTCGGTTCGAACACCGGCCACTCGCGGCGCGTTTGGTGGGAATTAGGGTTTTGGTGGTCGTAGGAGAAGGCAGTAGTGGAGCTAGAAGGGGAGAGAGAAGAGAAGGTTATAGTTCTCTCGTTTGAGTTGTAGGGTTGTTTGTGGGATGAACTTGAGAATGAGTTCCATCTTCGGCAGAGATCTTTGACTGGGACACAGTACTCCTGACAAAGAGAGAGTTTCATAAAGAAAAAGATAAGATTGGTACTAAAGATAAAAATGCATGAATAAAGTTAGCGTATGAAGAAGTTATTCAGGATGACGTGACAATGACATCGTTGAAACTATCAGACATAAAAGCGCGGTTTCACATTCATTTTCTCGAGAATATTTTTAGAAAACCTATAAGTTTTACGGATTGCAAAAATTATTTCGAAAGAATCTTACTAGGAATTAAAGAAAGCATTTGTAAGAAAGCGCTAAAAAGAATTCTACTGTGTGCATATATATATGCACCCCCTTAAAATTCTAGAACCTATAACATTTTGCGTAGAAATTCATAAACCAGTCGCGCGTGAAGTAATAAATTTTTTGTATAGAGCGCAACTCATAACCTTTAGAAATAAATTCATTACGTTTATTTTGAACTCATAACATTTTGCATGTTATTAGTTTTTATCCTGATGTTATAATTTGTAAACAAATATTAGCCATCATGCAAATGTAGTAAATTTCATGCTAAACGATATGAATTTCAATGAAAAAATATCACGAAGCCGTAGTAATTTAAGCGTTGCATACCGTACACAGAAATAAGGTGGTGTAGCTTTAATTATGAAAAGTACTGTTGGGAAAAACTTTTTTAAAACAAAGGAAAGCATAATTTCTAGTTTGGGAAACTTGATATGATCGAGATAGAAATTAATTACCTGATCATTCTCATTGCCATGTTTTCTGGTTTGATCCTTGTGCTGCTGAAGCCATGAAGGAAGAGTCGAGATGGTGGCCTCACTGGTGCAAGTGCTGCTCCGGAAGCTTCGGCGGGCTTCGGTCTCGAGCTCGTCGCAGCATTCAAGCTGAAGCCATGTTGAGCCATTTCCAGATTTCTTACTTACCGAAGCACTTTGTACATCACTGTTGTTTTGAACAGCGAAAGAAATCTTTTTTAGTAATCTTCGAAACAAAACTACAGAGATCGAAGGGAAAGGAGAAAAACGGCATCACAACGAGTGTAAAGAATTCCAGGTTGGCACCCAAAATACTCGACAATCAACCCTTTATGGCATGACTATATATGCAACATAATTAAACAACCTTTAGTTTTTTTCTCCATTTTGAATTTTCCTTTCATATCAAAAGAGAAAAAGAAAGAAGGAAAGATCGTCACCATAATTATATCTGTTCAAATGGGAAAACAATCAGTATGAGGAAAAAAGTCATCAGAATCGATTTTTTTTTTTTTTATCAGCCCAGAATCGAATTCTGATTCTTTTCATTGCATATGTTTCTCATGCAAATGAACATGTACAAAGCACAATCTGAAAAATTGGTAAAGCAGCGATCCGAAAAAACGGAACACTAAAACTTAAAAGGAAAAAAAAAAGAGAATCAAAAATGCAGAAATACAAAACAAAGTAGCTAGAGACTTGAAAGCCTATTTAAATTCAGTCAAAAAAAAAATTGAAAAACAAACCTAAGCAGATATGAGTAAACAGAATTCCGTACTCAATCTTTCAACAGACACAAAACCTTCTGGGGTTCACCGTAATAGAAAAACGACGTAAAAATGTAAAAATAAAAAATAAAAAAATAACTTCATTCTTTAAAAACTAGAGAAAAAAAAGTACCTTTCTGGGATGAGACTCAAGCTCAAACTTGCCTCAGGAATGGTAACAGGATGAAGACCCCATGCAATCTCCAACGAAGGGTGGCCACTCCTGCACCTCCTATAGGTTTGAAAAGTAGCAATCCCCATCAGCCAAAACCTCTCACTCCTCTCCCCAATCCCACAGACCAATCTTCCCAATTCCTCAACCATGTGCTCCACAGGGCAATACTGTAATTTCCTCCCTTGATGATGATGATCTTCACAAGAACCACTTATAACCCTATTCTCAGTAGTCCACTTGAGGTCTCCCAAGTACAAAACTACCCCTCTTTCCACACAGCTCTTCACAAGGTACCTCAGCTCCACCAGCTTCTTCTCAACCTCTTCTCTGCACAGACTCCCCAGTGAGAACAGAGGGAGGCTAATGAACTTCACTTCCCTGAAGCCCTCAGGGACCTCCCCTCTGTCAACTTTTTCCATCAATCCCTTAACTACCCCTTCCACACTGGATATGCACTCTCCCACAATCACAATACTCTTTCTCCTCTTGTTCATCATGCTTTCGATCACACTCATTATGTCCTCGTTTATGACTTGATCGGATGACGCCTTCGGCCTCCCCACCGAAACTGGGTCACTGCCTTCTTTGGAACTGTTGCCGAGTGGGGAAGGTGTTTGGGAGCATAGCTCCAAAGAAACTGCTTTTTCGACGTTGATCTTCACCTGGGTGCTCGAGAAACCGGCTTCCCGCATGACTCTGCTCACGCTGGGGTCATCCAGGATGGAGATTATGAGCTGCTCGAGCTCTATCTTCACGGCCAGGAGGGGTTGTTGTTGGTTTTCGACCGAGCCGCGTCGCTGGTGGGCTTGGGCCCTTTTGAAGGCCGCCACAAGGGCGTTGGAGATGGAGGGGTAGTTGGACTGAGGAGGGCCTAATATGGGACTCGAGGAGGAAGCCGGGAGGCGGTTTAGGGCGACGTTGATACAAACGTCAAGGGCTTTGCACTGGAGGGGGTGGGAGTGGGATTGGAGGCAAGCGGTGCGGAGGAGGCCGGTGGGGGGTGCGAGCATGGTGGTGGCTACGTGGAGCGGAGTCACTTGGGCGTGGCCCCGCCGCTTGGCTAGGGTTACCGCTTGCTTTACGACGTTCGCCGCCTCCGTGGTTAGGGCTTGTTGTACTGCGCAACCTCCTGCTCTCATCTTCTCTCTCTCTCTCGAAATCTCAAGTATTCTTCAAAATGAAACTTGAAGTGGGAGGATCAAGGAAGATCTTTTTGAGATTTAGGTTTCATCTGTATTTTTAGAAGATGAGAAGACAGAAAAGAAGAGCAAGATTGGAGCTTTTGATAGTGGGGGGTGTGTGCTGATAGTTTTGATTAAAACCTCCTCTATAAATCAAACTATATATATAGGTCAGTGAGATGCAGTTTGTGATGCAGACTTAGATTTGTGTATTTGGTGGTGAAGAGAAAGAAAGATAAGAAATATTGTTATATACTCCTATAATGGGAAACAATTTTTGTGCACTTGGTGCCCCAAACTCCTTCACTACCATAAGTTAACGTGAAATTTAAGATTAAATGTGTGAATTGTACAACAATGTGTGATGTTAGAAGGATCTGGGTAGTGTCAGCTCAAAGATATATGGGATCCAAAGCAGTAGTCAACCTAAGTTGCCACACGATTAAGAAAATATTAATCAAAGACAATTGGAACTCCTTATTATTCAAAACTATAAACTCTAAATTTTGAAACCGTCTTTGGGTCAAAAAAATTGGAGCCAAAAGCGACGGCTTCCTCGGTTTCCCTTCTAAACCGGCTCTGAATTTGAGGCACCACGTAGCGAAGTCACAGCCACTACCGGATAATATATGTGGATTATTGGGGTGTTCTTTTCTTGGAGGTGAGGGTTGGATTTGAGGTCCAAAGTTGATTTGGTAGTGGAAAGTGGAATGCATGTGCTGACAAGCAGGACGAATGCAGCAGTACCAAAGGCAACTCAGCTTTGCTCTCCATATTTTGATAAAGAAGACTACTTGGTATGTGGAAGTGGGTCTCCCTTTTTATGCAAGTATGCCATTTAATATTATTGGCACCCCAAAAAGATAGCCAGTTTATATACACTACAATTAAGAGGCCGGCTAGATAACCTAGAAATCTACATGAATCTCTCTCTCTCTCTCTCTCTCTCTCTCCAAATATGCAACAAATCTTGTTACCATTTTCTTTGTCAAACTTATCCACTTTCTGATCATATATAGCACTTGTGACAAGAACGTCACTGGATTAAACAAGAAGTTTATTCCAACTGATCAAATTCTTGGATATTATTCCATGCACTGAAAAGATTAGTTCTAATCTATCAATGTATTACCCATTATCTCATCAAATTGATATATATATATATATATCCAAGATTGGAACCAAATACAAGGAGGTGGAAAGAGAATTTCTCCATTTTATAAAAGTAGATACGGTTAGTTAGTATGACGTCTACTGGTATCACATCAAACTGATTTTTTGCATATCGATTTTTCTCCCTGAAATTTACATGATGAACCGTTCGGATCAATGTCCTGGGCCTTTTGGAGCCCGCAAAGTGGAGTCTTGAGGGGACGGGAGTCTTGAGGTGGGTAGCTAGGAGGGTGGGGGGTGGGGGACTGTCTGTCTGAAGAAGGAATCGGGAACTGTGTACGGTCACTTCCCAACTCAAAACACAAGGAATAAAGGGCTTCTCTAGATTTAGTTATGGATTCCATTCGTATGTATAAACGCACATAAATATTACAAAAGGCCTGACGCCATCTTTGAATGCATGGGGATTTAGAAGAACCCCAGAAAAGCATCTCTCTCTCTCTCTGATAAGGTTGATGCTTTTGGACTCTCTTTGATTCATTCAAAACTCACAAACTATGCGTTAAGTGAAAGTAAATTGATGACGAACCCTGCCATTGGAGTGTGAACACTGTCGTGCCCATAAAGTCTTGGCAGGTTAATTGGATTGGATTAAGGACTTTTGAGTTTCGGAAAACTATTATTTGCTCCTGAAGCACCGAATAGTCACTCCAAGAGCACTGTATAATGACTCCCGATTTTCTCCTGTTTCAGTTTTCTTTTGCAATGATTTGTGTTCGTGTAATTTAATCGTGGGGTCATATCACAAAATTTCTTTTGAGTGTTCATTTAATTTGGTACAAAGTCATCATAAGAGCAGGGGCGAAGGAGTTGAGTTTTGTTCACCCTCCACTTAAGAGGGTAGACATTATCCTCTTTTCTATTGGTTGAAATGGTATGGATCATACTATAAAGTGATATCATGCTTTCTAAAAAGTATATTGCACGGGTGAGACCTACACCATTTCAACTAATAAAATGGAGGATAATGTTAAAAGAGGGTGAACAAAATTGCACTCAGGGGCGAAGCCAATTAAGGCCCAGCATGAGGGCTAGGGGTCACGTGTCCCTTTGAAATTTTCTCATCTAATTTTTTTTCTCAAAAGATCTTGGAAGAATCTAAAATTTGAAAAATGATTTTGCCACACCATTTTTTGATAATGTCACACCCTACAAGTGTATTTTTTGGTGCAAAAATACACTTGCAGGGTGTGGTATTATCAAAAAAGGGTGTGGCAAAATCACTATCCTAAAATTTTGGGTATTAGCTTTATTCTTTATTGTGTTGTCATGGATTTTCATTTAAGTGAATGGACCCCTTCAAGATTTGACATGCCTTCTACTATTTACTGATAATTTACCATGATTAAAAACTCGCCGGGGTTAATTGTAAGACAAAATATCTACGAATATTTAGACTTTTGTGCTTATGTTTTGAAGCTTTTAAATACATTATGCTACAACCTATTGTGCCTAATAGAAAATATTTAAAATTTTATGCTCAGTATTTCTTCATTATATAATTTACAGTGAATTTTTTTACTTTGTTATAAAAAGGTACCCCTCTAAACTCCGCCACTGTGTAAGAGTAATTGCTACTGGTTGTGCCCGTCTTCATCCTTGTTTCTATTCAAAAAGATGTAGCAGCCTAGCTACCTAGTAGTTCAAATGACGCGCTGGTTTCGGTGAGAGATTTTTATGTCGATCCTTATCTCTCTAGTTGTATTTTTAATTTATTTCATGCAGACTTGGTTGGGGTTTCATATCCTAGAATTGTATACGTTTAATTTAGTTTTATTGAATCATCCGTTTTAACCAAAAGAAGAAGAAGAAGAAGAAGAAGAGTGGGAACCCTTAAAAATTAATCAAATGCTGTAAGTTCTTTCACAGTTGTACGATGAAGACAAAATATGATCTTGACTATATGCTAAAGACTAACATGTCTAACTTGATAATTAAAGTGGAATTAAATGTTACACTATACCCACATTCGGGTGTCGACGAATATAAATGCACCTCTTAAATCTCGATTCATAATTTTCTATGAAAAAATTTATAACATCAATCTTAAATTCATACAATATATAGAAATTCATAATACTTGGACCTAATTTCATAGCATTAATTTCGAATTCATATCACATGTATGTTACGAGTTGTATGGTTTCAAACAAATGTTGTATTTTTAAATCCTATGCAAATGTCATTGATCTTAATGTAAATGATATGGAATTCATTCAAAATGTTCTGACCATTGTAGGACGGGAAAGTAAAATAAGCGTATCGTCAGTTTAAAGGAGATTGATTTTAACACTCTTCTTACCTTTAGTATGAGAAGAGTTTTACACAAAATATACATATTCATCTCCTACTATTTTGCTTCTGCCGTAGGAGTATTTTAAAATGCAAACGTCGAATGCCAGCCGTTGGATTGTGTTTTGAATGGTCCAGATCCGCTGACGTATTCTTTCTTACCGGTAAGAATACGTCTGCAGATCCGGATCCGGGCCATTGAAAACATAATCCAACGGCAGCTGAGCAACGTCCGCATTTTTGTGGGATAAGGGCGACCTTAGCTGAAGCGCCAAAATTTTCAAGTCAGGAATCCCTGATTTTCTTACTGTCAGGACCTCATTGTTCCTGATTGAATTTGAATGATCCGAACCGTTCAATGTGTTTAAAACGTGTTTTTAAGGGTACCCACCGAAAATCGGCAAAAAATATGAACGGAAAGGGCTTGATCTGAGCAGTTTTTCATAAAATTGTATTTTATGAAAAACTGCTCAGATCAAGCTATTTTTTGTTGATTTCTCGCGGGTATCCTTTAAAACATGTTTTAAATGCATTGAACGGTTCGGATCATCTAAATTTGATTGGAAGAAAGTGGACTTCCGCACGAGATCCGGACCGTAAGAAAAATCAGGGATCTCAAACTTGAAAAGGACTGTATATATATGTATGTATGCATGTACGTATGTATGTACCGAAATTTTTGAAATTAATGTAATGATATCAATGCATGAAATCTAAGATTTTAAATTTCGCCCGGCCGGCCATGTAATTCCTGACCCCGTCACAGGTACAAGTTTTCGGAACAACTAATTATCTAACAATGTTGATTTTGCTTTGCAGTGGCCCATGCTAAGTTTGGTGGTCTCAATCCTTCCGGTGCCATTTCATAGAAAGAAGAGAGAAGTTTGGTGGACCTCTTTTGGTCTTTTTAATTACATTCTTAAAACCCCATAAAAACACAAAATTAAACATATTCCAAATTAAAGAAAATATTCCCTTGCACAACAAACGAGAGATCTCCCTTACATTCCTCAATCGTCCACCACTTTATTTATTTTCCACCGGACCCCATGAAAAACAAAAGTAGAAGAAGACATGTTTACTGTAATTACTTTATACTCTCAAGTGTCTCCTTAAAATAAAAGTTAATTCAAAAAAGAAGAAACCACCAAAAAGAAAGAGAAAAATCACCCAATCATAATGGCAAAGATCGAGATCGGAGAAAAAGACCACACCAAGTTTAGATAGAGAGACCCAAAAAAACCATTGGAATGTTTTTGTTTATGGGGACCCAAGACAAGGAGCCTTCAGGCTTCATGGTTAGAGAATGTCTCCAAATCCCAACTCTTTTCACTTTGATATAAGCAAATTTCATTATGATTACTTAACCCAATAAAAAAATTTCATTATGAATACAGAAGAGTTATGCAGAATGATATTAGGCTTAGTGGAGGTGTGCGTAAGCCCACCCGAACACCTGGATTATCAAAAAAAAACTAATGATGTTAGCCTTTGTGTTTTGCGCCATCAAATAACCCTAATACTTTAGTGATTTGCACCGGTAGATAACTCTAATGCCTTAATGACACAGAGTGATTCAAAATGTGGTAGACCCTTTTTTTTCTAAATCGGTAAATTCGATGCAGTCCCCAAATTTGTTCGTACGTATAGGAGAAAAGATACATAATAAACCGAATTCTAGAATGTGTGGAGGTTTGGAATGACAAAATGTACGAACGTCAATGCATGAGCGGTCCATGTAGATCCAACCATCTCAATCGTTGCCGATCAAAAAAGAAAAAACCATCTCAATCGTCATTCCTGTGCGTACGCTTCCTTGGATTCCATTACGGAGCGATTCGCGTTCCTTGGAATGATGTGGAAATGGGGTTTTCTTTTCAATGAGTACTCACATTCCATGAACAACAACGAATGACTCCAAGTATATCTTCTTTCCAAGTGAGTATTCTCAGTCTCCCAGTCAAAAAGTTTTTTTCTCTCTTTTGTTGGCCTAAAAAGACATACAAAGAGCAGCAAATAATTTGAAAGCAAAGTATTCAGTTATTGCTACAAAAGGAGTGTTTGAATGAAAGAAAATTAAAGGCATGCACATATATATACATATGTGTGCCCAGACGAGGAATACACTACATTTTTCCATCACCCATACCATAAGGCCCAAATAGTACCCAATGGGTTTAGTCAGATGGGAATGACAAAAACAAATCCATGAGGTCGCATGGTCGAATCCCACATAAATCAAACTTTTTAACCCTTGAAGCTACTGGAGGGTCTTGCCTGGTCGTTAATTTCAGGACTTCGAAATTATCAAAACTGGCCTGAACAGTTAACTAATTGTTCAATTTAAGAAAGTGTGACTTTAACAAAAGCCAGTCACAACAGTTAGATTCTAATTCCGTGACAAAAAGTGATTTATATATTAGGGCTGTATTTCAATATCACGTACGTCCTAAAATTCTTTTCTTCTTCTGAGGGAACACACTGCAGCATGTAGAGATTAACATGTTTCAAAAAACATATGTGTAAATGCAATGCAATGCATATAGTATTTTCTTTTGGTTAAAGTGATGAGCACTCCAATGTAAAAGCAATACATTAAAAAGTAAAATATGGCATTATCTACTCAAAAGGGCCGCTCATTTATGCTTTTGAGCTTCAAATAAGCATCTTTGTTTTATAGGTGGCCATGTGGGGTGAAAGCAGTATGTATGATATATAGAGGAGATCTCACATATATATCTGAATTTTTCGTTGTTTGGAATTTTGTATTTCATAAATTAAGTGTTCGACCAATGGACTACGCCTATAGATATGACTATATATATATAGTCCCCTCATAGTAAAGACCTTATAAATATGATTATTTAGCGTGGGGTTCTGAACAGTGAGGTCCGCATTGTAAGAAAGTAAAGGAGCCCTTACTAGAAGGGGACCAGTGCCGGCCCAAAGATATTTGAGAACTCGAAACGGAACTCCTAATATGGGGTTATCTATTGCCGCATATGCATCTTTGAACGAAGTTTTGCAAAAAGTTAAAATAAACTTAAGGGGTGGAGATTCAACCCAACTTCTAAAGCATCCAAAGAACCTAAGCAACCACACCGTCAAGATGTTTTTTGAAGGCAATTGAAACTCATTATTATTTAAAACTATAAACCGTATATTTTGGGGCCCTCTTCAAGTAAAAAAATTGAGGGCCGGAAGCGACGGCTTCCCTTGTAAGCCGGCTCTGAAGGGGAGTGTGTGTGTGTGTGTGTATATATATATATATATATATATATATATATATATAGAGAGAGAGAGAGAGAGAGTAGTTAGGTATATAAATTTTGTTGGCCAGCCCGGGACTTTTAAGTGTAATTAGGCCTCATTCCGTCAAAGTTTTCTTATTTTTAAGTATCTATATTCCGCTTTACGAAATAGGTCATTAATTCTCTCATATATAATAAATACATTTAATGATAAACTCTACAGAAATATATAATTATAAAGTGATCCAAAATACTACGTGTGATTGTAAAGTGTTGATACTTTGAACTATTGTATAATTTAAGAGACTTTAATCTTTAAAGGCAACATACAGGAAAAAGTTGATCTAATTTTGACGTGACAGCCTTGTTAATGTAAAAGGTGATGGAATTACGTACCGAACACTCCTTTTGCTAAAAGTTTACAATTATTTTATGCTTTTGGCTTTTTAATTTATTTAACAGTAATCGAAACTTGTGTTTTGATATATCAACTCAAAAAGCCAAGCATCATATTAAATAGTACTATTATAATTAAGTGGGTTAATTATATGTGAAAAGCCTCATGCTTTTTCATTTGTTGGGATGGTTTCTTTCTGCTAAATCCTTCAGGTGGAAGAAACTGATGACTTGGCGCACAAGCTAATCGTATACCTTAAGTTGGTAATTAGCATTCATAAAGCTATGTTCATGAATTTGGGGAGGAATTTAGCAAGGGAAATTAAAGCGATATAAATGATTGGTGGAGCAAATTAAAAAATGAATCACTTTCATTCTATTTTCTCCTCTACTCTTTTTTTTCCTCACCAAAAAGAATTTTGTTAATATTTATAAAGGATTACGAAGATTTGAGTGTGGCCGCCTTAATTCCAAATTCGGAGATAAGCTTTTGGATTGAGGAGGCCACAAGAGTGGAAAGAATCAATGCTCTTGATGATCTGGAGAAAGATAATTTTCTGGAGGAAGTTGATGATGACCTCGAGGAAGTAGCCTTCCTATCTCTTGAATTTTAATTCCCGGGTTCGGCTGTGTTTTGGTTTGTTTCTCTGGGCATTTTTTGTGGTTTTCTTTGGGCTTTAGTGTGTTTCTCGGTATATGCTGTCGGGTTTTTAGCAGGTGTGAGGCTGTCGCTTTGTTGGTGGTGTTTTGATTGGCTTCTTGCTGTCCTTTTTGGTATGATTCTCGAGTGGCTCTTTGGCCAGTGTGTTCAAGATCCATTTAATCTTTGTATCCATTCTCAAAGATTAATAAAAAAAAAACTCCCAATTAAAAAACGGGTTACAAAAATTAAACAGAACAAAGTAAGACACACCAGCATATGCCACCCAAGACCGAAGAAGGACAGCAAAATGTCAACCAAAGCAGCAGAAAAAGCGAGAGGAAAACCTAAAAGAAAACACCCAAATAAAATGAAACACCAAAGACTAACCTCACATCCACAAATACATACAAAACCAAAGCAGACCGGATCAACCGAGAAGCCAAAAGACATCAAACTACCAACACCATACAAGCCAAACCAAAAACCTATGACACCAGAGAGCTAAAACTCCTCTAGTACTTTTTCCTCTCTCCAAAAAATGCCTACTTAATAGTACTGATTATGGATTTACACAAAATAAACTAGCTCGAGTATATTCATTTCATTATCATCTTATTAGTTTGAACTTCTTCACTATTTCTTCCTCCGTAAATCTCTTCACAAACGCCATCATCGAATTATGTTTTGACGTCTGAGAGAAAAAACTCGTATAACCCTGCCGGACAAAATTTCTAGAACCGGCATTGTATATTAGTCTAACTAGGAGGGTAACTTGTGTGGGAAGGAATAGGCTGTTAGGTTACTATATAAGCTTATTAGTTTCATCAGGCATACTCAGGGATGGACACGGGCAGTTGGGGGCACGTAAATCCCCATGTTTTTGTGTTAAAATTATTACATTATCAATATTATTTATTGTTATTGGGACGAATATTATTATGTTTGCATTATGGCTATGTACGTTATTGTTGTTTGGAGTTGGGCCCAAGTGTTGGGTTAAGCCCAAGTCAGATCTACTTTTCCATATTTTTTTCTTTTTTTTCTCGAATTTGCTTGCTCTTTGTACAGACAGGCCCGACCTTAGAGCAAAGCCCAAATTCCGTTGTAAAGGTCCGAGCATCCAGATATTATTAGCCTTATAGTAAGAAAGGGGGGGAAAAAGCCCACATAAGTCCGATTGGTGTCTAAAGCCCAATTGCAAGAAGAGAAGTAATTGCATGTCAAAGTGGTACTCTAGATTCTCATAATCATATGAAATCTTGTATTTTTTGAGTTCTTATAATGTTATAAGTAAATTTGTTGATATTTTTAAAATTATTTTTAATTAAGCATGTACAGCATGCATGTTGTTGAATTTTCTCTCTTCAAAATATGAAGGTTTCCCTGGTCAGTAATTGCGTAGGTGAGTTTGATAGGTGAAATTACTCTCATGCCCTCTCTCAAAAAAAAAAATATGAAGGTCTCATTTTCAAGGCTCGCTTGAGGCCTGAAAAGTCTAGCCCTTTATTCAAACAATAATATTAAGAAGTAATATCAAATTGTATCATCTCAAATAGAAGAAGAAAGATGGGGTCGGAGCTTAATTAGTTTTCTTCCAAAATAGAGATATGGAGGGAAAACGGAGGAATGGAGTATCGGTTGGAGGATGGCCTAAAGCACAATCATGTTGTAGGTTACCCGAAAGTGCTCAAAAATGTTATTCCAACCATTCAATTTTTATAACTTAAGCAAAACATCATGTCCGCAAAAACATTTCGGTATGACATTAACAGCTTCAGATCATATTTTCGGTTGAAAAGCTTATTCGACAAAACAATTAATGTCACAAAAACAGATGGGGGGAATTTGTGGGTGAAAGTTTTAAAAGACGCATTGATTATTTGACTTGCCCAAGTACCACAACAAATTCTACCCAGGTCCCAGGCCCGTAGTATTCATAAATCTTCGCATCCTGTTTGCTCATAGACTAACCTCCCTGCTCTATTGAATGATCGGTCCTAATTATGAAGAAGAGAAAAACTTTTTTACCGAGAAATCCGTAAATAAAGTTTATGACTCTCAATCGCGCGCGTCCAAAAGTGTTTTGAACAGTTTGGATTGAAAATCAATTTTGACCAATCAAAATTAATTGTTGCCGGTCAAAATAAAAAAGCAAATTTCAACTATTAATTATCGAAATGAATAACTGAGATTGTGCGAAACTGTGAATAAATTTCTCAATAAGAAGAAATTAACTTCCATCCTCAGTAACAAGCCCCTGTGGTGCAAGTCCTTTCGCTAGCTGTTTGACGGGCACTGTGTAGCCTACCTAGAGGTGTCAAAAGGGTCAGGACAGCATAGCTAAGGCACGAGCACGTGCTCTATAAGCGGGCCAGACTAGGCCGTTGTTCTGGGGCATGTGGTACGGCATGAGCACAGAAAAGCACGGACACAGTACAAGTAAAAATTTGAATTAATTACAAGAATACATCTACACTAGATACACTCTTTGTCCTAATGTCCCATAATTACAGACTCACAATGGTCATGATAACGGATAGAGAAATATTATACGGAGTATTTATTTTGCAATTTTTTTATGCTTAAGGTTTAAGAATTGTAAATGGTTCATAGCTTAGTATGTGCTAACATAGTTACGATGTAACTTAATTGGGATGTATTCAAACTATAATGATACAAGTCTTACATATTTACATTTATCGTGTTACGAAATTGCAATTCTCAATAAAATGTTTGTATCTTCATAAAATTATTTTTTTATTTTAATTATTATTTGATACTGTTTTCTGCCAATTATAAAGAAAAGAATTTTCAGTAATTTTTTTAAAGAATGTTTTTCATTTCTACTATGCCCCGATAGAAAAAAACAAACTCAATTGGGAGCACAGGTAAGACACGGGAGGGCAATGCGCACCGCACGGAGTTAGGTGTGCTTGTGGGTCACGCCGGGCCGAGCATAATATAAAATGAACCGGCACGGCACAGCACGGCACGGCTAATAAATAGGCCGGGCTAGATAAGATACTGCACGAAGCACGTTTGGCAAGAAATTAAATGGGTTAAGCTAGCACGGCACAGCCCATTCGACATGCCAGCTGCTGCTGGATAGTTTGTCGGGGCAAGTCAAGTGAATGCAGCCTCTTATTATGCGAGACAATGATTTGGAAATCCCTTGATAGGTGCATGTCTGATCAATTAATCGATCCCAGGAAGAAAAGTTCGGATCGGATAGAAATCCTTCGGCCCCTCCACTCGGATTTTCGCCACTGCGGGTTCACGTCTTGGTTCCAGCCCATGCATGTGGGTGAAGTCATTCTCTTTTGTTTTCATTCCTCAAAATCACATGCTTCAGTTCACCATTTCTCCAACGTACAGTACTCCTCGAATCTTTCTTTCTTGGATCCCTCTGTCATTTTGTTTTCCGATTTGGATTTTCGTTAGGGCCGGGTGCACACGTTCCTATCAGTCGGTAGACTCGGTCCGTATCTTGAGAAATTCGTGGACCAAGTTGAAGCGCTTATTCTTTCAAGAAATTGAGGCCTGTACGCACGTATAGATCAAAAGTCCGTTGAAGCGAATCAAGTCATTCCGCGAATTGTGGTTCCGGTTCGATTTCATAGTAAGAAATCATTTCAAAAGATCAATACAAAACTTTCTGCTTGGAGACTTTGTTGAATTGGTTCTTTCGCTGATGAGTATGTTTTTTTCTAGTCTAGGAAAAAATAAACCGAAGTCTTCTTACATCCCAAGTGGGGACAAGGGGGAAAAAGTAAAGTCTGGGATCCAAGGGTGTACGCCGTGTAGTACACGTATAGGGCGACACACAGTAGTCAATCATATCAATTAACGGTCCACATTAAAAATTAATTTTATGACCGGTAATAAATGATTCTTACCGATCATAATTAAAAATCATATCTCAACCATGCATTGTCAAGATCGATAGCCCGTGTACGCCCTACAGGGTGCCTGCAGGGTCTTGCACTACAGGATTTCTCAATCCCTCTTTAAAACCTTTCCCAACTTTTTTTTCGAATGGAGTCCTTTACACAAAACGTTTTGAAAGAGCCATCCCAATTGAAAGTAACCAGAGTCCTTAATTTCTTTTGGAGTCTTCGCTTTAAGCCTTCACTCAAATCACCTTTGAAACGTTAGTATCGCTTTTTAGAGTTTTGCAAAATCCAAGTTCAAATTTTGAAAAAACAAACCATAGAAAAATCCCGCTGCTGGTAATTCTAAGCACCATGTCATTTCAAGATGTATTTATTGCTTACACACTTAAAGTTTGAGCTCGACCTCCAGCTATTATTGTACGTTAACAGTTGTAACACATGATGACTTCCACTTTTAGAACCAAATAATGAATGGTCTCTCTCATTTACATGTTTGTTTCCGAAACCCAAGCCTCTCATTTTCCAAATCATACTCCAAATAAAAATCCTGCTGCTGGTAATTTCCCAAAATAATCGACGGCCCTCCCGTGATATCCCCGCCCGTATCCGTCACGATCGTCATGCACACCGCCTTCGACTCGCCAACCAACGAGAAATAATCCGCCAGCGGCAGCTCCATCTTCGCGCCGCCCTTAAAGTGGAAAACCAATTCCGGAAATAATAACACCACCTCCTCCCCACCCGAAACATTGTAACACGGCCTAAACCCGGACTGATTTTCCACGCCAGCATCCCTGCTATAATGTGCCATCTGCCTTTCAAACTCTCGTGCCACAGCTTCATACACTTTACCCTCCATAAAAGTGAATGTGGTCCCCGAATCCACGATCGTCCCACCATGGCCGTCCGATCCCGGCACCAGCAGATCGTACGGTACCCTCACGTGTTTCCCACCCACCGTAATTTTCCTTAGATTCACGTAATAGTACTCCTCAAACGCTGAATCCTTACCCAATTTGATTTTGACAAATGGCGTGTAACTAAGACCGAGACTTTCTTTGGTCTTAGTCACGCCATAATGGGACCCAGTCGTGAGAATAAGGTCGCTACTCTCCGGTTCTTCGTCGAACCGATGAGAAACGAGGCAGTAGGAGAATTTCTTGAGACCCATTTGGGCTGGGAGCGACTCCAGCCCCCGCCCGAACCCAACAATGCCAGAGAGTTGTTGGGTCGAGAAAATGGAGCACCCGACGAGAAAATCTTTCACAGATTTCTCGGGGAGCTCCAGGGTATCGGAGAGGAGTATGCCCGATGTCGACCCGGACCCGTACTGAATCCCATACGCGGGGCAAATCCGGGTACAGTTTCCGGACCCTTCGGCACAGTCTTCGCACTTGGACCGGATGCCCGGCCCAAAAACCCACTCGCATTTCGGGTTCTTGCAGCCCAGAATCTTGGCCGAGGAGGACCTTTTGGGTATGAAGGTTGACATGTTTGTCGGGTTTATGTTTGGGAAGTCACATTTGGTGCAAGCATAGTGGGTTGTGCATGGGACCCAAACGAGGCTGCTGCCGGTGTCCAAGAGGAGAGAGAGGGTTTGCGGGGGCGTGCCGAAGCCGAGAGAGACGGAGTAGCCGCCGTAGGCGTGGGGGAAGAGGGGTATTTCGGTTAGGGAGGAGTTCTTCTTGCGGGGGTGTTTGAGGTGGCTGGCTCTGGCTATGGATGAGGAAGCAAGGTGGCTGAGTCTTTGCCATGGGTTTGTGTGTGGGGGTTTGGCTGGTGGGGAGAGAGAGAGGGTTATGGTGGTTTGTGTTGTGGAAGGGGGTAAGGTGAGGAGAGAGAGGAGAGTGAAGAGAGAGAGGAGAGAAGAGGAAGGTGAAGCCATGGCAGCTTTTTTTGTTTGTGTGATTGAGGTGAGGGGAGATATCATCTCTTGTTTTCATTTGTTATAAAGTTGCTTTATGGTTATTTGTGGAGGAGAAGCAATGTTCCTTCCCAAAGGAGGAGAAATTACATTCGAAACTTTAGTTGTGAAATTATAAAGGCTTATCTTTTTTTTTCAGTCCTTACAAATTCTCTAAATTTCAATATGGTCCCTATAAAATATTGCGAGTCAATTAGTCCCGAAAAGAATTTAGTCCTGCAATTGTGGAGAAAAAATTTGGGGTGCACTCTGCTCATTTCATGCCTTGTTTAATAGGGCCAAACTCAACAATTTGAATCGTTCATGCCGTAAAACATAAACCTCTTTGAGATGTTTAACCTTGTCAAAAATCATATTTATGAGACGTAAATAATTTGATTTTTTTAGAACACGAAACATGGCTGTAGAATAGTTTGTCCCAAGTGTAGAATTAGATTGTCAGTAGCATAATATAACTCGAAAGTCCGAGGTTGAATCCATAATGCAATAGAGATTGAGGGAGGATTGTTATTTGACATGTTGACCATATCAAGAAAGCTAATTCAAAAATCAAGATTAAACACTTTCGATCCTAAAACTGAGTACCATAGCATAATGTTCCTACAACCATATATCAACTAAAACTGGTTAGGCTTCCAAGCCAAGCTTAGAGCATCCACATCTCTCTCGCTTCTTATCGCATCAGGCTATAATAAAGAGCAAAACCCACAAAACTCTCTTTCATCAAGCTCACTACTACCCTCGCTAATTTGCAATTGGTGTAACTTTGCTACAGTACCTCGTTTATTCTCGCAAGACACTGTTCATGAAAATTTTCATTATTTTACTATTTACTTTGTACCTCACTTACTGTTCACGTACTTCCACCTAGAGCTCGGCCCGTGAAGATCTCTCTAGCAACCTGTGATTGACTCTTTCATGATCTCCCAGAGTTGAGAGAGAGAAGAGGCAGAGGCGAGAGAAACTTGGGGTGAAAGATGATGCCGTTGGTTGAGATGGGTTTTGAGAGAGAGGGGGTTGATTAGAGGAGGTGATTTTGCCGGTATGAGAGAGGGGGTGAAATCGGCGTGGTAAAGGGATTTGGATTTTGTTTGCTAGGTTGGAGTTGAGAAGAAGAAAAGAGTAAAGTTAGAGAGAGAGAGAGAGAGAGAGAGTGGGATAGTTTTGTTGTTTGCTCATATTTTTTGTTAGAATAAAGAAATAATATTTTTAGTCGGATAAATTTAATATAGAGAGTCTGATGTAGTAAATATTTTAAAAGCGAGTAACCAAAGTAATAAAGTGAGTTTTTAATGTATAATTTGATCCAAAATTTAAAGAGACTGGTGCGAATGCTCTTAAACAACTCACTGTTCATCACAACTCCACTCATTTACATGTAACAGCTGAATGATAACAACGCTGGAGCTCTACTATGGGTATGAGAGCGTAGGAAGAAGCCTATGGTGCACCTGAAATTGTCCTTTACAAGAAATGCAAAACCTGATATCCAGTGCCATTGCCAAAAAAAAAAATTACCACAAGAATCTTTTATTTGAACCAAAGTTGAGCCCAAAAGTAAACGCACAGAATCAAGCTTACTTGTCACAAATTCCTTGTTTAAGAAACCACAATGCACAGAAAATACCATAAATCGACAGCCCCGAGTAGAGAAGGCAATAGTCAGAACAGGATTGTAGTTTGAACACTCTATTACCAGAGTGCATGTCTTAAAAAGAGTTGTTATTAGCAGCCATATATTCTCGTAAAATCATAAACACACCAAACTAGCATCTAGGAAAGGCAAATTACCAAATTTACGGCGAGTTATCTGGCTAACCCTTTCCTGATGTAGGATTCACTATTAAAACAGAGGAAACAGAATAGCTTGAGAAAAGCAAAATGAATCTCAAACTTTGATGCAGAATTTAAACAATTACACCAGAACATGGGAGATTAGGAGCAGAGAGAATTTAACTCTCCGCTATATGGTCAGCAAGCAGGAAAACGAAGAAACCACCCAAAGTGATAGAAGAAGATAACACATTACATCGCACGTTACACCAGGTAAGGGTGCGATTTAGGACGAGCCTCTTCATGACGGGACCTATATCCTATCAAACTGTTAGCAGGAATATACCACATATGTATGTCACTACAGTAATTCCATAAACATCATCGTCCTATTGAAAACATAGTTGCATAAAGTAGTAACAAAAAAAAAATTAGAGTCACTGAACAAAGTCAACTGTAGTTTGTCCCATAAGCTTGGATGGATCACGATTTAGTCTTGAACTCCTCCCTGGTTCTCTCTCTTTCCTACATTCAACTGATGCCAGTCAACTGTCTTAACCGGGTCAATGAACGAAGCCCTAGCCACCTCCACCGTCTTATACACAAATAAACCATACCCACAAAAAGTCACTGGCAAGTCCAAGGGCTACGGCTTCGTCACCGTGACGCACACCGATGACGCACTCCTAGATTTCAAAGAACAAACTAAAGAAATCGACCGCCGGGTGACCTTTACCCAGCTCGCCGGCGGCCCCATGAAGAGTTTGATTATGATTAAGCTTTGAATAGGAGGATTTATGTGGCGGATGTGCCGCATGATATCCCGTGCATATCATGAGGCACATCCCGCCACATAGATCCTCATATTCAAAGCTTCATCATAACCCCGGAAAAGGAACGAACTCTCCACGGGGTCGGCCGCAAGCTGGGTGAAGGTCACCCAGCCGTCGATTTCTTTAGTTTGTTCTTTTAAAGCCAGGAAGGCACCGTCAGCATGGGTTATGGTGATGAAGCTATAGCCCTTGGACTTGTCAGTAGCCTTTTTGCGTATACGACGGCCTCGTCGATTTCACTTTAGGAGGAGAAGACGGAATGGAGCTTGTCGTCGATGGTGTCCCAGCTAAGGCCGTGGACTAAAAGCTTGCGCTGGGAGGGGTCCACAGACGAAAGAGTTTTCTCTATCATTGTGTTTATTTCTAGCTTCTACCTTGGCATTATTTATCACCCATTCCTCATGATTATTCAGATCATAAGGTACGGGCTGCACATGCATTAATGAGAGGATCCCCTGCCATAATCAGAAGAAAACATCAAATGAAAAATCATCATGCATGCAGCCACAAGATTCAAACTACATAGAAATAGAACTCCTCCAACAAAATACTAGTTGGCAAAAGACTATTAAGAACCACCAAAGAGGTAAATTGATAACACTAATTTCCTTATATCGTAAAGATAATAATTTTCAGAATATTCCCAAGAAAAATGCCATAAATCTGTCTTTAGACAAAATGCGTTTCTTTTGCTCTAAACAGATTATCTCATAGGATTCTACTAATATTTAACACTAACAGTTCAAAACACAAATCTGTTACTTGTTCCCTTACTCACAGTCTCACACCTATGTCAAAGACATTAAAAACCAAAGAAATTATATATGAATCAAGTTAAAAACCATAAAACATAAGAAAACAACAAATTGTCACCAAATGAACAGGGAAGTAAATAGAGATGAATTCATAAACGGATTCATTGACCTAGGTATTTTAGGATACATCGAGCCTATATCTAGTCCAAACTAGGAACTGGCTAATAAGGAGAGGAAAAAAATCAACTCACGTGCCAGAGCCGAACTGGTCTGTTACACCTTTTACTTTTGTTATTCTTAATTGGTATAGTTTAGTGATTTGTTACTACGGTTATGGTTTTAAGAAAATTCAATCTGGACAGAACTGACTCAGACACGAGTTCACACACTCCCATTGTCCTGCATATTACCAGAGCCAAAATTATCCCGGCTTTCCTCCCAAAAATAAACTGTTCACAACCTCCACATATTACCAAAGCTGAATGAACCCAAAATACACAACATACTCTACAGTTCAAATGTCTCCATCAATCATTAGCAGGTCAAGCAGCATGATAGATGAGACCTTGGAGGAGAAGACAACAAGAAGGAAGAGAGTGCAAGAACAAAGAAGCGTTGTGCGCTCTTCTCTCCCCCTTCATCCCCTGCCTATCTCCTTCAATATCCCTGTGCCCCACAGCTTCACACTCGAATGTTCGCTTGTCCTCTGTCAGTTCCAATCCTTCACTCCTACCTCTTCCCCCTCACCCTTGAAATTCATCCCCCACCTAAATCCCTCCTCTTCAATTGACTTTCTTCATAGTCAAATAGCGCAATCTTAGGTTTCGAACTACCATAATTGATATCTTTGGTTTCCAACTTGTACTTTCCCAGCTTGAAGTAATCAGGTTGGATGGAGGCAGCCCACAATAAAACCAAAACGAATCGACATGAATGACTCTGTAGTAGCAGGTACCAGGACAGTGGGAGTGTATGAACTGAAGAATAAGCTTTAGTGGGCAAGCCAACTACTCTCGAGTTACCTTATACACAAACATGCGTGAAACCTTTTTCTTTCTCATTAAAAAAACACTTCATCAAACCTGAATTTAAGAAAAATAAAATGCAGAACCAAGACAGAACTAAAGAGCAAAAGCAGATTTTTTAACAATTTGACCAACTCTCACCAGAGACTTATAAATAAGAAAATGTTAGACGGGTTACCTTCAAAACATGTAATAACAACTGTAAGAATACAACCTTCCTAAATTCTCTAAATTTCAATGTGGTCCCTATAAAATGTTGTGAGTCAATTCAGTCCCGAAAATAATTTAGTCCTGCAATTGTGGGGAAAAAATTTAGGGTGCACTTTGCCCATTTCATGCCTTGTTTGGGCCAAACTCACCAATTTGATTCCTTCATTTCGTAAGTGTAAATCTCTTTGAGATGTTTAACCTTCTCAAAAATTAATATTTATGAGGTATAGATAATTTGATTTTTTTTAGAACACGAAACATAACATATATTGCATATAAACCAAGTACAAGCGCACTTGCAAAGGACTCTGCCGGTCCAATCCAAAGATACAAGAAACGACAAAATAAACAAGAGCAAAAAAAAAAAAAAAAAAAGGCCTAAACAAACAGCAACAGTAGTGGAAAACTTATGAGTCCACTTAATACTACATTTTGTGTTGGTGGATTTGCATCAAGCCGAAATACCGATTCTGCTGCTTCCGCTATCGAACTCGACCACCACTGCCTTTTATGGAAATGAGTAAAGGCTAGAGCTCAAAATCCTCCACAAATTAGTGGTGGGCAACCAAAAAATGTAGGGGGAAAAGGAGATCAAGTTTGAGTTCGATCTCAACTCATATCCGCAAAATTAGGCATGGGGAGGAGATTGCGTGGTATGTAGATGGAGAAAGAACTCTGCGGAATGAGCATAATTCGACATAGCATACACATACGGTACGCTGTTGAAATATCTATGCTTTCAGAACCTGCCAGATCAATAAGGTTTAACACACATAGCAAGACACACGCGCGCGCGCGCGCGCACACACACACACACACACACATATATATATATATATATATATAGAGAGAGAGAGAGAGAGAGAGAGAGAGAGATCAACTTCAAAAACAATGTTAGCATCATAGAAAAGCCTAAAAGACGATACTTCATACCCAAGCTAAACAAATTGCATATATCTGTAGGCATAAATATCAAACAAATATCTTCTTAGCAGCAACGTGGTGTGGAACCCCAATTTGATCCAAGCGAAATTTCTTCAAGTCCTTGTTTCAATTTCTACTTTGAAAACCTCACATATGTGGATCTTTCAAGTGTGCCCAATTTCATGAAATACTCTTGTACTTTCTCTTATGATATTCTTTTTTGTTAACAGATAAAAATACACTTAACTTCCTGAAGAAGTGTGATTTCGGAGGGAAAATTTTAGTCAAAATTGAAATGCACTCGCTATTCACGTTAAATCAAAAATACATTGGACAAATACACTTTTTAACCACAAGTTAGACTAATTGGGCCTAGATTCTGAGAAGTCCAGCTAAAACAAGAGAAATTTGAGATGAGTAAGTTTAAAATAAATGTGCGAACAATTAAAAAGAGCCAAACAATACTCATACGTTCATCGGTGTGTCATGATGAGATAATTACATGCATAACCCCTCATAGAAAAGCCATCTAGTGAAAAAATCGGTATTTTGTAGTGTCCAGTGAAACAACACCCATTTTCTGCTAAGAGCATCTTCGTTTCTTACTTAAATTTGAACTCAAACTCAAATTTGAATAAAAATTACCCAAAACACCACTCCACTCCTTACTCAAACTCATACCAAATTTGAGTTTTACTCAGATTTCTCCCTAAATTTGGTTTGAACCAAATTCTTACTCAAATTTTGAAGACTATTTGCTCCCCTTCAAATTTACAACTGTCATTAATGAAACCTTTACTCAAATTTATGTATAGATTTGCATTTGCCCATTGGATTGCTTCATAACAAATCAAGTTTTTACCCAAATTTTTACTCAACTTTAGATTAAAAAAAATTGAGTAAGGAGTGGAGATGCTCTAACGAGTTGATTTGAATGGGTCAGCCCTAAAAAATTATATATATTGGAAAACACGAGAAGGGTCTGAAAGAGAAAACAGAGGAAGAAATAGATTTCTCTTTGGCAACAGAAGAAAGGAGAAGAGTTTTCCTTTTAGAATTCCATGGTACCTTTTTCTTTCCCCCCTAAACTAGGAATCAAACAGTCTAGAAGGAAAAATTATTATTTTCTTTTACTTTCTCCCATTTTCTCCGAACAGAGCATTACAATTCCATTTTTTTTTTTATTTGATAGGTAATATAGTTCCAAACTTAGTCACAAAATCCTTAAAAATGGTATACGCTCTCACTTTCAATTCTCGTCAATTCGCTAGTCATTCACGCTCTCAATTTTCACACTCACAAATTTTAGTTGTTTTTAAGGAACACTTTCACGCTCCCACACCCGCCCGCGCTTTCGGTGACTTAGGTCCCGAGACAAATTTCATTTCACTTGGGGCAAAAAGGAAGAACAACATGGTATGGCATCTTCGATGTGGATTAAGGATGCAGTCAAGAGTTTGGCCCTATCCCACATGACCTGAAATTTTAGGCTCAGGACGTGGGCTTTGTCAATTAGTAGTCGTTACATTCTTCTAGGCCAACCGGGGCCAGATGCCCCAGCCCTCAATTGCGCTAGACCCAGACACAAAGCCCATGGAACAAAAAATCAGGCATGTATTTTGGATTCATTCCATTTCAATTTTTTCAGATACTATTGAGGCCGTTACGCGTGATGGTTACCTATCTATGCTATATAGTATTGCATGGGTCTTTTTGCCAGTAACTCCCGGAGTGCGACAAGCATGGGCTGATCAAATTAAAATTTCGAAATACATTTTTGGTTTTCAAATATGTCAATTTTACTTAAATGTTCGAAAGTAGTTGTGGATTTAAACCTAATAAATGATTTACAGTAGTTATAATGTTGAAAATCTAATCAAACCTTCTAAGTTCATGCATGGATTGCTCGTTTTCTTGAAAAATCGATTTTTTCGCGATACGTAGGAGTACTAGAGAAAGTTGAGTCTTTCTTTTTAAAGTATGTTTTTCAATACCTTTACGGATTGCTGATCAAACAAAATACCTTTACGGATCGTTTGCCGACCAGATCAATTTTTTGTAGATTTAATATGAGGGAAGATATGATAAAATGACAAATATATATATATATATATATATATATATGGATATGGAATATGATATTTATTATTTTACAAAATCGAGTAAAAAGGTTATGATTTTTATGTCTGGTACTCCTTTTTGAAGCAAAATACTCTAACGTACACAAAACATTCACACAGCAAATGCAACACTCTCGTCTTGTGTTGAGGCGCAGGGCCCCAAAGCACAATGGCGAAGCTCCTATTTTTTAATTTCAAGCCAAACTCTATAATCTTATTTAAATGTGTACTATACAATATAAATTCTCTTGAATCACTTCAACTCCACCTTAAATCTATAATAATATTTGTAAAAGATCGAAATTATAATATTTGAAAATTTTGCAATTATTGTTGTGATTTAACATGCAGATATTATAAATGTTACATGCAGAGATCTTATAAAACTTTATACAATAGTCATTAATTGAATATTGATATATATATTATTAGTTTATGTGCAAATGTCATAAAAATATTTACATTATTTAAGCGGTGGAGGTCGTATACACTCAACTACATGGACCAGGAGACCCTGCCAAGCAGGGATGCTTGGTAGGGGTGCCGAGCGCATCTCGGTTGTCCAAAAGTGTTTTGGATGGCCCAGATGCAGAGGTACCAAACGGATTTAAAAAAAAAAGAAAACGAAAAGGAAAAAGATGTTTCGATCTGGACCATTGATTCCAATATGAACGGCCGAATTGGCCGCTCGACACCCGCTCGACAGGGGTGCCGCTCGGCGGGGTCCCCGGGTCCCAACTACATAGCTATGAGATGGGTATTTCAGTCTTCATACTCCACCCGGGAGCCGTCCTTTAACCCCAAAGCACGACAAGGCCGGTGTTGTGCTCTTCTGATGGAGCTACTTATTAATTTGTGTAATAAAAAAAGTCATATAAACAAAGTATTGAACTCGAATTGCTAACACTTGAAATTACACAAAGGAACTCGAAATGGGCTCCCTCGTATGCCAATACAATTTTCTCCCAATGGTGTGGGGATCTCCGGTCGATCCCACAATGTCTTGTTATTGTGTTCAAAATTTGTTATCTATTTGGTTTTTTCAAAATGTTTTGTTTGGAACACTTTTAAAAAAAAAATTGAAAAAAAAGTAAGAGTAATAAGTGGAGAGAGAGAGAGAGAGAGAGGGAGAGAGAGAGAAATAATTGAAAGTAGGGAGAATCTCGAAGAAATCTTTTGAAAATGCTTTTCAAAAAGTGAAGCAAACACAACATTTGTTTCTCCCCCTCCAAATGAGTATGATTCATAAAATGTTTTAAGTTATATTCAAAACATATATTTACATTATAAAACAGATCGATTTTTGTCTATCCATACAAATTCAACGCCCTCTACAACTATCGAATCGAATTTTCAATAGATTATATCCGTCCAATTGAGAGCATGCTTCCTAATATAAACCTGCTAACTTTGTGACTGATAAATTCTTTTAATTGATTGCTTTTAGGTAGTTTCCTTAAAAAAAATTGATTATCTTTTTGAATTTAAATCAACTCAATAATTAATTTCTATCTAAAGTTGATTCTCTTACATTCAATTTAATGTTTGCTTTTAATTTGTTTGCTTTTAGATTGATTTCCATATAGTCATATACGAATATGTATATATATAGAAAAAGCTGTTTTTGTCTATCCATACAAACCAACACCTTCTACAACCATCGAAACGAATTTTCAATAGATCATATCCGTATAATTGAGAGCATACTTTCTAATATTAATCTCATAAGTTTGTGACTGGTAAATTCTTTCAATTGATTGCTTTCAGATTGTTTCCTTAAAAAACTTGATTATCTTTTTGACTTTAAGTCAACTCAATAATTGATTTCTGTCTAAAGTTGATTCTCTTACATTCAATTCAATATTTGCTTTTAATTTGTTTCCTTTTAGATTGATTTCCCTACAGTCATATATGAAAATAAAATAACATAGACAGAGCGATTTTTGTCTATTCATACAAATCCAACACCATCTACAATCATTGGATGAAATTTTCAATAGATCATATCCATCCAATTGAGAGCATACTTACTAATATAAACCTCCTAACTTTGTGACTAGTAAATTCTTTCAATAGATTGCTTTTAGGTTGTTTCCTTAAAAAACTTGATTATCTTTTTGAATTTAAATCAACTCAATAATTAATTTATGTCTAAAGTTGATTCTCTTACATTCAATTAAATATATGCTTTTAATTTGTTTCTTTGTAGATTGATTTTCCTACAGTCATATATAAAAAGAAAATAACATAGAAAGCGATTTTTGTCTATCCATACAAGCCCAACACCCTCTACAACCATCATATCGAATTTTCAATAGATCGTATCCGTCCAATTGAGAGCATACTTCCTAATATAAACCTCCTAACTTGTGACTAGTAAATTCTTTCAATTGATTGCTTTTAGGTTGTTTCCTTAAAAAACTTAATTATCTTTTTAAATTTAAATCAACTCAATAATTGATTTCTGTCTAAAGTTGATTCTCTTACATTCAATTCAATATTTATTTGCTTTTTAAGTTGTTTCCATTTAGGTTGATTTCCCTACAGTCATATACGAAAAGAAAATAACATAGGATCTTATGAATGCAATATGGTGTTCGGTTTGAATTTGTTGGCTCGGATTTATGTGATTTGGATGATTATTGGTAGTGTCGTACACACAGATTATATGTTATTTTTCATATAATAAAACTGAAAATAGCAATAAGGGATCGAAAACAAAAACACTTTTTATGATAAAAAACTTTTTGTGCTCAAAATGAATTGCTTTGTGCCTTCAGGAACGGACAATCCCTAGTATTGTTAAACTATACAACAGACGGCCACCATATTATGGTAAGGGCCGACCCTGGCTAAGGTCTAAGAGATGGCCATCATATGTGGGGTGCCCTTTAAAAAAGTATAAAATAACTGTCTCAAACTATTTTTAGCCAAAGAAAAAATTAGGATCCATTGTTCAAAATTTACCTTTTTTTTTTTTTTGACAAAAGTGAGTGGTACTGCATTGATAAACCCAATGGCACTTACACAACGAAATTCATTACAGATAACTTGGACAAAACCAAACTAATCATCTAACTGATACAAAATGAGGAAGAACGAGGCGATTGATGTCTTTCATCCCTAGCCCAGGCATAGCTTGACGCACCTTCTGTTGAGTGAAAAATTCATATATCCTATAATAGTCTCAAAAAGAGATACATTGCTAGCCAAGAAAAAAAGACAATAAGAACCCAAACGATCAAATGAATTTCGACCAGAAATGAACACACTAATAAATTTCTTGCAAACCATCAATAGATGCATATTAATCTTCTTGAGACCTTAAGCCCCCATAATGTTTGAGCCGGCCTTGGTCATAGTAGTATAGGATTGATCAATTAGCTCAGTCGAATATAGGTAAAAAGCTTAATCAATTCTTTATTTACAATTTCCTGACAAAATAGTTAAAGAAAAATATGTGATCAAACCTTTGTTGATAACCGATTGAGCAAATTTTTATATAAAAAAATATTTTTAAAAAATTCAACGACCCCAATCAAATGGTGCCCCCATAGTCAGATTCCTGTAAATTTTTAATTTTTTAAAATTTGAACTTTGTAATTGTACGTCGAAATGCAAGAGAGGCTTCTCTACAACTAATAATATGAGAAACTTTTATGTATATTGGGGATACCAGTTCTTTGGTATCCCTCCGGTTCATTTTGTATTTTTCGGCCATTTTTCGATCATATTTAGATGATTGGCTCTGTTCATTTTGTTGATTTCGGCGAGAACCTTAAGCATACCACAAATCGTGTTCATTGAATTTTAATAGGTACATGATTGGCACATGTGAAAATTGAAGAAAATCAAAACTGGGTCCAGAAATACACTGAATCGGAACCCAGTTTTGGTTTTTTTTCCTATTTTCAAGTGTGCCGATCATCTATCAAATAAAATCCGATGAATACGATCTTTTGGTATTATTAAGGTACTCGTCGAACTTGACAAAACTAACAGAGCCGATCATCAAAATATGATCGAAAAATAGCTAAAAAATAAGAAACGGACCAGAAGGGGATAGTAAGGGGTTGGTATCTGGTATCCCCCCGGGATACATAACGTTGCGATTGGACTTGAAATGTGTGCGTGGGCAACCCTCCTCCTCCTCCCTTGTTGAAGGGCAGATCGCTATTTATAGAGAGAGAGAGAGAGAGAGAGAGAGAGAGACAGACAGACACAGAGAGAGAGAGAGAGAGAGAGAGAGAGAATGGAGGGGGAAACAAAATCAAGGTTCAAGAGAATATGTGTGTTCTGCGGGAGCAGTTCGGGAAATAAAGCTAGCTACCAACATGCTGCTGTTGAGTTGGGTAATGAACTGGTACGCACGTATCTCATATTAACCTCTCTCTCTCTCTCTCTCTCTCTCTGGAGATGATAGTACATACACATATAATCTGAACCCATCTTACTATAAAAAAATCTAAGAACGCAACTTTTCAAAACACAAACTCTTGGATACAAATGTGTCCCGAACTATTTGATGCATGTAGATATACTCATATGCATCGAATCGTTCTAGACACAGCTGTGTCGTCGGAGTTTTGCTCCAAACTTGTGTTCTTAGCCTCTTTTATCATTTAAATTGTGTTAGTTTACATTGTTAATCCATCTTTATTTATTATTGTCAAATATTTTGATCATCTTCTATTTCCGTTTGTGATCACTTTTGTCTCAGTTGCATTGTATGGTGTGGCCTCTGTTTTTTAATGCCCCCAAGCTTTTTTCCCCTTGAGATGTGATTTTGTTGTCTATTTCGATTCCTTTTTTCTTTCTCCAGTCGGTTGGGTCATGGATGTGAAGGAGTGCTCTTTATTGAATATATGAAACTTATTACGCTTAAAGTTCCGTTCCGCTAAGGAAAATAAGTACTTAAATTTTGAATTAAAGGTGATCGATGTATTGTGAGACCTATCTCGTAAAGAGAAAAATAAGTACTTTAAAAATACGAACCTTAGCGGAGCAGGCTTAATTTCTGAAGATATGGAGTATGTGAATACTGTTGAGGGAATTAGGATCGAGAAGGTTTAGGGTTTATGTTTGGCATGAGTCATGACACAGGCAGAGAGAGAGAGGGTGGTTTGCTAGCTGTAACCTGGCTGTCAGTTAAGCAGCCTTCTTGCATGATCTTAGTTTATGGGGATCTCAACGGTGTTACGCCCACTGCACGGTTTCACTGTTCTCTCAATTTTACCGTCCGTCTCGGCAATTAATGGTCCAAATTTTAAAAAAAACTCTTCCGATGTTAAATTCTTCCGCGGAAGAGTTTGTTTAAAATCCAAACCGTTCAAAACACTTTTGAACCGTTAGATTGAATGCAATGGGAGGAGCGATAAAAGAGAGGGGTGAGCATAGACTTTTCGATCTCCGAAAATTACATAAAACAATTACTCCCTCCATCCGGATTTAATTGTCCCTAATTCTATTATAACCGGCTAAAAAACGCGTTATATCTTTGAATCTGTAATGAATTTCATATCGAACATGGATCTTGTTTGATAGACCTCGATTAGTTCTATAATACAATGTTTTCAAAATCAAGTAAAATATTTTAAATTGGAAGATGTAATCGATTGAAAAATAGCACGAACTCCAAAAAATGACTATTAAATCTGGACGGAGGGAGTATTTTTTGCACTTCTCTCCCCACTATTTTTATGTTTTTCGTCATTGCTTATGTGAATTTACAAAAGTTTCCTTAAGTCAAAAACAAAAATTAGAATGCTGATATGCAGAAGGGAAGTGTCAAAATCAACACTGAAAGTATAGTGCTAGAAAAAAAAAAAAAAAACAGGGGCAAATAATCTCATGACGTCATTTTTCTTCCATACTAAAAAGCAAAACAATTTAAAACTAATGTTACCGTGATTGCATTTAAACTAATAAATTAATAATACTCGAAGTTGAAAAAACTTGTGTTCTTTACATGGTCATTGAATCATTGTAATGATATGCGTCATGTTAGATGATACTTCGGCCCTCTGTTTAAGTGAGTGTCCTTAGAAATTTTAATTTTTTTACGGAACATGTAATCCTTACATCTACTTTTCACCATTATCCCTATATTCTACATATATTACACTATTTTTATTCACATAGGAGGGACACTTTTGAAATTTTATCAAATTTCTACTTCTATTTTTGAAAAGGAACAATCATTTTGGAACATTTTAAAATGGAATAAGGTACTATCAATTAGGAACGGAGCTAGGGAGTAGTATCTTGCAGTTACAACAAAATTTTAAATATAAAAAATATCTTCAATTTATTTTTGCGATGAATTTTCTGATAAATAAATATTGTTAATTAATTTACAGTTTTTTAATATGAAGAATGTGTCTGAAACAGTTAAAAAATGGGCTGCCTATGAATGGGGAACCAAACGTGCCTCCTTGATATCATGACACGACCAAGTCTTTTGAGCGTGTCCTCTCTCTCTCTCTCTCTCTCTCTCTCTCTCTCCTTCCTAGGGCATGCACTTCCATCACCCAAACCACCGTGATTTTTGTTTATGGGGCTAATCAATCTTATAGTACATTACATAAATACAAATCGATTTTATATGCAAAAACATACTCACGCACAGACGCACTCAATAGCCCCCACATTGGATTGTGTATTTAATTTAATTCCATTCATTACGTTCTTCAATGAACTGGATTTTTTTGAAGACAATGAACTGGATTAGTGTTAATTATTTTATTAGTATTATTTACCGTCAGTTGATGGGTTTTCTGACACGTGTTAATGTTTTTCTAATTGTTTTTATGATGATGAATTGTTAATTTAATTGAAGGTGGAGAGAAGGATTGATTTGGTCTATGGAGGTGGTAGCGTGGGTCTCATGGGTCTTGTTTCTCAGGCTGTTCATGATGGTGGGCGCCATGTTCTAGGGTATATGCTCTCTCCCCCCTCTCTCTCTCTCTCTCTCTCTCTAAACGATTGGAAGTGTCAAAAGACACGAATCATTTTCCAAAACAAATAAAATTTCGTGGGTGCACCATTTGGTTTACACCAAATATACTGCGGATTGTGTGAAATTCCATAAATGATAGACTCCGATTATTTTTATGAGCTTGGGTACAAATTCCAAATGTGTACCCATAGAAGCTTTAGTACAAAATATTTCTTACATGTGAGCCATAATTTTACAACCACTCGCAAAACATGTGGATTCCGCACACACTCGAGATGCGCATGGCGTGTGAACCTCACACGACTTGCAAGTGAGTTTGTATATTTGTTTGTAGTAAAAATTGTAGTACATGTGAGTCCTACCCATATATAGAAGTGATTTTTGTATATAATGCTTACCTGAGTTACTAATCTAGGACTTGTTTTATGAAATTTAACTTGAGGGGAAAAACAAAGATTCTAGATTACACAACTTGAATGGTTGATATTGTAATTAGCTTCACATAATAAAATTGGGATATATATAGGAAGGATTTTGGGCCCAAATGGAAGAACAAATCACTACAACAATGTCGACCGGCTCACATCGCCAACTAATTATATATGTTCCCCAACCTTACATATAAATTTCGCACGCTCCTAATATTTTTGACGCGATTTTATGACTAAAGTATAGTATGGAGTAATAGCTGTAGTCATTTGGAGACGCTCTAATTAAGATAGTATGCGATTTTTTCATTTTCCCATATCTCTGTGAAAGGATTAATTTCCACTTATGTTCTTCCCCCAAAGGCAGACATCATGGAATAAAATTCAGGCTTCTCGATCACAGTCTTGAGGGACTTGTTTTCACTTTTTTTGACACAAAAGAGGACATGTTTCCTGTCTTTTGGAGAGAGAGAGAGAGAGAGAGAGAGAGAATGTACCTCGGGTACAAATACTCCAGTATTGTGTAGTAAATTTGTGAAGCTTTTGGGCCACCATGATATGATCATCGATCAGTAAGCTAGATGGAAAAATCCAATTTTATCTTTGCAGTGTCAGTTTTCCATGGAAAGAGGGAAAAAGTGTGTGAAAAGTATACATGGAACCTTTTTGAGAAAAAAAAATATTCACCAAACAGTACTACTCTGCCCCCCAGAAAATAATAACAGTAATAATTAATTATTAGAATAACACATTTTCTGTATGCTGTTTCCCTAACCAAATTTCTGCACTGGGGATCATCTTTCTTTTTGTCTAATTTTCTTGTTTATGTGGCATTTCTAAAATGAATTTGCTAGAGTTGGTTACCACAAGAAGTCTATTTCCTCATTTTGAAATTGTATATTAATTTTGTTCTTTTTTTTTTTTTTTTGTGGGGGGTTTGTTGCAGAATTATTCCAAGGACACTAATGCCTAGAGAGGTAAAAATATCACATACTTCCACTCCAATCCTTCTCTTTCCTTTTTGAACTGCATGGAGTACTATGTTTCCAAATGGAGCAATGCTCCGGCGACCACACTTTAGATACAATGTGACGTCAGACATGTCGTATTGGTAAAGTACATGGCAAGTGATATATGTATTACGTACAAAACAGTGGTGACACATCACATCACATAGTATCCAAAATATGGTCACCGAAGCATTGGAGTTTCAAATGTGAGACAACATTTTACTTTTTGATGCTTGCATTTACTAATCATCTTTCCCGTAATCTGTTTTCCTTGAAACTTTACTAAATATATACGATATATCTCAAATTCATTCGATAAATATATTGCTATAAGAGTTTTATTCATTCTAAGCTTTTAAGTGTTACAACAGATAACTGGTGAATCGATTGGAGAAGTGAGAACTGTATCCGATATGCATCAAAGGAAAGCAGAGATGGCCCGTCAAGCCGATGCCTTCATTGCCCTTCCCGGTACTTGATATTCACAGTTTTTTTTTTCATATGATAAAAGAAAATCAGTTCATGTAAAAATCTGGATTCTATTTATTAATTTGATTCGTATTGTTTTGTTGTATATCAACTTTAGGTGGTTATGGCACATTGGAGGAATTACTGGAGGTCATCACATGGGCTCAACTGGGGATTCACCGTAAACCTGTATGCTCCATTTCCACATTCTTCGTTTGTTTGTTACAAGGTTTACAGGGATGCCCCATGCGTGCGCGCTAAATTTATTAATCTGTACGATTTTGCTGTACCAATAGACTTACTGCTAAACAATTTGGGAATCGAATCATAGTTTCTATTGGGGCAAAATCTAGGTTTGAACGGGAGAAAAAGTTGATTTTGAAAAAAGTAGTTTGGATAAAAAGGAAGTGTTGGTCAGAAAAGGGTGCTTAATTAGTAGTAGAAGTAGTATGTTATAGAAAATGATACACACAATTTTGTTTGGATTTTATCTGGATTGGTAATAATCCACGGATCAGTTGAGGTGCGCATGCATAAGTTGGTCCGGACACCTAAGTATAAAAAACGGCTTGATTTTTTATTTTATATTGTACTTATTAAACTTATTAAATCGATGTTATGACTGCTAGCCACCTATTGATACTAAAAATTAAACAACTAATGAATTGTGGTATTGTAAATTAACGCAGGTGGGATTGTTGAATGTGGAGGGATACTATAATTCGTTGTTGAGTTTCGTCGACAAGGCCGTCGATGAAGGCTTTATCTCACCAACTGCGCGCCGTATTATCTTGTCCGCTCCCACCGCCAAGCAATTGGTCAGACAACTCGAGGTATCTCTCTACTATATACACGCTAAGCAATGGATCCGGATGGCACCAGGGCACACTTTCCTTTTTTGCGAAACAATATCGGGTGTACATCATTTCGGTGAAACAATAACTTTATTGTTTGGATTTTTTTTCCCGTCTTAATCAGGACTATGTGCCAGAGTACGATGAAGTTACATCCAAGTTGGTGTGGGAGGGGGTGGAGAGACTGAATTATGTACCCGAATCCGGTGTCCCGACATAACACACACAAGCATGATGAACTATACGAATGGTCTTTTTTGCCCCTTAGCAAATACCTGGGATACACCTAATTTACATGGTCTTAACACTGTTCAGATTCAGGCACATAGACTTGAATTTTTGGTACTGTGCCCTCAATTGACTTTTCATATACTTCTGGGGATTATATGTACTCTTTTTTGTGGAAAGAATCCATTTTTGTCAAGCTTTAAGTTATGTGGCTGTATTCTGAACTATGAAAAAAGATTAAGGATTCTCTTGTTCTTTTTCTTTCTTCCTGGGAAGATTAAGGCTCCGTTTGGTTGGGTTTAAAATATTTTACAGCTAAAAATGTTCTTCATGTAAAACATTTACAAGAAAACACAAGTTTTACAATTGTTTTCCTGTATTTGGTTGAATTGTATAATTTTACTATTACACAAACTAATAACTCATCTAATTTGTTTGAAGTAGTATTAAAGTGAGTATTTCTTCATGATTGGAGGAAGTCCAGGAGAGAGATGAAGGCCAATGGGTGCCTAGGAGTAGGAATGCGAGTGGGTACAGAGAGAGAGAGAGAGAGAGAGAGTGCCCTTTTTGCATGTGTGTTGACGTGGCCATGAGGGAATACAAAGAATACTCTGTTGCCCAGTTATTCCTATAGAGGTTATGGTCTAATGGGCAAACGGATGTGAAGAGTCGGAAATTGTCTTGCCGAGTTTTCGAGAGTAGATTGTTTTACGGCCAAAGATATAAAACATTCTCCAAAAAAGTTCATTTTACGGGCATTTCAACAACCAAACAATGAAAATGACGTAAAATGTTCTTGGAAAAAATATCTTATGTCCAAACAAATGGAGCCTAAAGGTAACTTTCCAATAAGTAAGCCACAAAAACGGGGTACACTTGCTGAGATGATACTGAAGAGAGAGAGAGAGCCGAATTGGAAAATTCTAGTAGTACTTATGATTTTTGAGTCTTTCCAAACATGGTACACTTGCTTGCTCACAAACATTGGATTTGAACTTAAAAATCCTTTCGGTTCGACTAAGACGAAAATGTGTATGGTTGAAAATGAGAAAGTTATCAAGTTGTTGGGCAACGAAAAGGTCGAATTCCAATTTCTGTGGCTGTATGAAACTGGTGAATTCCAATTCTGTGGCTGTATAAAACTGGTAGATTCTAGCCTCAGAGCTGGAAAAAATCAACCCTAATGAACCTAGAGACTTCCAACGGTCTCAAAAAGGAAAAACCATCATCCCGGTATTTCTTTCTTTATATCTGCCTCAAGCATAGTAAAATTGAAAAAAAACTCCCTCAAAATCCAAATCGAACAGGGCCAATATGTATCTATCATTCAGTGCATCCCCCTCTACAAAATTAATGCCAAAAGTCCATCTTCTTCAAACACACCCACGTTACCTCCAAATCGTTCTTTATCTGTTCAAACCTCGGCTCATTGACAAGCTCGAACTTGAGTTCGAACTCAAACCAGAAACAAGAGCTTATATGACCAAGCAACATCCTCTTCAACTCGAACAGAAAATTCAAGCCCAGATTACTACCATATTAAGGGATGCAGAGTTATGGATTCAATATAAATATAATTGAGCAGTCATAAAAGAAAATTTGGATCACCATCAAGCTGAAAAAGGACATTTTTGATATTCAAGGTGCTAACATATCACTACAAGCAATACTTATTTATATTGCACATCATGTTCAATAGCCTAGTAGCCCATGCAAACTCGGGTTGCATACTAAGTTTAGCTTCAGCTCATCACTTGGGAAGCAAATCAAGTTCAAATGAGCTTTAAACAAGTTAAAGCTCGAGCTGTCATGCCAAATACAACTGGAACCTCTGAGGCCACTAGAAGCTTAGAACGAGAGATAGAGGAGATCTGGGAAGAACGCTTTAGTTAGTTAAGACTAAATGTCAAATTGTTGATCACAATCTGTACAAAGCCATATTCACAGTTAAGGTTCTTATTTGTAAATGGTCCAATCACATGCAAGTATTTCGATTTCGATTTCCCGGTAAACGTTCAAACACAAGATCCATTGGTTGCCTGATATCATGGTAAGTTATTAACCATCATATTATTAAGCATTTAAGTGAGGTAGATACCTTCTACAGGAACTGTGTAACATTTTGGACTTAAGAGGTGACAATCTCAACCCAAACCCAATTACCAGCCCAAGTCCACCCATTTATAACTCGTCCAAACATGCCTGGCAACCCGCCCATTTATTTAGTAAGTTGTAATTAGGCTAGAAGCCCATTTATAAGCAGGTTTAGAAGAGAGGCTGGAGCAACTCTGCACAACTTAAGGAAAACTCTGTAGAAAATTTTCAACCCAACTTTACACACTTCGGCAGGCCCTCATAAAAAAAACTTGTCAAGTTTCCCTACGTTTCACATTTAACCTAGACCTGATATAAAATGGTAATCACAGGAACCTTGATCGCAAACGGAAAGAAACAGATCATGCAGGCAATAACGAATACTGAATACAAGTTATATCAGGTTCATCCCCTTTTATTCCCAGAAGCAACTTCTCGAAACTCGTCAATAAGACTAACAAGAAAACATTACACTGAAACAAAACTCTCAAGGACTCTATAAATGACAATGGGATATACTACTGGGTGGTTCAGCCCCTACCTCCTTCATATTGCAGCAAAGTATTCCTTGCTGAGCTTGGGATCTGGCTTCATTGATTTCTCCCCAGGTTTCCAGCCAGCCGGGCATACTTCATCTGGGTTATCTTGCACGTATTGCAATGCCTGTGGGCAAGAAAATAAGCACGTTTAAGATGTGACAGATGTATTTGGATCTTGGATTTGTGATTGAATTCTCGGAGTCAAAAGAAAAGTGCAAGAAAATAAGTAAATAACGAGGGAAAAATCCTACACAAATCCTTTTCCTGTAAATTTACTTCCACAAATCACGCAATGAATCCAAGATTCGAAAACAAGCTAAATAGGAAGTCTGAGAAAATAAAGCCTGCTCTTCGGTAAATTATTAATTACCTGGAGTGTTCTCATTGTCTCGTCAACACTCCGGCCAATTGCAAGATTGTTAATGGTGGAGTGCTGAATAATTCCTTCCTTGTCAATAATGAAAAGACCCCTCAAAGCGATACCCTGAAACACGAGAAAGTACAATGGCATGTCATAGAAGTAAAACCTTAGGAAAGAAAAACTTAAAAGGCATTGCGGACATTCTTTTCCTTTTTTGACTATTTAACCTTAACCCATAACTAGGATGTGACACAATAAGCACGATCAGCACAACCACCAATTGGAGTTCCACTCAGAGATGGTAAAAACAGGTGGCAGCAAGAGAAATTCTGTATCAGAGGGTGAAATCCTCCTTGCTTAATGACTTTTTATTCTTGTCGACAATTGCCATTTGCCAAGTTGTTCAAACTTCAAACTATCTTTCCACTAACTGTGGCAATCTAAGAAGAGGTTCCACTAAAATCAGAAAATAGTCATGTTTGATATATCTAAACATGGACACTCGATTACTTCCTCCATACATTCCGTGCATCATAAAGTGAAGAGGCATATTTTTTGCGTACTTCGGTACTGGGTACCATTTACTAGACGAGATCAAACAAACTTCCCCAAAAAACCCCCCTGGCTATGCCTCGATGGATGACAAATGTCATGAATTTAAGGAGGATCAGTAAACCACACCGTCCTGGGTGCATAAGAAATGAAATCAACTCCAGAATATGATGGATATTGCAGAAAGAGCAAGGGTCTTCGAAACAATCTTTTACAGTGATATAAGCTCAAGATCATCCATTCTTGTTTATAACCAAAGGGAACAATCCAACAAGATTTACGAAAAAGCCCGTCCTTATTACATCAAAGTATCGAATGTCTAAAACAGTTTTCCTAATTAAGCATAGCAACCTATATGATCTAGGAACATTAAGGGACAAGATATCAAAGAAAGCAGAAATAGTTGCAAATAACAAGATACAGCATACCTGATCCGGAATCAGTACGTCATAAGATTTTGAGATCGATTTGGTCACATCAGAAACCAATGGATACTTCAGATCACCAAGCCCCCCAGACTTTCTATCCGTTTGGACCCATGCAAGGTGGGAGAACTACACAAAGAATAACATAGGATGATCATGTCAAACAAGAAAATTAATTCTTAAAATAGAAGCAAGCAAAGCAAAATGGCAACATAGAAACCGCTAGTAAACTACATACTCATGCCCTTAAATAATCCAAATCAAAAGTCTCGAAGTTTGAGGTACTAAAAGGGACATTGGTATATGCGTGTGTCACTGGTGATCAGAAAGCAAATGGAAATAACACAAACTGTCAGGTGTATGGAATACTACTGTACTTTATCGAACTGTTGCAAAATAAAATATATCCCACTTCTAATAACAAGTATTGTTCCCACTTCAAACAACAACTATCCGATAATCATTGAAGAAGAAGAGAAGAGGGTAAGGGGATAACAATTGATATCTCGATAGTCAATTTATTAGGTCCAAGAAAAACCCAAGTACATATGTCCTATATATCAAGGCAAAAGCCGCAAAACAAATAACCTTACTACAAAAAAGATTTCTAACTAATCGAAACTTCCAAAATAAGTTGAAACCAAGAAGAAGAATTTTAACTAATCAAAACTTCCTATATGTTAAACCTAATAAAGGAAACAATCGCCATATCCCAACATTATCATCAAGCATAATCAATATTTCAAAAAATTCTCTTCTTACCCTGAATCACCAAGCATCGTGCCATTTTCTTTAATAGGCACACAAACAAAGAATGCCACTGGGTGCAAGTGAAGATCAACTATACATCTATAGCAGATGGCACCATTTGAGTTCTATCGTAAACTGAAATATAGCAATTTCCATGAATACATAAAAATTAAACTTACCACGCTGTCAATGGAAACACCTAATATTTCTGTGTTTAACTTCTCGAATTCTGCAAAGCGGTCGCTGAATGCGGTGATCTCTATACGTCAAGAAAGTGGGGCAAAATACAACTGGCCATAATCAGTATCCCTTGAAGACTTCAACTTACTTTTCTCACAGATGAACTACATCTTTTAAATCACAGAGAGAGAGAGAGAGAGAGAGATATTCACTCAAAGTCAAACTCACCGGTAGGACAAACAAATGTGAAATCCAGCGGGTAGAAAAAGAGAATAACATACTTCTTCCCAATATAATCTGAGAGCTTAACCTGCAAGGAAGAAACCCTCACTTATGATAAAATCTAAAATCTATCGCATATATAAACAAACAATGAGCAAAATATACATCACCAATTCTCCTAGGCCAAATAAGACGCTTATTAAAGCATAATCTCAGATTTAAAAATAAACATCTTAGTGGATGATCATTGTTTTCATCGGTCATTCACTGACACAGTAAAATTTATAGCCTCCAGCTAGTATGAGTGGGGGAACCCAGAAATGCGATGACACAGTAATACTTAATATCCTCCAGCTAGTATGAGTAGGGAAACAAGAACTTGTAAACCATAATCTTCCATATCATTACAATGGCAAGGAGATGATCTTAATCATTTAATTCAAAACTACAACTCCATCCAAGTTCAAAGCAATAAATCATTCAGAAGGATGCCAACTATAAAATTCCACAATCATAGTACACCCAACTTTGAAACCGCATTTAAGCTATACATAGGAAGAACATGATCGCAGAGCCCAAGACGATCAACATTCACAACTTTCATTTTCATTCAGATCACTGTTATTTTCAAAACTACCTTGATGAACTCCTGATCAAAAACAGCCTCTGCCTCAAAGTCTGGTGCTAGATTTCCAACAAGTGGGAACTCACCCTGTTGCAAGGATGCAGAGAGATCAAAATAATGCAATCACAAAAACCAATTTAAGAAGGAAACACATGATGAATTAACAGATAACAACTTCACATTTTATATCCATTCTATTATCCTGCAGATGTTATCTTGTCTTAGCTTTCTCAACATGATGTGTCCACATGTTGGTGGAATGACTTCTGGCCAAAACAAACTTGTTGACTCTTCTTCAAGAATAAACAATGGTTCTATTTGGAAGTTTGACAACATAAGCACGGTTGCACAACGTATCTTCTCTATTCAGTCAATCTTTATGTTTCCTAGCGAGTTTATAATCCTCCCAATAGCCTCAAAAGGTAGTGAAATAGATGATTCCTGATTATGACACAGGTTGGATAGAAACCAAACAGACAAGGAAAAAGCACTTCCCAGAGACACTGAAATTGAACATTTAATATTATACAGTCTTGCAAGTACTTGGTAGCTTACAGCTCAAAATAGAAAACAACTCTTCATTGAAAAAAAACCTACTGTACACAAGAGGGAGGAAAAAAAACAGATAAAAAAATGCAAAAATGTGCAGCACATTAAACTCCTTCAACTAGTTAAATTCACAAATGATGACTTGCGAATAAGAGGCAAACTGTGCAGCATATTAAACTCCTTAAATTTGAAAATATGGAACTAGAATATGCATTCGAACAAAGGCATAATAGGAAAATTGAGATCTTCCAAATGTTTCTGTCCAAATTCAGTGCACTGATAATTAATTAAACCACCACTATAATTCCAAAACTACAACGATTGACAAAAAGACCAAAGTTGATTCCTTCAAGAGAATAAGCTTCACAGACAGAGAAAAGAACACATGGGGGGAAAAAAAAACCTTCAATCAGCTGCAAATACCATACAGATTTATAGATAAGCCATTCATATTTTCCAAGGACATTCAAAACCCTCGATTTTCTAACTCTTTAATCTCATTAAATTCAGATTTCCACCATCAATACTAAGCTTCCCAGACATGAAACTGAAACATGCATACCCACCACAAATATATTGAAATGGAATATTTACTTACGGTATCTTCAGCCCATAAAATCAAGACCCAAACTTCAACTGTTTACTAAAGTTCCAAGTCCCTCTCGAGACCTTTACTAAAACTCGTATCAACATGGGTTTTTACCCATTTTTCACCTAAATCAAGAAGACTTTTTTCTTTGCCCAATATTTTAAAGGCTATTTTGTATCTTTCAAATTTAAACAACATATTCATTAATGGAGTTCATACTCAAACTTATGCTTGACTCGGGTTTGTCAAAAAGTAAAGTTGCCATAGGATCTTATATCATAGCTAAGACAAGACCAACAATCTATTCATCATTCCAGTTGCAGCCAAATTCTTCTGATCACGCACTATCGGTCAATTCAAGGGCTTTTTTTTTCAGTTCATGCGATGCTCAAATCCTACCTTATCTGAATTCAGAAGTACTTTCCTAAACACTAAGAGGGAACAAAAACTATCCATTATTTTGATAGTTTCATCAGTTCGCTAGCAACCACACCAAACTTTTACTTTTACTCAATTTTGACTTAATTTGAATAGATTGACTGGACATGGTCTTAGGGATCTCCAACCCAGCCTCATTTTTTCATTTTTCCTCCCTTTATTTCTGTGTCTTGGATGGCCTTCTTGTTCCAGCCCACCCTTAATTTCTTCATCTATTTGCGAGGCTAGAGCTCAAAACTCCAAATATAGGGTCCGAAAAATTATGGAGGATGTCCTCCAAATCCACTCTTTGAACTTAAAAAGTAGAGAGAGTATTGATTTCAGAATCAACATATGAATTTGTTGGTTGAAAAAAATAAGAATTTTGCAATAAAGATGAAAACTAGAGATACGTACAAGTATGGTCGCAGTTTGAGGGGATAGTAAAATCCTCTAAATGCGCTTTTTGATTGTAAAAACTTCTATTTCGATCCTCACAAAGAGGATTGGGTAGGAAACTTGGAGATGCTCTTAGCTATGATGCACGGACACGGGGACACGGGAATTCTAAAAAAATGTGGACACGGACAGGGCGGGGGACACGCCACGTGTATATTTATTTATTTGTTTAATATTATAGTTCGACACCTAGAAATTTTTTAAAATTTATAATTTGGCCCCAAATTTAAAAAAATTACAGTTTGACCCCCAAATTTTTTAAAAATTACAGTTTGTCCCCTACCGTGTCCCCGTAAAAAATTTAAATTAAATTATGGGACACGCCACTTGGCGTGTCCCATACTTTCCCCACCGTGTCCCCGTGTCCGACACTACGATACGTCGACCTCTAGAGGTGTCGGTGCTTAATAGGCTCTTAGAGCATTCTAGAGGACTTAATCAAACCTTGACTCAAACTCCCATTGAAGTAGAGATATCCTTTTATTTCTCAAATTTCTGGAAGTCGTTTCTCCTAGTGAAGCTTTTACTCAAATATACGCTAAATTTGAGCTCGCCCATCGAACTCCTTCCTGTGAAATGAAGCTCTAACTCAAATAGCCAAATAGGAACGAAAGTTCGGAATGGGATAGAGATGGTAGTTTGATAAGTTCTACACTAAACACCCAAATAAGGGTACAAACCGTACGGTATGCATACCTTGAACTGCCTTGAATTAATAACATTTTACATAGGCATTCTTGACAATTAACATTAATCTTGAATGCATAACTATCGTAACAAAATTCACACCTTTTGCACATCAATCATAATATCCACCTCGAATTCGTAACACACAAAATGTTATTAGGTTTCTCCTTGACATTATCAATTTTCAATCGAATGTCACACTAATTGAAAAACTTTGCACTTTAATATACGACATCAACCTCGTTACAATTGTATTATAACTTATGTCCAACCGTCCGTGAATGTTTTTTTAAGCAAATGTCAAAAAAAAATAATCAAAAGTTATGAATTTTGATACAAAAGTTACGAATTTCTATACAAAATGTCACGAATCAAATGCGATGCGAGAGAATGCACAACTTATGCACGCAGAATAGGGTGTGTATTGTAGCATTCTCCATCCAAAATCAAAGACGAAACATGTCTATAACGATCCACGAATAAAGACGAATTGCAAAACCTTCGGGCCTCTCGCTGAGCTTTCTCGTATGTTCTTTTTATTTCATATTGTTCTGTTTTCATTTTATTATTCTAAAAAGAGCAGAGCAGATAGAGATACTTGTAGAAATAAATGAGGATGGTGGAGGCGGAATACTTACGGCCTTCACAGCGCAACTGCGGCGGGATTGAGGAGACCTGCGGGAGGAGAGAGAGAGAGGGGTCTGAGAGTGGGAGGTGGAGGAGAAGGGTAGGTTTGAAACGAAGGGTTTTGGGGAAATGCAGGAAGAAGCCCTCCTGGGGTTTGGAGACAAAGAAGCTCCGAGGAAAGCTGTTGAACAGGCCATTGGTGTTGGTAGATAATCCAAGGCTCAGTCTCAGTCTCAGTCTCTCTCTCTCTCTCTCTCAGTCTCACTCTCTCTCTACCACACTAGAAGAGAAGCAGTTGATGAATCTAAGGTGGAGAGAGACTGTGGATAAGTATATAAGCTGCAGAAAGAGTAGGTGAGGGGAAGGGGTCGGTGTGGTGTCCCGGTTTTCTTTCTTTCTTGGGTAAATTTTACTGACCCACCCCTGAGGTTTCATACAAATGCAGAGACCTCCCCTAAAATTTCTGAAAGGACACTAACCTCCTTTACTTTTGAAACTAGTATTATCCGGATTCCCCCTTTGTTAACTACTGGAGTAGATCACTAACGGTGTTAAGTTTAGCTGTTAAAAGACAAAAATACCTTTCATAATATATCATGCCCCTTGTCTTTGGATTTTGTCCTTATCTCTAGTACAACTATTTTATTTACTAGGAGTAACAAATACGGAGTATTAAGTTTTGTTTCATTAGCTTGTTTAGCTTTAGCTTAGTTTTTTGGTTTGTTTTTTAAATTTTTTAATTGTGTAGTCATCTTGGTGAAAGAATTTTAGAAAGTACAAAACTATGACCAAATCTTTAATAAAAATCCCTAAAGGATCTATCCAATCAGGACACGTAAATCATGAATTTTTCAACAGTATAAGAAAAAGAAGATCACATTGTATTTTTTTGGTCACATGATAGATACAACATTTGTTTTTTTGTGTCACATGATAGAAACATTTATTCGTCTTTCTAATCTCTTTTCAATTTTAGTTTGTATATTTTCACTTTGTTTTTCCGCTCATTGTCACAAATAAATAATCAAAATATATTAAATGCAAAACTAACAAAATTAAAAAAAATAAGACGAAATTAATAAGTTAGGCCAAATCACAATCCACATAATTTAATTAAGGAAATACTAATTAATATCTTTAAGCAAATAAAATTGAAGTAGCGAGGATGATAAAAACAAAAAAAACAAAAAACTAGAAACTTAATGCATTTCGAAGGGCATTTTTGCCTTTGAAAAGCTAAAGTTAACACCCTTTAGTGATTGAGATAACGAAAGAGGGAATCTACTGTCTAGGTAATAGTTTCAAAAACAAGGGACGTCAGCGTTATTTTAAAAACCTCATGGGAGGTAAGTGAAATTTATCCTTCCTTTTTTCTTTTGCCTTTTGCTTTTGGGCGCTGCTATTCGCAGCCCTCTATTTTCTCTCATAGCCCGTTAAAAATTTTCAATTATACTCGACAGTTAGTTTCCGAAATTGAGATATATTTTCAGCATCCAATTACCGAAATATAATTTTTTTTCAACAGCTATTTACCGAAAATATATGTTCGACAGTTATTTACCGAAAGTTGAACATATTTTCGACATGTAGTTACCGAAATATAATCTTGTTTTCAACAGCAATTTACCGAAATGTTATTTGTGATTTTCAACAACCATTTACCGAAATATAGTGGACTATGAGAGAAAATAAAGGGTCGCGAATAGCAGCTCCCTTTCTTAGTATATTCCACAAATTCGGATCTCCAGGGTTAATAGTATATTCCACAAATTCGGATCTCCAGGGTTAATAGTATATTCCACAAATTCGGATCTCCAGGGTTAATAGTATATTCCACAAATTTGAGACGGTCAATAATTTTGGTGAGACGGAGGAGTGTCAGAAAAATTATTAATTGGTCCCAGAGCATTGTCAATTTGTCATGTAGTACTCTGGAGTTTTTATGTTCTGAGCTCTACTACAACATCTGTGGCTCTCGTAAGAATATTTTTCCGAGCACCACTTGAATTATCCAAATTATCGGGGGTTGAGGAGGCAATCATGGTTTAGATTTTGAGTTGTGAATTGCCTATTACTCTATAAACGTTTGAACGATAATAAGAATTTGCAAAACTGTTCAGATGCTGTGTGTAAAGTACATTTTTCAAGATACATTTTGACATAAGATGCGGCATACTATTCTCCAATGCAGAATGCAAACCATTGTCGCCTTTTCGGTCAACATTCGTATATATCTAGGTCACCAATAATCTAGATGAATCGTCAATCCTTGTGGTTTACCCCATTTTGATTGGTTCTAAGAGAGGTATCATGGGTTTGAGTTAACGGAGCAATCACGACATTTTGTAGTAATTTGGCTTATCAACATACTAACATCATGCAGTGTGATCTACAAAAAAAAAAAAAATCATGCCGTGTGCAAACTATATTAAAAATAAAATGTCGCATTCACGAATCAAGCTGAGGGTAACTGATCAATTGATTATTAGAATAGATGTTATATAGTACACGATTCATATTCGAATGTGACGATAGACATTCTTTGAATTGTATAAAATCAAAAACTTTTGTATAGTATATTCACATTTTGAACATAAATTGATGTCATTAACTTTAAATTCATAATACTTGGAATATTCTCAGCCCAGTAGATGCTCTCGCTTGAAGTACCATCACAAAATGGTCACAAATGCTATGGATCACATCATGCAACAACAATCCAGATTAAAACTCAAGTCTATAGGGATATCACAGTAGACTACCGACAGATCCAGAGTGTTAGGTACAAAGAAAAAAATATAAATCAAACGGTACAGATGCACTTCAAAATGCATCTATACCGTTGATTTACCTTTTCGGGGTACATTTTCTTTGTACGTAGAATTTCTCATTCGGGTCATACTGGGCAAGAACAGTTAAAAGGGAAAAAAATTGCATTTGGACAGCACACATCTGAGAGAGTAACAAAGAACACAGACTGATGAAGAAAAAGACCTCAGCCAACTCATTCCCAAGACAAAAGAGAAAGAAATAGAATTTATTTACTTCCAAGTAAGCAGCACATCCTCTCCCACTCCCAGATCAACCCAAAGTCAAACAACACTTGGTGAACAACTGAAGTAGTAACCACTGCAATCATTACCAAAAGCTCAAGGCAAACTTAAATCTGCTTCAAAGTACCAAAAGGACTATAACAAACATTGAAACACACATGGCACCATTGACTTCCAATGGTTAAGAATCGACGAATAGCGGCCAGTTGAATGACAACATCTTTCCAAGCTTATCAAATTTTCAAGTACTTAAGGCTACCAATAAAATGATCTTGCAATTTTCAAGCTAAAATGCGTATACAAGGAAGTTCAAATCCGAGTAAAATAAAGACCAACAGGTATACATAATTCACATCTCAATCAATGGTTTCATAGGTCAGGTCCGACACAAGTTCAACTACGGCGACTGACGCAAGAACTAGCAGTTCAAAAATAGACATTAATTGTACACTTCCAATACAGTACGCCTTTTCAGACCACAATGCGGCATCTTTAGTACTATCAGCATCCTCTCCACTTAATTATCAATTTGTTAAATTTATCACCAATAAAACTCCAAAATAGCATAAAACTACGACTACAACATTAATGGGTAGACAAAAAAGCTTACCAATCACACTTTTGTGAAAATAAATTGGTGATTTCCTATAATACATTCTCATCATAAGTTGCACACCACAAAGGAGAAGTTCTCACTGGAATTGATGAATTACAAAACATCTCCAATCTACCCTCAAACCTCTCCTCGCTGGTCTTGAACATCACAGGGAGTGCTAAAGAAACGCCCTTCTCCACACAACGCCTGTGCCTTGGCTTAATCCTATTTTCCAAACTATAAGAAAAGTACTGTGGAAATTCCTTCAGTTCTTTCAATTCTCTCCTCATTTCCATCACAAAGTAATCGAACTTGGGCTCGAAGTTGTCCTTGATGCTATAACAAAACAAAGGAGGGAATCTACGAAATATTGCCATCGTGTCTTGTTGCGAGAACCCAATTTTCTGGAAGTATTCGATTCTGGGGACGAATTTCTGCTCCACGGAGCAGGAGAGGAGAGAGGTGTATTGCTTAATGGAGGTTATGCCAATGCTCTGGAGGAAGTAGAGGGTGGGGCGGAGGCGGGTCTCGACGCTGCAGGCGAGGAGCCGCGGACGGCGGTGGATGACACGACGGAGATCGGAACCCTCGATGCCGGCCTCACGGAGGAGGAAGGTAAAGACGGCAACGAGGGCGGAGATCTTGGAGGTTAGAACCTCAGGGCACATGCCGACCACGCGGCAGACGTCAGCGGTAGTGAGGCCGGCGGTGGATCGAAGGAATTCAACAACAGATTTCAAGTCAGTGGCCGAGGCAGAGATGATTGGGGGGTGAGTGGACAGGAGAGAGAAGAAGTCAATGCCGATAGACTCGAGGTAGAGAATTTCCTCTTGGAAGCTGGAGAAGGGGTTTGGGGGAGGAGATAAGGGAATTTCTGGTGGTTTGGGGGGCTTTGGAGGGAGGGAAATGAAGGTTTTGGTAGAGGAAAGGGAGGGAAAGTGGAGGTTTCTGCGGCAGGAAAGGGAGGGAAAGTTGGGGGTGTTGGAGGGAAACTTGTTGGGTCTGGGGAGGGAATTGGTGGTGGGGGTGGTGATGGCGAGGGAGAGATGGAGGGTGTATTGCATGGTGTTGGGGGTTTCTACATGTTTGTATGGAGAAAAGAGTTTTTCCCCTGAATTCTCCTGCACGTATTGCAATGCCTGCAGGATCACACACGGTAAGACAATAAGCGCATACAAGATGTAAGGGCTCTATTTGGATCTTGGATATGTGATCGAATTTCCAGTGTCAAACGAAAAACCCAAGAAAAGTGTGAGAAAATAAAGAGAAAAAGACAAGCAACACAAATCCTTTTCCTGTACTTTTTCTTCAACAAATCACTCACTGAATCCAAGATTCAAAAACAGCCTAAATAGGTAAATCTGAGAAAATGCAGCCCCGCTCTTCATTTAAATATATTACCTGGAGTGTTCTCATTGTCTCGTCCACACTCCGCCCGATTGCAAGATTGTTAACGGTGGAGTGCAGAATAATTCCTTCCTTGTCACTAACGAAAAGCCCCCTCAATGAGATTCCCTGAACATGAAATGTATAGTGGCATGTCATGGAATAAAAACCTTAGGAAGACTTAAATGTCATTAAGACATCCGCCCATAACTAGGATGTACCCAACAACAAACTGGAGTTCCACTTCCAGAGAGTAAAAACAGGTGGTGGCAAGAGAAACCCTGTACTAGACTTTAAAATCATCCTTGCTTATTCATCTCTTTTTCCCTTCTTTTTGACTATTGCCATTTGCCGCATTGTTTCGAACTCTCTTTCCACAACCGTCTCACTCTCAGAAGAGGTAACATTAAATTCAGTAAGCATAGTCATGTTTGATTAATCTCAAATCGGACACTTGATTACTTCATCCACGTACTCCATGCATCATCAAGTGAAGAGATATACTTTGTGTGTACTTGCTGTACTGGGTACATGGCACGAGACACTATCATACAAATTTCGCCCGAAAAATTCCTTGGCACTGCCTCAATAGAGGACAAACGATGATGCATTTATGGTAGATCGGTAAAAGAACACCTTCCTGGGCGCGTAAGAGATGAAATACAATTCCAGAATATGGTGGCTATAGCAGACTGAGTTTTGAAAAAAACTTTGACAGTGATCTTAGCCACAGATTCACCATTTGTGTCTATGCACAAGAAAAACAATTCAACAAGTTTTATGAAGAAGGAACCATCCTTATAAAATTATTAAAAGTACCATTTTCCTTATTAAGCAACCAACTACCCGTATGCTCTAGGATGCATTTAGGGACAAGAAATCAACGAAAGCCGAATAGTTGCAAAAATATGAGATAGAGCATACCAGATCCGGAATCAGTACGCCATAAGATTTTGAGATTGATTTTGTCACATCAGAAACCAATGGATACTTCAGACCACCAAGCCCCCCAGATTTTCTATCTGTTTGGATCCATGCAAGGTGGGAGAACTTCACGAAAAATAAAATAACTAAATAAGATAATCACGATGAAAGAAAAAATTAATATTCTCAAAATAGAAGCAAACAAAGTACTGTAAAATGGCAACGTATAAGCAGCTAGTGGAACTACGTACTCATGCTCTGAAATAATCCAAATCAAAAGTCGCGAAGTTTGAGGTATTAAAGAGGGTCATTGAAAAATGCACGTCATTTGTCAACAGCAAGGAAACGGAAGTAACACTACTGTCAGGGGAATGCAATCCGCCTGTTTACATTAACAATGTTCTGTATATAGCCAATGGAGCCAGTGATGACCTAGCATTGTTGATTTGTCCCCTTTTCTTGACTGGGCACAAAAACAATGAATGCCACTATGTGCAGGTGAAGATTCAAATTTTACAGCTATGATATTGGCAACAACAGATGCCACCATCTGATTTCTATCGTTAACAGGAATATATTATTTTACATGAATGCATCAAACTGAGCAAATAAAAACGTAAACTTACCACGCTGTTGATGAAAACACCCAACAGTTCTGTGTTTAACTTCTCAAACTCTGCAGAGCAGTTGTCGAATGCAGTGATCTCTATACATCATTTAAGGAAAACAAAATCGGTCATGATCAGTATTCTTGTAGACTCCAGCTTACTTTCATACAGAAACTTAATTACTGCAAGAACAAAAAAAATTACATTCAACCAAAGTCAAACTCACCTGTGGGACAAACAAATGTGAAATCCAGAGGGTAGAAAAAGAGAATAACATACTTCTTTCCAATATAATCTGAGAGTTTAACCTGCAAGAACAAAACCCTCACTTAGGATAAAATCTACAATCTATCGCATACAATAAACAACAAAAGAGCAAAATATACAACACCCATTTTCCCTGGCCAACTAAGCCCCTTACCAAGCATAACCTTGAACAAACCAAGCATAACCATGAACAAAAATGGCTCTTATTTGTTTTTCAGAGTTGTTTTACAAAAGGAAAAATGTCTAATTGGATGCATGAGTGTTTCCCAATGGTCATCACTAACACAGTCAGTAAGAGTAAGGAACCAATAACTGTAAACCACAGACTTACATACATTATCAGTGGCAGGCGACAATCCTAATCACAATATCCAGAACTTTGAGTACACTACGGACTACACCAAAGTGAAAGAAAAAAATCAGTTGAATTCAGAAGGACCAACTATAAAACTCCACACTCAAGTACACACCCCACCTTTACTTCAAAAAAAAAAAAAACTACACCCCACATATCAGTTATTTATAGGAAGCACATGATTGCAGAGCCCAAGACAATCAGTATTCACAATTTTCATTTTCATTTTAAGTCACATTACTATTCTTTACAAAACTACCTTGATGAACTCCTGATAAAAAACAGCCTCTGCCTCAAAGTCTGGAACTAGATTTCCAACAAGTGGAAGCTCACCCTGTTGTAAGGATATGCATGAAGATTATAGATTTATAACGATGTAATCTATAATTTGAACGAAAGTTAGGAGTTGCGATGGAGATGGTCTTTTGATCAACCTCAAGTAAGACTAGACGCGTAAACGAAAATGACAAGCCCGTATAAACACAGCAGATGCACAGATACGCGTGGGGTGGAATACTTACGGGCCTGGCGTGGGAACTGCTTGGGGAGGAGGTGGGTAGAGAATGGAAGGATTTCCGAACGGCGTCGAAGGAAGAGGGCGAGAGGGATTGAGAAGAGAAGGGAAGATTTGAAAGGGAAGATTTGAAAGGGAGGATTTGGGGGAAATGGAAGAAGACGAGTTGGGATAGGAAAAGGATAAAGAAGATAGAATAGATGTTGAAGAAGCTATGCAAGCCGTTGGTTGTTAGTTTTGCGTCTGTTTTTATGAGTGCCAGAAACTGCATATTTCATAAAATAAAATTAAAAAAAGGGTAAAATTCATACAGTTATTTTTTATTCCTTTCGTCAGGACGAACTAACAATTCATAGAAATTTGACCCAAAACTAGCAAATGTGAGAAAATTTTGAATAAAAACAAAACAAAAAAAATTCCTCCGGGTTATTTTTGGGAGATTAGGCCAAATTTTTATCTCCTGATCAATGTTCGGATCAGATTGCGTGTAACTCGATTAATTTCGCCTTTAAATTAAGCATCGGGCACAAATGGAGTGGAGTGGAGTGCAATTGGTGTCTCCCTTATACTCTCATGCACATGGGAAAAATTCGATTCCCCTAAGCACTCATCTCTCTCTGCAATTCCTCTAAGATAGAGTAGATTAGGATTAACGAATGACAAAAAAAAAAACTAGATATTTAAGCATCGGGCAAACTCTCCTCCAATAGCTCAAAAGTTTGAAATGTTTATCTCCATAAGATTCGAACACATAATCTCGTGGAAGAGAAATTCTCATGCCTATTTGATCACAGGGTAAGGGTTACATAAATTTTCTTCCCCCCACAAACATTTTTTGTTCAAGCAGTTGTGCTTGTTTTCTTTTCTTTTTTCAATCGGAGTTGTGGTTCTTCTATCAACTTGATTTTCTTGGAATGGATAAAAGCATGATTTTAAAATCAACGGTTCGGATGGTTCAACAAAATTATAAAAAAATCTCACTACGTCACTTAATAGCATTCTATGCTCCCAAATATTGATCATTTTTCTGATAATACAGAATATCCTGAGCCAATTTATGCATATATCATACTATTAAATAACTAATTGGTCATATCAAATAAGTTTTCCGCATGAAAAGAGAAAGCTCTAAAGAGTTACAGACAATGAAAGAAATAAGCAAACCATTAAATCCTAATATTGGAAGACCACGGCCCTTACCCTTTTTGAAACGCAGAATCAAAATTTTACAGTAGTAAAACTCCCTAAAGTCCCATTCCAGCTCTCGACTCACATCATCACATGTCATATTTCAGTGCAACTTGCTAACGGCGTTATGACAGAAGGGGTGGTGTCAGTGTCACGAAATGATACTTAAGGGTAGGTTTCAAATATTATAGTGGTTAAATGAAAATGGGTCATAGTTGAGGGGAATTTGATGTAATTTATCCAAACCAATTTAGAATTTAAGATAAGTGAAAAGTAAAAAACTTGACAAAAAGATGTAAAATCGGGAAGTGCGAAGAAAATCAATTTTATATAAATGAAAGAGGAAACAAGCATCCAAAAAAAACTAAAAACAAAGTTGAACCAAATAAGGTGGAGAACAATATGAAATGAAATGAAAGAAATGAGAAATTAAGACGAGTAACAATTTGTCCACAAGATCATTGCCCACATTTTGGCCACACATGGATAGAGCATTCCATTTTATTGCCGAAATTTAGCATAAAATTCACTTTGAACCTCTCAATGGTAAGCATCTCTTGTAGAATATGAGCACCAAATTCCTCTATAACTCAACACTCCACTTATAGTTAAAAGATTAATTACATTTTCTTCCATTGGGAAAACTTCAAAGACTTTAAAAAAAAAATTGTCCGTTTAGGAGGCCATCAGGGTTTAATTTAAGTTCATTGGAAATTGTGAAATTTGCATCGTCTATTTTATTTTCTCCTTTTTATTATTTCTACCTTTTTATAATACAGTAATTATATTTTTATTATTTTCTCTTATGTGTGGATTAGGAGATGGAGGGAAAATGAAGAATTAAATAAAGAAATTGATTTACACACTTCCCTTTTTTATGCACACACTCCCTTTTTGTCCTTTAGCACGTGAATTTACCTACAACTTATGTAAGTGTGTTGTTTCAGGGACTATATGGTAAATTCAGTGTAAAGGATAAAAAGAGAGAGGAGTGTTTGCATAAAAAAAAAAGGAGTGTGTAAATCAATTCAAAGACTAATTATATTTATCTTGTCTATGGAATAGGATAAAAAAATTGACTTTATTCGTCATTTTATATGATTTTTTTTCAATTTTGATCTATATGTTTATACAATTTTGGTTCTATTATCGAGCCAAACAATATGATGTAAAAATTTGACTTGAATCCACTTCGGAGTAAGTGGGAAAAAAAAACACCGTGCTAAAATGTCGTTAAAAATTAGGCCAAAGACGTACGGTCATGCCAAACTCTCGAACCAAAAAAGACATCCGAAGAAGTACGAACACCCAAGCATGGGGCCAAATCATAAAAAACTAAACCACGAGGGTCTTCACCGTAAAAACACCCGTAATTATTCGTAATTTATTTTTTCTCCTTCCCTCCATATGTATTCCGAACTAAAAATTCCCTCCTTCCCTCGTTTTCTCTTCTCTCTCTCAGTTTCCCCCATTTCACTCTCTCTCTCTAAAACCCTCACATCCCTCCCGTCCGCCCTCTCTCCGAACCCCTCCTCTCTCTCCTCTCCTTTCCACAATCTCTGCCTTCAATCAATTTCTAGACGGCGAGGGGTATTTTTATTTTTATTTTATCTCAATCCCCCAAAATTTTCCAGACCTATTTTCGGCACTATGTCCGGTGCTCAACCTACGAACACCGCGGCGGCGGGGCCGGGGCCACAGTCGATGAATCGCCGCCTGCTGTTCTCGTCGATGAAGCCACCGTTCGTTCCACACGAGGATTACCATAGGTTCCCATCCTCGAAGGACACTGCTCACAGGGTCGGCGGCTCCGATCAGGTGGCCGAAGCTATTGTTGTCAAATCTCCTGTGAGTTTAGATCCGTTTTTAAGCCATCTTTATAGGTTGTTGTTTTGGTTGGTGGTTTATGGTTTATTTAGGGCAATGAATTATGATATCTGTTTAGAAGGATGCGAGTGTGATTAGTATTTGAATATGTTGTGGATTGCACAGCTGGAATTTGGGTATTCTGAGTTTATGGAATTTGACTGAAGTGTAGATAATGGGGTTCGCTTTTATCATGTGGAATTGTTGGATAGTAATTTAGGGGAGCAAACGAACCGAGCCAAGCCGAGCCGAGCCGAGCCGAGCTTTGTAGTGTTTGAGCTTGGCTTGTTTACTATACGAGCCTTAAAGTCGAGCTCGAGATCGAGCTTGGCTAGTCAGCCCTTGACGAGCCGAGCCTATACAAATGAGTCGATTTATTTCGAGTTGAGCTTGGCTTGTTTACTAAACGAGCCTAAAACTCGTGCTCGACTCAATAATTAAACAAGCCGAGCCGAGCCCTTAATGAGCCAAGCCTTGAGTTGGTTGCAAGCAGCTTAGTTTGTTTGTTGCCCTAATAATATGATATAACATATTGGACCCATTTCCTAGCATCTTAAAACTTTCAGGATAATTGGCAACTTGACATCGGGGATTTGATGAGACATTGTGGGTTCCAGACTCCCCATCTGTGGTTTTTCTCTGTTAGAATGAAGCTTCTCTTCTTTGTAGACATGTTCATGATTCAACCGGCAATGAATATTTTCATTGTTTGCATAGACGTGTCTTCAAGTTATTTCATTTAACAAGAATGGAGCCGTGTGATTTCTTGAGCAAAGATGGCTGTGCCTCATTGCTAATTGGGTTACGAGGCGGGGACTACTTCGAAGTGTCTGTATACATTTGTAGTATCAACTTTTTTTGGGTGCATAATTAGTGCATCAGAGTTCTTTAAGTCCTATTTGCTTATGTTTGATATTTAATTGAAAGATAATTCTCAGAAATGGTTCTTGTACTCTTGGAAGTAATTTTTTCAGTGTTTTCCAGTGATGTGATGGTAGATGTCAATGTCATAGGAGGAGGATGGGTAGGAAGAGATACTTTTGTAATTATGAAGATAGGTAAGGTTTTTTGTTGTTGTTGTTGGCAAACTAAGTGTTGCACTCATACCTAGTCTCAAAATAAGATGGTTATGTGCTGATAATCAAATGTGAGGGGTTAAAAGCGCATATGGGTTAGACCACAGGGGGTCAAAGTGAGTTTTTTTCTATGTGCTTATACTAAGTACTTGAGCAAATTTTAGTTAGTATTTTCCTACCATTGCTTCATTGTTTCTCTAACTCAGTAGATTTTCTTTCATTTCACTTGGGATTTATATGCTTGAAAGTTTTGTCGTAGTTGGAAGAGGGCTCCTTTCTAAATGGAGCAAGATTCTTAAGAGATTCTGACTTAGGAGTGTGGGAACAAGATTCTGAGATATATTTGGTACCCTGATAGGAGGATCATGCTATTAGATTGCCAACTAAACAACACCCTTGTTGGACCCATTGCATCCTTGTAGATCTTATCTGAACGTTGTACACTACCCATATTAGCTCACGTGGATATGCTGCTTATGCATCAAAGTAGTGCTTGGGAAGTTGAGACTGAAAGTGAATCCAAGAGCATTTTTGTCACCATGATAGATTTCATGAAGGTATACAACATTCTTGGGTGTGTGCAACAGACTGCCATGCCTAATAATGGTCAATTGGATTCTTTGCATTGTTGTATATTCATTGTTTTCTTATAATTGGCATTTTTAAGAGCCAGGGCACCTATATTAGCTCATATAGTAGTGCATAAAGGTGATTTTAGGGTGCACTGAATCCAAGAAAAATATTGTTAGCAACATTTTGTCCAATAAGACTTGTTTATAAATGAGTGCAACACAAGATGTGGATGAGATGAGAGGGAAGGTGGAAAACTGGACAATCTCATGTTGTGTCCAATGGGAAGAATCTTTTGCAAATATTTTAGGGGTCGGACTAAGATAAGGCCTCGATTTAGTTCACCTAACACCAGTTCTTTTATGTGAAAATTTGCTTCACAGGTTTTAAAGGGGAACAATTAGTTGGATTGGGCGAATCATTGATTTTCTTGTTTGAGGGAAAAATTTGTACATAATCTTTTTTACCTTTCCTCTGCCTTCTTTCCATTGCTCCTTGCTCTAGAGCCAAATAGAGCCTTAGAAGATTACTGGAGTGGATGATGATGCTGAAGCTTCAACATGTAGCACCTTTCATTTTTCTTTTTAAAGAAACACTTCTTGGTTAGCTATTTAGAAATGATAGCGGTGAATATTGTTTGAGTTCGTATGCCATTGTTCCTCATTCTTGCTTTTGTGAAGTAGTATTATTACCAATAACTTGTTTCTTGTATAACTGCTTCCTTCCTTCCGAAAAGAACTTTCATCTTTGCTTCTTGGGTAGTCATATCTTGTTAGAAAGTCGGGTGTGTTTGTGATTTGTGTCATATCGCTCTACTAATTCATGGATGTGCAATGTTTATTTCATTAGCATCGCATTTATGAGAGATTCATTGAACTTATCTGTCTCCTGTTACGTTAGTTTCTTATGGGCAGATCCTGTATGACTTCATAGTTCATAGTCTTGCTTAGTGTTAGTGGTATATGTATGATGTATCCGTTGCGGTACCAATTCTTCAAATTTATGTCTCTCAGCAATTAAAGCGGAAGAGTGGAACAGACTTTATTGACGCTGGGTCAAGTGACTGGACTAGCAGTCCTGGATTCACTGATACAACTAACAGTCCCCTGCGAACACCTGTATCTGGAAAAGGAGGAAGAATATATGGCCGGTCCAAAGTCTCAAAGAACAACAGATCTGGGCCTCAGACCCCCATGTCAAATGTTGGTGAGATTAGCTGTCCAAAATCTTCTAAATGTTGATAATTGAACATCAACTTTTATTGTCCAAAATCCAAATCCTTGAACACGAAGCTAAACAAAAGTGTAGTCATTGGAAAAAGCTTACATCAGATTGTATAGGTTGTCTGTTTGTCTTCCTTGTTCTTTCTGTTTACCTCACCTGAATGAGTTGTACGTTGGATGTCTTTTAGTTTCCAGAAGCAATTTGAAAGAAACAGTGTGTAACTATATTGCTAATGTCTGAAATGCAGATTCTCCCTCTCCTCTTACTCCTGCTGGTAGCTGCCGTTATGATAGCTCCCTAGGTAATTTCGTAAGTGGTGCTTTTAGGTTTAGCCATCCACATATCTTTGAACTACTTCATGTGGAGTTTTCAAGTTTTGTAGAGATATGCAGGGTAATGCGTGCCATGCCTTTTCAGGTCTATTGACAAAAAAATTCATCAATTTGATTAAGCATGCAGAAGATGGTATGCTAGATTTAAACAACGCTGCTGAAACCTTGGAGGTGAATCTCTTTGCTATATGTGTGTTTTATTGATTATGTGCAGCTCCCAATCATGGATTTAGTGGTGCAGGTGCAAAAGAGGCGAATTTATGACATTACTAATGTCCTTGAAGGAATTGGCCTAATTGAAAAAAAGCTCAAGAACAGGATTCACTGGAAGTAAGATTGTTTAGCATTTTTAAGGACATCATACTACTCTCTTCGTCCCACTTTGTTGTGCCTGATTCCTTTTTGGCATCTCACAAAAAATTGTCTATATCTCAAAATCTATAATTTTTTTTATGATTTCAAAACCTTTGTGTAAAAGAATTAATTGAGATCTATCAAAACAAGATCCATATTGAATATATAAAATATTATAAATTAAAAGATATAGATAATTTTTTGACAAAACCAAAAAAAAACAGGCCCAACAAAGTGGGACGGAGGGAGTACTTTCTTTTTTCTATTATTTGACATTTAAACTGGAAATACAAGCATTTGAAGCATTTGGAACTCATATGAGAACTTTCAATGTTGATTAGAGGACTTGATGCTTTAAGACCAGGGGAGGTTGATGATGACATTACTGGGTTACAGGTATGCAGGCTTATTTTTTAGTAAAAATATCTTGTGCTACCATTTTATTGGGAATTTTTCATTTTCCCTCTCTCCATTGGTGGATATCCTATTCGGCTAGGAAAATAGGAATTCCATGCTGGTTTCTTTTAATGGCTGGTAGATTATATCCGTTGCCCATTGTCAAATATCATGATGTGGATCATAAGTGAGGTGATTTCATCTTGTGATCTTTTCTGCAGGGGGAAGTTGAAAAGCTTACCATCGAAGAACGGACATTAGATGATCGGATAAGGTTGTAGGGTTTAGTACATTGTTAGTGCGACAAATGGTGCTATCTTACAACCATTGGATTTTGCTGATACTTTCGATTGTTGCAGAGAAATGCAAGAGAGGTTGAGGGATTTGAGTGAAGATGAAAATAATCAAAAGTGATTTTCTTCTTCGGTTCTTCCTAACCGCGATTCAGTTTTATACATGAATTTTTTTCTTGCAACCCTGAGTTGGACTTCTTGTTTCCCCATTGAAAGGTTTATTGATCTTCCAACAGGTGGCTTTTTGTGACTGAAGAGGATATCAAGAGCTTACCTTGCTTTCAGGTGAGATTTTTTGTGCACTTCTTTTGGTGTATATAAAGCTGGCCCATTTGGTGAAGCTTATTGCATGGAAAAAGCAAAGCCCAAGTCTGACTTTTCCCCCGCTAACTTTAAGCCATTTTCACATCCAAGTAAGTTGCACGAAACAGTCTGGAGCAATTTCTTCCCCACCCCACCCCTTCAACAACAAAAAAGAACCCTCAATAAGCTGCAATTGTGCGGCCTTCACCATATAGTACTGCTATTATTTCATAATTTTAGCTCTGTATTTGTTTTTGGATAAGTCACTTTTCAATAAAGGAACACCAAAAAAAGAGGCAAGGGGATGGCCTTGAAACCCCAAAAGCTACAGCACAACCAAGAAAACTAAACTGTACAACCACTGGACAGAAACAAAACAAAGGCTAAGAGAGGGAAAACTGAGATATTTAGAGCTAAACTGCAGAGACACATTCCATTCCATCCCAATTTCCCTCCATACATCTGTAGGAGGAACATTAGAACACGAACAGAGCAGGCCCTAATATCCCTTATAATATTCCCCACCACCCCAGAAGGGGATAACACATTGCCTTGTAAACTTTTGGAGTTCCTGACCCTCCACAAATGATTCATAAGCTCTGTATACTTTGCCATGGTTTGATATCATTGGTACTGAAACTTACTTTATCATAATTCTAGCAGAATGAAACTCTAATAGCAATCAAGGCTCCTCATGGGACAACTCTTGAAGTTCCAGATCCTGATGAGGTTAGGAATATGTTCCGTAATGTGTTGACTAATTTCCATTTCCGATCAATGAAATAAATTGCTCCTCTCGCATTCCAGGCCGTTGACCACCCACAGAGGAGATATAGAATAATCCTTCGAAGCACAATGGGTCCAATTGATGTCTACCTTGTTAGGTAACAGGCTTCTTTCTGGTACAACACTACCGTTCAACGCCTTAAACTTCCTTGTTTCATTGGTCATGAACTCATGATTACTTTGAAAAACTTTATTGTAGCCAATTTGAGGAGAAGTTTGAGGAGGTGAATGGAGTAGAGCCATCCACAAGCTTTCCTGTAGCTTCGAGTTCAGGCTCCAATGAAAATGCAGCAACAGAGATGACCCCTGTAGTAAGCAGTAGGGTAGAGTTTGAACCACCTGCCCAATACAGTCACAGAATGAGCTCCGACCCCAATGTTTCACAGGACAATGCTGGGGGAATCATGAGAATTGTCCCCTCAGATATCAATGTAAGTTCTGTTTTTCCAACTACTTTGTTTATACTAATTATAATTGCCATACCATGAAGATGTTCACCAGTCAACAACACCGAGTATATGTTTTTAAGTACACAGATTTTCTGATGCACAAACTTTGAATGTAGACTGCAAACTAATGGACTGCTTTCAATTCTCTTGTACCTTAGACTTACGCTTACACCACTGAGTGCTTGACATGTAGCTTTATGTACTTGGTTTTCTTACGGTGCAAAGTTTTCCATGGACCTAGCAAACCAGAAGAAGATATAACATTATAAAAAATGACATTCCCATCCTTATTTTCCTTGCTAGTTCTCTCCTGTGGGACCTTTTTGGCGGGTTCCATTTATATAATGGCATCACCACTTTCCTAGGGTTAGGGACGTAAGGGGCATACCAGGTTCGCACTTCAAAGATTCCTGTCTAAGTTGTAACAGATATTCCAAAAAATCCTCGAATGCGGTGGAAATTTTGATTCCTTCATTGCAAAAGCAAAGGCTTCTTCCGAACTTGAACGGTTGAAATATGTATTATTTCCTTTCTGAACTTTCTGACCTCTTGCACTGAAATATAGGATGATGCAGATTACTGGCTTCTATCAGAAGCAGACATTAGCATCACAGACTTGTGGAAGACAGATTGTATCCTCAGATGTGATTGTTATTTCTTTTATATTTTTGTGGAATGTTGAATGTCCAATTCCTTGACTTCAGCAACAGCTGTTGTGGAATGGGATGGAGTGGATATTCTTCGCGAGGAGTTTGGAATGGCTGAAATTGGTACCCCGCGGCCACAAACTCCACCATGTGGAAGTACTGATGTTCCATCTGCCGTTGTTAGTTTCAACAAAAGGTGATTTGGATTTATGAAGCATGTTAAACCATGAAACTCATGTCTATCTCAGCGTGAGTCATGATTTCATGGGATTATGGGAAAGCCACCGGCCAGCCAACAACTATACACATTGGGAAGCCTTTGGAGGAAGATGCAGCATTGGAAATAGGGGTGATTGTTGTATAGTACCGTGGAGGATACGCTTGTCCTCTGCAGCTTATTGATGAATAAATTTTGTTCCCGTCATTTCTTCATTCGGATTAATGAGGTAGAGGTTTAAGGCGAGTGAGTATTGACACATGCTCGTGCTTGAGATGGAGGTTTAAGGGTATGTTGGCACATATTGTTCCCATTTGCACATTTGAGAAGCTTAAAGATAAGTTAATGTCCTAAATTTTCTGAGTCAAGATTACAACTAAGAATCTGTTTGGATAGTTTGTTTATTTCCTTATTGTAAGCCATTAGAAAATGAATTCGATTGGTGCGAGTAATTGCTTGTTAAGAAAACCATTAATAAGCAGGTTAGTAATTGTGAGCCCAAACAAAATGTTTTGAGAAATAGATCTCCATGCAAGAAGGAAAACCTTCACAAAATGAGGAGAAATAGCTATGAAATGGCAAGATTGGTAAACATTTCCCTCCAGTTAATTGAATTGATCAGTCTTAAGTTTGTTGGTAAATTGAATTAGCTCATGAGATTTCTTGTTCTGTTACTGACTTTTCCATCATTTTTCCTTGCGTGCCACCCGTCCAGTAGATTTGAGGGAAGCTTAATTCAAAATTGTGGTATAACAAATTACATCTGGCAAAAAAAATGAAGAAACGAAAAAATGAAATGAATTACCGTATTTTAGGATACTATGAACACTACATTTGATATGTTTTTTCATTCATCTATTTCTACAATTCTTCAATGGAATCCTTTGAATCGCCAGAATCTGGGCCTTGGTTCCATTTAGCCTATTGTTGACACCAGAATCTAATTCACCGGTATCCATTGCCCGGGGGTGGCGACATTGGTGGCCGCCTGTGGTGGTCGGAGGGTTGCTTGCGTTGCTTAGGAAATAGGCTGAATGAGGACCTGGGAGGAGAGAGAGGAGGAGCTGAAGGTGTGTAGTCGTGCCTTCCGTTCTGTTGAGGTTGGTTAGCCAGCCTTTGCAAATGTTGGTCAGCCGTCTACACAAAAGTACAAAAACAAAGGAAAAAAAGCACATTCTTAGATGGGATTCGGGAAATAAAGTGAAGTTGATAAAAAAAAATAAGGATCTATTTTGCATAGAGGGAAAAGAAATTGTGTTCAGTGAAATTTCAACTTTGCCCTGAGAATTTTTCGAGCGACTGACACACGCTTTTTTATTTATGAGGTGAATGTAAATGCGCAATTGCTAGACATATTTAAAATTTTAATTTTTATTTAAAAATCTCTCAAAATTCTTTACGGGAGGAGGAATTTACACAAGTTGAAAGTTTCGAATTTATACAATTTGTGAGGAATTGACATGCACTTTTCGTTTGTGGGATGAATGTATATGTGCAATTGCGAGACATTTAAATTTTCCTAGAAAAAAACTTAAAAAATTCTATCAAAAAAAGCTTTACGGGAGGAATTTACACAATCTGTTAATACTACATGCAATAAGGTTTGCCCCAAGATTTTTTGGGTGGTCGCATCTAAGATGTCACCTGTCGATTTCTAATTATGGCTCTGAAAGATTGAGTGGAGATTCATACAAATGTTTGTTCACCATATTATAAAACACTGAAAACTAAGATCTGTTGTCTCCAAACTCCCGTTTTCGATCCTAATACACTTTCAGTATCACGATCTTGCCTCAAAATATACGTTTTTTTGACATTTTTGGCGCATTATATAGTACTACGACCCGGGGACCCTTTTATACATGGAAAAAGATGGACAAAACTTCAAGAGACAGGAACCTATGGGACAAATTAATATACATGATTGCATGTGGGCATGCTTAACTTACCAGCAAAGTTTCATAGAAAAAATAAACAAAACTTTTATCAGCACTCAGCAGGGCAAGAGAAACAGGAAAATTTTTCAGTGCCAAGCGGATACCACGGGGTGTCCGCTCGCGCATCCGAGTTGTCCATTACGTGTTTGAACGGCTCAGATTTGAAGAGAGAAAAAGAAGAGAGAAAGTGTTCGGGTGAGGGAGAGAGAGGGTTTCAATCCGAACAGTCCAAAAGTATATCGGATGGCTCGGATGCGCCGAGCGAGTACCACTTAGAATATACCTCCTCGGCACTGAAAAATCACCAGACTCAGAGAATCATGACCATCCAGCTAAAAGGAAACCATACCTCATTGTTGGCCTTGGTAACCTTTCCAAATTGAGCACTGATGAACCCAACAATCTCGAAAAATTTGGTTTGCCCCAGGCTTGTACAATTCTGCCAGTAGTAAAGGGCCAGATCCCATGCCCTGGCGTGCAGCTCCCGCAAACTCCGATCGATATCCGGCTCACGCATCGACACGTAAGGTCGCAATAGAGTTTCATACACGTATCCAGTTCCCTGATTTAAAACACCCAAATTCCTTCCGTTAGAACGACAAACAACAAAACAAATGAGGAAACCGATTCATTGTAGCGATTCATTGTCTCTATTTACCTTTGTCTTCGGATACCACAAGTAGATAATCAAGGCAAGCTTCATCTCGCCGTACATTGGCAACCTTCAAAAGAGTCGAACAATATTTTAAAAAAAAAAATTTACGGGAAATTGATAGATAAGTAGCGTAAAGGATTGAGGGAAAACTGCAAATGTACCACGAGATGAACATATCCACGACCCGCTCGAAGACCGTCAACACTGCCACGATGATCCTGAAAATTTCATAATCAATTACTATGCTTGAATCAATCAAAGTACTACTTAACACAAAATAACTAACCTAAGCACACAAAATAAATCTTCCTCTCTGTTTATTTTTCCTTAGTTGCTTTCCAAAGAGAAATGATCAATTTTGAATTATAAAGACAGGGCCATTGGGGGAAGGTAGCACACATCCCTATTCCTTGGGGTTGAGACCTTTCAATCTAAAAATTAATTAACTCATTAACTTGATGGATTCAATTGATTAATTGTTTTCAGAACCAATCACACTAGACGTCAACATGTTCATCCCCAATTAACTTCTCTAAAAGAATCTTTCACATCCATTATTGCTCATAAGTTATGCTCTTTTTTTTCAATCGATAGGAGAGATCATTACATCATGTATAAAATATAAATTATAAATTACGGGACGTTACGTCAATTCTATGAGAGTCCACGTGATAATTAAGCTCAACAACTCAACCACTATAAACCCGACCCAACTAAAAGCCCCCATTAGGGAGAGAAATAATTCCAACGGAAAAACACCCAAAGGCGGATAGAAAGACTCGAACTCTTGACCCTGAGATGTAAAAATATTGTAAAGGCAACTACATATAAAACAACATCATTTCCAATTATGCCTCCACAAGAGGGAGCATGCAGATAATGCGTCTTCTATCATTTTTTCTCCCAGCCTGTAATTATTGATGGTAACAATTAAGGGATTGGCCGACTGTAATTAGGCCCCGGCTTTAATGATGCCCCGTTAATGGATAGTGAGATTGGTCATCTAGAATTTTCTGTCAATGAGTACATAAGTTTAGTTAAAAAAAAATTATAAAAAAAAGTATTATCGTTAACAGTGTTTAATATGACAAGTCAATTTTCGTTTGAGTGTTCAAAATGATTTCGTAATTATTATTGACTAGTAGCCCACCGTTTGCAGATTCAACTTAAATTAAACAAAATTGTTTGGTAAAACTGGAAGAAAAACCATTCCAAGCTAACCCAAAAAAAAATTAAAAAATTGATGAAATTTGAAAGGTTCAGAACCCTAATTCCAAAAATTTCAAACGATTTGGTACCAACGAATCCAAAGCCAGATTAGGTCAACTACTCCAATTATTATTTGAGCTTTAAAGAAATCATAGTGTCGGGATCAAGTTACGCACACCTCAACTAATTTATTGAAACTCAACCTATCGTTCACGAACGGAGCCCCGATTAAAATCGGGACCTTTTCCCGTGTGTACTGTTTCATAAAAGAAAGTTGACTATAGCTGAGATTCTAAGAAATAATAAACCTGAAACCTATGAAAGTTTAAACCCAAGTCTCATGAATTACTACGCACCAGACCAACCCTACCTGGAACTAATATCAATTGAAAATCGAAAATAAGTACTTACAAAATAAGAATCTGTGGTGTATGGGGAATGCTACGTACAAAGAAAACTTATTCCGAAAACAGTAATCAATGGTTGAGAATCATTTTGATGATTGGGTCACACATATCAAAGTGAATCTCAACCATTGATTGCTGTTTTTGGGGTACTTTCGGGGTAAATTTTCTTTGTCCCTAGCATTTCTGGTGGTGTATTGTGAAAGAATGATTTGTCTCGTAAAACAAAAAATAAGTATTTAAAAAAATAAGACCTTAGCAGACCAGGCTTGAATCAAAGAAGCATTTCTTTGGGATGAGAAAAGAAAAATGAAAATGTGTTCTTACCAATATTGACACCAAAATCGAAGCTCGTGCATCTCGACTCTGTTCTTCTCCATGGTTTTGAAACACTCGAACGCAGGGTACGCATATCCAAGAACCAGACTGCCAACGCAACAAACATAAATCAAATCGTTCACCAGATCAAAACAGTTGAAGAATAAATTTTTGAGAATGGTCAGTTGACCAAAAAGAAAAAGTTTAAAGTAAAAGAGAAAAAAAAAAATTAACAGAGAAAAACAGAGAATCAAACTTTGGCAAAAAGGAAGATGAAGATGGTTAATACTCCTAACTTACATGAGTCCTCTGGTGATGAATTCTCCCAACATCCTCAATTCCCCTTTATCTCAATTGCCTTCCAAATTCCTAAAAAGAAACAAAAATTGGATTTTATGCACTTAAACAAACGTACTACTCCTACTATATGAGAAAATTAGACGAATACAGAAGAAGATGGGTAGTTGAAAACAGAACACAACTCTGGACACAACTGAGTTACTGAGTTTAGAGCCGTTCGATTCTGGCGGAAGCAAGAGCAGAAACAGATTTAAAACATAACTCTGGACACAATTGAGTTCAGAACCGTTCGATACTTGTGGAAACAAGAGCAGAAACAGATTTAAAACACAAATCCAGACAGGTGAGTCCAGACCCGTTCAAAACATAACTCTGGACACAATTGAGTTCAGAACCGTTCGATACTTGTGTGGAGACGAGCAAAAACAGATTTAAAACACAACTCCAGACAAGTGAGTCCAGACCCGTTCGATGGTTGTGGAAACAAGAGCAGAAACAGGAAAAACACACACACACAATCAGAACAAAAAGAAAAAGAAACCAAACCTGCGAATCATACCTGTTGAATGAGAACTGAATCGAAGAAGCTATCAACACCAATCGACTTCTGATCCCCTGAGGGAAAGATCAAGCGGTTGAAGACCCAGAAATTGAAAAAAGAAATGGGTTTTGAGATGAATTCTTCAATCGACTAGAACGGAGTTGTAATACCTTTGAGACGAATTTGGAGCGAATTTGTGGGGTTTTATTTTTTTTCTGTGTTTGGGTGGATAGAGAAACAAAAAACCCAGAGATGAGACTTGAGAGGGAAGAAGTCTGCTGCTATATACAGAATACAGATACAAATCAATTTGAATAATTGCAATGTGTTTGTATATTTGTGTATCTTAAGGTTATATATATAGGAACACACATATATAAACGAGCAGTTGTGTTCGGGAAGTAAACAACGATTGGGGGTTTTTGGGTAAAACTTTGAAGGGAGAGAGAGAGAGAGAGAGAGAGAGAGAGCGGTGAGGGGATTGCTTGGCACGGACGCCTCGTGAATGTTACGAGTATACACGTAACTCAGGTGATTGGGATTTCGTGGGTTTCTTCCCAACCCAACGGATTTACGGTTGCTCCTGAATTTTCGTTTATGGCATTTTCGTCATTTCACTCCATGAAATTGGATAAATGTGGATTTTCAATAAAAACAATTAACCACTCACTAACTGGGGTAGTTAGTCCAACGGTTTGTGTAGCTATATTTAAGTTCAGTGAGATTGTGAGTTCATCTATGATAGCGAGCATGGTATGGGGTTGGGGTAATATAGGTTATTCTAAAGTATAACAGTAAATAAATAAAATTAGTCAATTTATTAAAAAGAGAAATTAAATTTTAACACTTTATTTTCTTCCAAATGCACTTGTTTATGATTATCAATGTAAAATTTAGAAAACTATCTTACATACTTTCTTCTTAATACACGTGGAAAAAAATGATATTGTAGTTTAATATTGACAAAAACAAAAAAGAGAGTGAATTTGAATAAAAAAGAGTAGTAAAATCAATTTTCTCCTTTTTCTTTAAAAAAAAAGTTTCCATCTCGCGTACATTACCACAAACTTGAGGAGTATTTTATATATAAGTATTTTTAGCGTAAAAACAATTTACACACTTTTTATAACCAGAAGTCCATTCAGAAAAAAAAAAAAGAAAAAAAAAGAGCTTAATCCATCCAATATACGGAGTATTCGCCTCATCTGTTATTAGTGTTATGCCTAAAAAAACAAGAGCAGAAGGGAAACAAATAAAACTATAAATTTATCAAATTAATGAAATATCTCATTAAACCTTTTGCCTTTCGCTAAAGTTCTCATTTTTTTAAGTACTTATTTTTCGTTTTACGAGACAGATCATTCTTTCACAATACATCATTTTTAATTTAAAAAATAAAAATTTATTTAAAAAATTAATACTTATTTTTCTTCACAAAATAAAAATTTAAAGAATAAATACTTAATTTTTTTAGCGGAACGATACCTCAACGAGTGGGGTTTAAATTGGCCCACGATTTGAACTGTTCTTAACTAGCTACCCTTTGCGCGTTCGACGACCAATGAAACTTGGGAAAATGCGTAGAATATTATTACTAGTACTATAACGAACGAGGAGGAAAGTTGACATGGTAAATGAAGTTGACCCCATATTAATTTTAGCAAAGCACTCACTTTCATGGCGACATTATAATAAAGAATTAAACTAAATTATTAAAAAGTGAAAATGACAGTAAAAGTGACTGATGTATGAGGAGCCCAGCTATTGGTATACCATTCGGTCACATCCGATTGGGTGGAATTTATTTCATGACGACATTATATACGCTATATCAGAGTTGTTTGTGGTTTATTTCAAATGTTTTTGGAGGGTTTAGGCAATAAATCAGCTCATTCGGATATTAGTAAATATTTGATTAATTTATTTAATTTTTGTTCTGCGAATTTAGAGACAAAGATTGATAAAGTAATTTCCGACGTATCAAAAAAGAAAAGATTGATAAAGTCTTTACTGATATTTGAATGAACTAATTTTTATTATAGAGACTCTTATAAATATGTGTTAACAAATTAAATAAATTATATGAGATCTCGATATAGAGCCCACATAATTGTGTGTACAAGGCATATAATAAATGGTTTACCTATACTTTTCGTTGAGGTATGAGTTCCTTTTTTTTGAGAGGGCTAGATATATAGATACATGGGATTCATTTATGACCTCATTTTTTGGATTCCACGCCATAGAAAAAGGAAAAAATTAGAAGGCACGTTTGTTGGGAATTGGGAGGTGTATTAATTCGGGCGATTTTGAGTTGGGATAGGCTCATTCCAACATCAGTCACTGGGGTGTTTGAGAGGCAACTTATTACATTTTCATTTCCAATTTTCTACTTTTGAGTGTTTGGCACAATCCACCCAAAACACATTCCACCAAAATGAGTTTTGGTTTTTGGTTGTTAGAGAAGCGGGGTGTTTGGGAGTCTACTTTTTTGCTTTTCGTTTTTAGCTTTTGATTTTTTGGCATTTTGGATTATGATCAGAATATATTTTTGAGTATGGTATGAGTATTTGGGAGATATATGCAAAATGTATTTTGGAACAGTAATAATGTTTGGTAGATAAATGATGAAAATTAATTATGGATTGATTTTTTCCTAGATTGGCCTTGGCCTTTATTATTGTGTTAAAAGATGTATAAATATTTCTTTCTTTTTTTTTTTTTTTGAATTTTCATATTTCAAGTCTCAGCAACAATGGAGAAGTTCCATTTCTCATTCCCTTTCAATTCCGCCCAAAAATTATGCTCAGTAGTCACATTCGATGTTTTTTTTTTTTTTTGGTAGTTTAGAATAAAAAAAATATTACCATGTTATAAGTAATATTCAAAACAAAAAAATCATTAACTTAATTTAACAATTCACTAACCTCATAAAACAAAGTAGATCAAGTCCAACGGTACGTGTAAATAGGTAAGAATGCTTAGGGTATTTTGGTAATTTAATGTAAAATGGGATAAGCCAAAACTGGTAAAAAGTTCTCCAGACCTCAATTTCCATTCTGTTTTCTTTTGCCAAAATCAGTGAACGGCTTTTCCCAGAATGAGTTTTAGAATGGGGCTCCCAAACAGCCAAAATGCAAAAATAGAAATTAGAAAATGCAAAAATGCACCTCCCAAACACCTCTGGGGTATTTGGAAGGTTACTTTTGGGCTTTTCATTTTTAACTTTTTGAATTATGGTCAGAAAATGTTTGAATTTTGGTAGAGTGTTTGAGAGATGTGTGTAGAATTCTTTTTGTAACATGAGTAGTGTTTGGAAGATAGATGATCAAAATGAATTATGTGATATTTTTACCGTGTTGCCCTTAGTTCTTATTATGGTATTAAAATGTGTATGAATAATAGTTTTAGCCAATTTTTAAAACTCATGAAATATTCCGTGTTTAACTTAAAATAAAGATTATACTCAAATCCCACTTAAAAAAAAAAGAATAAATCTTCACATTATTCAATTTAGAGGTGTACTATTATCATTCATTATTATTCCCAATGAAATAAAGGGAATCAAAGTTGTTTCACCTAACAAAGTAGAGGGGTTAGTTATTACCGAAACAGCAGGAAGACAATTGGTCTTTTTTAGCTTCAACCCAAAACAAGAATGGAAAAACTCCAACTACCCTACTTTTGGCCTTTAACTTTTAATATATATCTCGTCAAGATGAATTATAAGAGTACAAAGGTTAATTCAAAATCATCTAAATTTCAGGAAAAGACAAAAATAAGGCAATTAAACTAATTTTGCCGAAAGTATTACTTCTAAGTCCTCGTCTTGCGGACAGAATAAGCATTTTGGGATAAGGGTAGTCAATTTCTTTTACAACAAAATCTCATGTGGTGGATTGTGCATGCTCTGCTGATTCAAATTTCTTGACACGTCACTATTGACCCTACTTGATTTTATTCTTACCTAGCCCTCCCTTACGCGTATGATGACTGATCCCAAGGTGGGGCACGAGGGGCCTCCCCCATTAGGGAAGCCTATAAAATTACGTAAGATTATTTTCACATTCAAGACTTAAAATGCCGGGTCTCTCACGACGACTAATGAAACTTATTAGTTGGGAAATTGGATGGAATGAATGAATTGAGAGAATCAAGTTGACATCTTTTTGCCGAACTTTTGCTTTGATGGTGACATTATTATAATTAAAAAGAAAATAAAAGTAAAAAGAATTACTTTTTCAACTTAATTACAAAAAATCGTTGAATAAATTCTCTCTGGGTCTATATATATATCCTTCTAAAATTCTATTGGACAGCTAGTCAAACGTCTTCAACTTATATTTGCAACTTATAATTTGCAAATATTGACCAGTTAAAAATGGTGGACGGGGTCAATGACTTAAAAGTTAAGCATTTATATCATTTGAACCACTTATTAAATGGTTATGTACATGCATGCAGACACATTCAAATTTTCAAATAGGATGAACTGTATTACCTAAAATATACTATTCAAACAGAGAGCTTCTTAACCACTCTCTCTCTCTCTCTCTCTCTCTCTCTCTCTCTCTCTCTTCTCATTTCTCAGGCCGCGTTAAACTATATTCTTAGTTGATGGGTGATTTTTTTTTTTCCCTCAAATGTGAGAAGTTGTATTCAATTATGAGGTGAAAGTCTACACAAAGCAATCCCATGGGGGCAAATCGACGTCCACAGACCGGGCAAGCCATTAGAAAGGGTAATCAGAGCACAGTATGTGCAGCCCTATTCCAAACTCGCATAGCAAGATCAAGTTCGCAGAAAATAAAACTAATACCAAACATATGACCAACAAACCACCGGACAAAATCCGGACAAAAAATGAAATAAAGCAAAAAAATAAATAAAAAATACACTCCCCTCCTTCATTGAGTAGCCCTTCTCTTGCCTAACCCCTATTGATCAAGCTTCCAAGTCGGCGACCCATGCACCTGGGACCACACTACTGTAGACCCAGAAGCGGTGCGGCTGCGAACAACAAGCGGTTTTGGTGGAGAAGGGGGAAGAGAAATCAGATATGAAGGCAGAGATTGATCCATCCCCTTCCGCCGCCCATATTTGTGTATAAACCCAAGGGGAAAGTAGAGACAGGAGAAGAAGAAGTGTGACGGCTGTTTTAGAGTTAGAAAGGTGCTCCTATTTTTTTAGAGAGAGAAACTTAATAGGATGAGACCTCGTAGAACTTGACTAGTTGATGGGTGATTAAACAACAAAAATATACTTTATTGCGTTACGAACGGTTAACTGGTACGCTCGTATATATTTTCGAATGCCACCACCGATTTCAAACCGTAATCTTGCAGCCCCCGGCCCACCAACTACGCTTATAACTACCCTTTTCCAGATCGCCCCTACGCAGCCGGTGGGCTGACCTGACCTGGTAATTTGTAAACTCATGTAATCTTTTATTCAACGAATTAATAAGCGTGTGATTAAACAAAGAAAAAGAGAGGAATAAAAATGCGTGCTTTTGTTTGTGATTAGTGAGTATTCTAATCATTGGACACCATAGTTTGGTCGAAGGTTAACCTAACATAACTGCCCATATTGTCTTCTAGAATACAGACCGCAGCAGCATATTGACTTATCCATTTCTCTGATTAAACAAGCCTTGAGGCCCTATTCCGCAAAGATTCTTATTTTTAAATACTTATTTTTCGTTTTACGAGACATGTCATTCTTTCATAATACATCACTCTTTAATTCAAAAAATAAATAAGTACTTATTTTAGTTTGTACTTTAACTACTCGATCCATCCGTCTCTTATGTTGATCCTTCTTGGAATTTTGATTAATTTAGTTTTGATTTTCCTCATTGCCCTTAATTCCCACTTTTGATAATGCCTTTAATCATTTACGGAGAGTAATCTTCAAATACGTTTAGTATAACATCGCATAAGTTAGAATTTTTTTTTTTTTTTGAATTGGTTGGTTAAATTAGTTGTAAAATAGATTGTGTAGTTTTTGCTCGAGGATTTTTTTCTCTTTGAAAAGGCTCAAGCATGATTTTACATGTTCAAATAAGAGAAAAAAAGAGAGAAAAAAAACCAATTACTAGAACTTAAAATTAATTCAGAATAAGCTAGAAAAACTACATAAGTGATTATTCACAATTGCATCCAAACACCATTTAGAATTGTATATCTACAAACTCCCATAGCCTAGCTATAATCCTGAAATCATAGAGTAGTTAGAATTATAAATCGAATACAGTAATTTGGTCAAGAATTAATAAACCAAACCGAGGCATATGTTACACCACCATGTCCTTAAAACAGATTCGATGCATTTTTAGTGGTGGATGAGATTGCGAGCAACGTTGTCTCCAGAATGCAACGCAACGGTTGCACATAGTTCAAAACATTGCCCGGCGAACGAATCCATGTTTGTATAGAACAAACGAGCGACAAGGATTTTGGAAACAGAACGAACAGAAGTTAGGTATTCAAAGTTTCTAACAGAGGAAGTAATATTTTTGGAGTTTTCCTGGGGTGTATAGTTCTCTCCAAACTAAAGGAAGCAACCAATTTACACTGGTGAAGACCAACTAAAGGGTTTGTAGCCTAGCGGTTATCTCCTGATTCTTTTATAATTAAGGGAGACTAGGGTTCGAGCCTTGGTAGAGGCGTTTGGGGCTCAGGGCTATGAATAACTTCTGGACTCCTTGTTCACTAACTCACTCTCCTTGATGTATATAATATTGGAAATAAAAAAAATACTGGTGGAAAACCTCTTTGAGCTTACCAGAATATTCTGACAACCCAAAAATCCTTATGGGCTCAAAGCCCAGTCCAAGCCCAATTCCAAAAAGTTATTGGGTGTAAAAACAAAGAATTGTTGGCCCAAAGTTCAAGCACAAGCCCAAGCCAAACCACATACCTCAGACCACGGGGCACGGGTCCCACGAGCACACGTGGACCCCAGCCCTAGTTTGGACGGACAGCAATAGCGCACACATTTGGTATATGTTGATCAAACCCATTCAAGCACAAGCCCAAGTTAGACCAGATACCTTAGACCATGGACACAGGTCCCACAAGGGACACAGGTCCCACGAGCGTACGTGGACTCCAACCCTAGTCTGGACGGGCAGCAATTGTGCATGAATGTGGTATATGTGAGCCAACCCACTTCACCATAAGTCCTCCCCACTTTGAAAACTTGGGTGCCCCCTTTCCCTTGGGCCCAAACTCAATGCAAAATTAGCCTAAAAAGGTATGGTTTATTTCACTAACCAATGTGGGATATGTGACGGATATGTGACTTTTCACCTTCCACACATAACCTATTTCGAGGAAAAATTATTACTTGCTCCTTAGCAACTGCGATGTGATGTTTCAAGAGTATTTTCATCATACATTTGTGTGCACTCCGTCACCAAGTGTGTGGCTCCTATATAAATGTATGATAGAAAATGCCTATGGATCACCACGTGGTCGTGCTTTGAGAGCACAGAATAATCGTTCTATTTTGAGACTCAATTTCTCATTCATACTTTTGTTCATTCTTTTCATGATTTAAATTCCTTATATACTTACGGAGTATCTAAACCTACTAAGACCCACCTCAAAAAGTGTTTGGATCCCACTCTAATTTTGGCTTAAAGTTGCACAAATTTAATTGAACAAAAGCCATTTTAAATGGGTGTTTTTGTAAATGGATAGCGTTTCAGTTATGATTCTTTATACTTAAGTTATAGTGCGATTTATCATGTAGAACCAAAACCAAAATCGAACTGCCCGATTTGTTCAATTAAAAACCAATATCAAAATCAAAATTGCTGTTAAAAATTGTCCCGTTTGGTTTGGTTTGGTTTGATTTTCGATTGCCATTGCTAAAAACAGTGTTCATGTTGTGCAATATACTATAGTCTCTAAATTATGTATTTTTATTTGAGTGTAAATTCTATCCACCTTGGGTGGAAAATTTGGGTTTTCTACCACCACTAATTATGGGCCCCACCGTACATATATTGTAGTAATCTGAACTATTTATTTTGTAGGATTCGTGGACTAATATATCTTCACAAAAAATTAGCTCTATCGGACATGGATAGGTATATAAAAAATTAAAGTTTGGTTAAAACATCGACGGTAGATAAGTTTAAAGATAAACTATCCATAGCCATCTATTTTATAAATTAAAATTTAATTTTTAATATACCTATCGATAACCGATAAATATGATTTTTTTTATTTATGTATTACTTTATGGGCTCTACAAAATGAACGATTCAAATTACTGAAAAAACATTATCGCAATGCATGATGGAAACCATGGGTTTCCCCCCGAAAGAATTTTTAGACCTCCAATGTTGTTCACTAGGAGTAGGAGGTGGTTAGAATCTATCGATTCTTCGTTATAGGATCTACCAAACTACTTTCACCATGCCAGTGCTAGGGGCTCGATGAGTCCAATGCTTACTGGCCTTTCGCCCACTGCTCGAACCCTCTGTTTCCCACTCTCCTCTTTTTGTTGCAGGTATTAAGAAACTTCCCCCATTCTAGAAATCTTTAAGCCTTTAAATCTTTCTCCATATGTATGCATTTTATGTAGCCTCCTAACTGAAAGTTTTCTTTCAGTTCATAACAGAAAAAACCCAGTTCTTGATTCTTCCTGTATTTGTTATTAGTATATTCTAATCAATGTGTATTTGTTTCAGGACAAGGCATCTATCTAATTGTGCTAGTAGAGTGATGGGTCTGGAGACTATGGACAAAACCCATTTAATTGGAGAGAAAAAGAATGTCAATTTTAGGTTGCACAATGTCTCAGGGTATCTTCCCTCTCTGACTGAACTCTTCCCTAATTGTTTCTCATTTATCTTATTCGCTTATTTATTTGTTGTTGATGCCAGTTATAAGACGGAGTTGCTAGAAATTCAAGCTGCAGATCCTAAATTGCATGTGTTGTTCATCCCTGGAAATCCAGGTTTGTAGAATTATTTGCATGGTTAACGTCTTCTTCTTCTTCTTCTTTTTTTTTTTTTATAATTTAAGACTAAGCCCATTTTGGAGAGCTAAGAACTGTGGTGGTTATCACAGGTGTTGTATCTTTTTATGCTGATTTCCTTGAAAATTTGTATGAGCTACTTGATGGAACTGCATCTATAACAGGCAAGACATGCTTGCTTCTTAGTTCATGTTCTTCAGTTGTTGTAATGTTCTTATAATTGTAGTTGCTACAGAGGTTAATATTTTGTTAAACTAATGGTTTCTAGAAGATGGAGCTGGTTTATGGCCTAATTGGTTGCTCTTTTGTTTTGGTTATCAGCTGTAGGTTACATATCCCACACGAAGAAGGTATTTCTTTCGGATAACGAGTTATAGAGTAGCTGGTATTTTAATTAACCTGATGTTAATTTTGACTCCGCCTTCCGTTCTTTTTGGGGTCCTAATTAATTAGCTTCTTCTCGACATGGGGCGGCCCCCAGCAAAATAATAGATAACTAATTAAAACATTTGGTCAAACTCTTGCGAACATTGACGGGAACTTGTAAGTCATTAATAATATAGCCGAACTATATTTATGCTTGTATAGTTGTATGGGGATCACCTATAGGGAAAATGATCATAAACAATATTCTGCCCATCTATTTCACAATATCAATATGTTAAATGGAAAATGATCATGGCAACTGACATCAATTATGCTTTGCATCTCCATTCAGTTCATGCATTTACAGTTGTCTGAAAGAGAACAAGTAACCCTCCATCTATTTCACAATATCAATATGTTACATTGTAAATAAAAGTCGGACTAGGCTTTGCATAAGTTTGGCTCTATTTACTACATGCATTTACAATTGTTTGAAAGAGAACAAGTAACCCTTATTATGCTTTCTTTTACCATAGAATCTCAGTGCATAACTGCATATCTGAATAGCAACATCTCAATTCACGAAGCAATTGATAGGTTTTGGAAAATGAAAACCACCAAGTTATTTTTTGTTAGCAAGTATTGATAGGTGGCACCTCTAAGACATACACAAGGTACTACTCCTTTGTATGAGTATCCGCATTACCTGATATAGTAGCTGGTTATAGAGTAACACTGGTTTGTTGTCCGTGGTATGTGTGTCTTTCCTATTGTTTCTTGTGCAATATGTGACTTTTGAAGTTTTAGCATGTACTATTCCGCATTGGTGTAATTCTCATTTGGAGTCCTCATTCATTTTTAGAATTGGGAGCATCGAAGGTTGTTCTCATTGGAAGAACAGATTAACCATAAGGTAAAATTTTGTTTGGTTCGTAGTTTTGAAGTTTTCTTTCACAATATAACTGTGCAAGGCACGTGATCTGTTTAAATTTGCAAGGGCATGCTCCTTGGGAACTGGGGTTGTATGAGAAGCAGGGGAAGTTAGGCTGATTAAAGCGTCGATTAGAAAAGCTTACCAAGGCATTTGTTGAATTGTTTTGCATTACTTGGGTTCCTCCTCAGCACAAATAAGAAAATAAGGTCAAACTCCCATGTAAATGAAGAACGTTCTGCGGAAAAAGTTCTAAACTTAATGCACTTCTCAGTTCTCACAATAGAGCTCTACTTTCCACGTACCAAAACTAACTCTCTTATTGGTGTGCCAGTTTAGTAAGACCTTGATCTCAATTTTTGGGCAGATGGACTTCATCAAGCTGGAGTTACAAAATATTGAAGTTCCTCTAATACTGGTCAGAGTAATTCTTATCGATCTCCTTTTTTAATCTTTATTTGCCGTTTATCTCTCGGATTGATATCAATATCCTGAGAGCCGACAGGATGCATGATGTCATTGAACCCATTTCAGAAACCTTGGATCTGTTTGTACAGATTTTCATTTTTTGAAATTAATTTCATACTGTGCAATGTGATTCTTAGGTTTATGAAGTATGTCTTTCCGGTTTATGAATCATATCATCATGAGAAGAACATGTTTACCTTTTGGTTTAACAGAAAAAAGAGTATTTGGAAGGTTATCAGTGAGACTGTATGGTATGGACTATGGATTTTAAAAAAACATAAATACGACTGTTGTTGATATCTTAATCAACTTGAGGGTGCTTCACAATCCATGGACACTAATGGTTCCTACCAAAGTTGTGAATCCCGCCCGTACCGGTATTGTCCAAATCCGGTACCATACACCTCTAATTTTGTTCCGGCTCAAATACCGGCTAGTATCGGCGTTGCCGATCAGTACCGGATGGTACCTGCCAATACTGGACAAATACCGGACTACTTTTTATTTTTATTCTTATTTTTAATAAATGTGTATACTATACTAATAAATTCTTTTACGTGGGAAAGTAACACTAATAGCGATAAGCCCGAAACGGTACCGGTACGTATCATACTAATAGGAAAACCGGTACTCTAGCCGGTATGGTTTTCAGAACCTTGGTTCCTACAATTAATTTCCCATTCCATATGGCATATAAATAGTAATTGCATTAGATGAAGTATCGGTCTCCCATGTATTCTTTGCTACCTCAAACGCAGAGGGAAAGATAGTCTGCACTCCAGCTATTTTCAACCAAGCCTTGGATGTTAGTTCAGAGAATGTGGATACTTGTACTTCAACAGTTCAAAACTCACAGTCGGTTCTTTAATTGGCGGGGAAAAGATTTGTCCACAAGAAGATCTTGGAAAGGTGAACTCAGAAGGCCAAAAATTACCGGGTTCAATTTCAGGATGAGACTTTTTTGGGACCGTGATCGAGAAACTTTAGCTTTTTAGTCGGGTCCTATATATGTTGGTCAGCTTTATAGGTGCTAAATCTTTGTTCTAGGATTGCTGGTATATTTTAGTCACATTGTAAATTTTTTGTCGTAGACCATGATGGGAGGCTCATTGGTGCTTATGCTAGTCAAGTTACACTATTGCATCTTTATGTATGGTTTTTGGTAGGTTAATACAGGTTTTAACAATAGAAGGATTTATACTCTTAGGTTATCTTCCAAAAGATTTTGAAGCTTTCTCGGGGGTAGTGTTATGCAATTGTAGGCGTAGTCCTAAGTGTAATACCTTAAAAATATAGGTGTAGTGCTTATCGTCGTCTTCCACCATTTTCCTTCCTTTTTTCTGTTTTCACAACTTTCGTAAATCCTTAAAAACTCTAAGGCAACTGCTTTCAGCCCTCAGAAGTTCTGTTGGAGGAACATAATTTTTCTTCTTCAGACATTTGACCCTTGCCAAAAAAGCAGACATGCAATCCTCTAGTTTATGTCAAGTTGTACTGTTCACAGCCCCATGAGTCCATGACTGTACCTGAAGTTGGTCTTTTCCTTGCCTAATTAGCACCCAAAGTTCAATCCCCTGGTTAGACATGTAGAAACCGGAAAGGGGCCATTCTACTGGTTGCTTCCGTCAAGGTTTATATCAAATCTTGTTGGAGTCTTCTTTTTGCATTCATTCTACATCAGCAGATGGTTTTAGCAATATATTATTTGGTAGTCTTTGAGAACACGTATTGCAGATCATTTTCCATTCTCGCTAGCAACATGCTTGAACACTGTAAACATGGCTAGTTTCTCACATTATTTTTTTGGTCAGTTAGTTTTAATTTCTCTCTGTAGGTTGGGCATTCTATTGGTTCATACATGTCGATTGAAGTACTTAGGAGACTTCCAGAAAAGGTGATTGCTACAATTTCGATTATGATCTTAGTATGTCAGGCGTTCTAGTTCTACTATTAAATTCAATCTGCTGATGCTTCAATTTGGTTATGTAGGTCATTTACTGTATTGGGCTATATCCCTTCTTGGCCGTGAACACACAGTCTTCAGAACAGTCTAGCATTAGGAGGCTCGCAAAGTAAAACTCCTGCGCTTTTAATTTTATCACGTTGCTGTATTTTTATGATGTCTGTGTGCAAGTGCCTTAGCTTTCGTAGTATTCACGCAATTGTCTTTTCTAGGGAAATGCATCTTTATGGAAAGGCTTGGTTCTAATGTTGTCTAACTTTCAACCATATGTTCCTGTGTCTTTTGAGGAATTGAGCTTTCTGGAAGATGATAGGAAAATAAGAGGGTAATGAAAGATGAAAAAGGCATTTCCAGTGGTCATTATTCCCTCTGAACTTATGAACGTGTAGCAAAAGTTGTTGATTGCACCCATGAGCAAGACAGTGATCCAAGTCACTGTGGGACATTTGTTGTTGGTTTTATCAGTAAAAGTGAATGAGCAAAAAAATGGGTAGCAAATCAATCATCTTGTGGTCATGTGTGGTGCAGAAACCACTCACGAGGGCCCACACATTCTCCTTGGTCTACACATTGGCTCATGACTTGGCTATCGTATAAGTGTCTTGTCACAAGCTTTTAATATTGGTTTTCTCGGATTCAAAATTTGCATTGGAAGGTCCTGGTTAACTGTTAACTATTTTTAGGACCTCCTTACTGTTTTGAAGTATTCCTTTATAAACCATTGACTGGGTCTAATCTTAAAATATTTCAATTTCAGGTCACCAATTTTGTCTGTGGCAGTCAGTTATGCAGTAGGATTATTGGGCTTATTACCAACCAAGGCTTCCAGGTTTCTTGTGCGACATTCTGTGGGGAAATCTTGGTGTACAAGTGCGGTTGAAACTTTGTGCACTCATGTGCTCCAGGTGTAGTGTTGTCTTTCGTGCTGAAAGGTCTCTCAATAGTGTGAATGTGCTTCAACAAAGTTACATATAAAAAAACGTTTACCAACTCACTTGCTTGGTTTGTCTGGTGTTTCCATCAATGTGCTATCTTACAAATGGAAACAGAAAACGTTATTGTCTGGTAAAACATCCAACTCAAAACCAATTGGCAATGAGTGGAGTGGCTGCCCAGGCTCATATACTAGTTTTGGAGGGGATAATTAATTGTTGTGAGACAAACTCTAACACTCTCCCGCACGTGCGACCCCGACTCGCACGTGAAGAGGTAAACAAACGATCCACATGAATCACAACAAACAATGGTGCATAAACAAGGGGAACAAACTAAAAATCAATAACGAAATATTGAGTCTTGCCCAAAATTCTCCGAAAACCTAGCTCTAATACCATGTTGAAACATCCAACTCAAAACCAATTGGCAATGAGTGGAGAGGTCGCCCAGGCTTATATACTAGTTTTGGAGGGGATAATTAACTGATGTGGGACAAACTCCAATACTGTCCATACATGTGTTTTTGGTATTAAGGACAAGTTGGAAATGTGGAGACTAATGGAAGTGAAGTTGAACTCAGGAGGCTAAGCTTCCGTGCGATGATTGTTGTTGCCAAAATTCATTTTTCATGGTAGGAAAATGAAGATTGATCCCTATGGTCGATGGACACTCTTGAACTTAATTTCCGAATATTTCAATGTTAGATTGGGACAGCCCCAAATGTGCAAAAGGCCACAGCTTGAACCCTCAACTTCGTTAGTCAAATCTAAATAATACAATGTGAGAAGCTCTTATTCATAGAAATCATTCCACACATGCATGATTGACGTTCTGCATCAGATAGCTTTGTTGTAAAATTAGGACTTAAGGTGCCTAATTTCGTATGAGTCACTTATGCAGGTTATTTCGCTAACATGTTGGCTCACTTTGAATAGTTTAGTAGGATTAGTAACTCTATTGCGTATAAGTTAACAATGCCATGATATGTGCACACGCGCCTGTGGGGCTTCAGAAAAGGGAGCAATCTACGTTTTTTAGACTATATGAATGATCGAGGTTTCTCTAGAAGTGTGACTCAGTTTTGTGATGAAGATCACCTTGTCTAATATTTCGGCCGAGAATGGGAAATGTTCAATCTCTTTCCATTCATTTACTTCTCATTGACGTTGGATATATTTATTTGGCATTGCAGCATGATTAGAACCTGCAAAGAGAGGATTGATGAGGGCGTAGTTAAGCTATAAATGTGAGGTTTAAATGTGTCCTTCGGAGAATTGTGTGAATATTTTATTTCCTTGAGTTTTAAGATTGGAGATTCCTAGCTGCTTTCTTTATATACCATATGGTACGCTTTCTGCACCTTGTTTTGTTTGTGGGGCCAAACCCTTGAGTTTATCAAGGACAGTGTGGTGGGAGGTCATGGTTTGGAAAATGGGCTGCAACCAACCATCAGGTAAAGGCCCTAACACCATTGTAGTTGGATATGCATATCTAAGAAAGTTGAACCATAATATTTGTTTCACAATACACCAAGGTTGTAACGTAATCATCTTTGTAGTTGTATGATTGACTTCCTATATGTTTCAAACTCTAAAGCATTATTTGTTTTTTGGTTGGAGTTATAATTCCCTTGGGAGGTTACTCATTGTACTGTACACCTTTTAAACATCTTCAAAGTAACATTCTCTAGAACTTCTAGTTTTTCAAATTCACAGTAGCCATGAGTGTCCTGTTGCTAAATTAGCATACCCCATCCCTTTTCTTGGAAAAAGTAACTTCTTTCCCTATATCTATTTGTTATTTCTCTATTTTTTCCTCTTCTTCACTTACTTTTCTGGCCCACTCATGTCAATATAGACAGTACTTTCTTCTCTACACCAACCGCCCTGGTCCTTTATTTTCCTTGGACCGAATGCCATCTATGTCCCCAGTGATGAGACTTTTTCTGGGAACAAGAACGTGTGCACATGGAATGATGTGCTTTGTAAATCTAAAAAATTAACCCTTAATGGTTCACTGGTCAAATTGAAGTAGTGGAGATGGAGGAAAAGCTCAAGTGTTACAAAATAGAAATAAAAAAACTCAAGCAGCTGTATAGGGGCAATTTGGGCTTGATAAATAGATTCAAAAAAGGAGATATTTCCTGTGCAAATTAGTATCTATAGATGATCTGCCAAGAGATATGATGATGATTGTGAATTCCTTTAAACTGCTATATTTGTTCGCTTTTATGTTTCCTGGGCCCTGGAGTAAAATGCCATTAACAGCATTCCGACGAGAGGCTGTGATAAGAAATATTGAATTACAGGTTTTGACTAGATCTCCATTATGTGGTCAGATCCAATTTCTGGATTGTGTTTTGTTTGCTTGTTCAATGTAAACCTTAATGGTACTTCCGCTTCATATTTGGAACGATTTATCTCTATCGCTGAATCTAACATTGGCTATGCCATCTTTTGTGATGAGCTTTTTTGGACAATAACTAACCTTTCTTTTCTATTGGTTTTCAGTACCATGTGATGCGGAATGTGCTCTTTTTGGCGATGACAGAATTCAAAAAGGTATGATTCTTGCTGGTCTACGAGTTGTTTAAAGGGTGAAGAAGGAAATATATGTTTGATTGGTCCAAATATCTTCAGACCACGTGTTTAATAGTGGCTCTTGGACTGCATATAGAACATCACCTCATTTTGTCATCATGTGTTACCAGTGCAGTAATAATCAAGATTCTGGTTCTTAATCCTCTTTTTAAAGCACATTATTCCATTTTGCTTTTAGTTGTTGAAAGGAGTTTTGATTATTCTGCCATCAATTCTAGATCTGCTAGGTATTTGGCGGTTATTTCTTTTGCAGAACAAAATCCCCAGCCACAGGCTTTGAATTGTGCACATGCATTGTTTGGATTTTATGGATTCACTTGCCAATCACACCTAAAGGAGTATTCATACAGATGTGGCAGATGCCATACTTGACAAAATAGGTGTAGGTATATCATAACTTTTCTTCTTCGATATCTGTACCCACTCTCATTAAGCTTCCTCAATAACAAAATTTCTAGGTTGGGCTCCCTAAATCTCACCCTGGTAGTGATGAGAGCCGTGAGTTGGTCAAATTAAGAAGAGAAAAGTACCTGACCTACCTTGTAAAGGTGTAAGGTTAAGTGAGCTATGAAGTGGACACAAATGGCTGGGAAGACAATGGACGGGTTAGCCCAACCTGAGTTGGACTCCCTTGGCATTTGGTACACTTAGTCATACCTGGTACGTGTCTTTGTCAAGATTGTGACAAAGAGACTCTCTTTGTGGTAACCATCCAGCTAAAGAGTGCATAAGTCAAGTCATAGCGCGAAGGACAATTTAATTCTATTGCATCATAATAAGTTTATTTGTTTATGCTCAGTAATTTCAAATTTATTCTAAACACATGGTAAGATTTGAAAGAGAGGAAAGAAAAACCAAAATACATTATACAAATAAGTATGTGTTAGGTTAATAGTACTACAAAAATGGAGAATATTATCCACGTCTTCAGAATGTCCTAGCAAATCTTAGCATGTGTGAACCCCCCCCCCCCCCCCTCCCTCTCCCTCTCTCTCTTTCAAGGCTGCTGCTTTATCTCCCTCTCCCTCTTGTCATCATCTCTCCATTCCTTTTCTTCTTCACTTCCTTCTCCATATGGTGATTGTTTTTCTGGAGACTTCTTGCAATGGCTTATTGTGCTCTTCCCTTTGAAAGTTGATTCGCCTGATGTTATGTTGTTTTCATTAAGTCGTACTTTCTTGTCCTTGTTTTCTCTGCTTCATGTTTTAACTCCCCTTTGCCATCTCTTGGATGTTAGTCATTTGAAGATACAAATGCATTTTTTTTTTTCTGTATAAAGAATATCTATATTTATGATGTTTCCTGGATTGGACTTTTCCTTGTCTTGTATTATTGATATTGTGTTTGTTAAGTGATTGTCTTTCTAAAACTCACGAGGTTCTCCCACTGCATTACAAATACCAACCTTGGTGATTTTGGTGGTAGAGTTAACAGATATGGATAATTTCAAAAGAGATTGTCCTTCAGAGTCCTTTGTGCAGTTGTACAAGTGCGAGAAAAGAAGGATGCTTGAGATGGCTTCTAGGGGCATAAACAAGATGATTGCTGTGTGCTTTGCATTTTGAAAAGAATTTTTCAAAAAATTCCCCCTAAATTCCCCCTACTTCCAACATTTCTCTCTCTATCTCTCTCCACTTATTACCCCTACTATTTTTCAAAAAACTTTTCAAAACACAAACCAAACACAGCGAGGTGTAGTAGTTGAGGTAGTTTATTGTCACCTCAGGGTTCTTAGAACCAGCCACTAGCAAGTTATGGAGGAAGTGGTGGGGAATGTAGAAACTTCCATGTATTGAGACAATACTATTGCGTATTATGAATTGTAGACCTAAATGTTGGACCGAGACTATAGATTAAAACAAGGTGTAGTAGTTGAGGTAGTTTGTTGTCACCTCAGGGTTCTCACTATGGAATTTCTCACGAAGTATCAAATGATACTTGATATCATCAAAGCCTTCTCTTTAGAAAATTCATTGGAGAGTTATCAACACATTTCGATTATTATCACTGCTAGAATCCTTAGAGTGGGAAATTAGAAGTAAGGATCCCCCACTGTTTCATTCTGCTTGAATATTTGATCTCATCTAAGCCTGGTATTGTTTTTCTCAGAATGATTGGCAAATAAAATTGCTGTAACTTATGTAGTGTAGTGTTCTTTATGGTTTACTTCCTTCTTTAGCGATAACTCTACTACACGAGCTTATGAACTTCTCTTTTTTCTTTATCCTTTTCTTGTTTTGAAGAGAAAGGATCAAATAAGGGATATTTAAGTTAGTCAAATCTGTGTGATTACCCTTGTAGCTTAATGCACAATGGTGCATGAATTTGAGGATAAAAAATGAGAGCTATTATGTTACATTATGCTGTTGATATCTTGCCTCTTCCCCAGCTTGCTACTTTGGAGTCATAAATGATTCCAAAAGTGCCAACTTTTAAAACTTGGAAGTTACAAGTGAAACAGCTGAGAAAGGATTTTAGATTAGTCTTTAGATAAACATCTACAGTTTCATTTCATCGTATCCTTTTTCTTGATGAGAGATGGCAATTATGTGCTATCGGTTTGACTATACCTATCATCTTCATATTTGTGTCAGTGGCAATTAAGTTCAAATTCACATAGAAAACCTCTTGTTGATCAATTCCAAGTTGTTTATATACAACCATTGAGCTTCATGTCCTGCCAGAGGGCTATCAACTTATATACAATCCTTAATCATTCACATTAGCTTTCAGAAACACCAGATTGGTCATTCATGAGAGAAAAGGAAAGCCAGATTGCCTTTTTGTTTGGCGCTGAAGATCATTGGGGTCCATTGCAAATGTTTGATGAGGTATGCACTCTATTCATTTTCTTATTAGTCCGATATTCTTGTTAGTTTTTTAGTTTGGTTGTATTTTAAATTAGGATGTTGTCAGTTATGACATTAACCTCTTTGTGTGTTGCATTTGTAATTTTGGTTACTAAATTTTTATTAGTAAACATGCAAGTTTGCTTTGCAATGGTGTATGTCGCGAACTTAAGCTAGCCAAATTTTGGCCACATTTTCAAAAAATTTCCCGCGATGCACATTTCCCTCGCATGATAAGAAGTGTTTAAGCTATTCGAGAGGAGTAATTTGAATATTTTTGTGAAATGTACAGCAGTACTGAATGACAAATTTGTCAGTCTTCTTGAAGGTGTGAAGCTTGTTCAGCTGTTGATTTGCCTCTAATTTTATTTTGCAGTTATCTGTACCCTTCTTTAACTCGACAAATTGTGCTTATCTCAATTACCTTTTGTATTCGCAGATCTCCAGTAATGTCCCGGGTGCAGCCCTAGCAGTTGAACGTGAGGGCCATTCTCATGCCTTTTCTTGCACTATAGCTGGCTCATTATGGGTGGCTCAGCATGTAGCAAACTTGATAAAAAATCGACGCAAAAGTTGGAGTCAGTGAAGGCAAACTTAAGCCTTCTACCTTTCCTAATATAGTGGTGGTTTGCATTGATAAATGGTAAGCATCTGGCTGGGGAGAGGTGATATTATAGTGACTGGGGAAGGCTAAATCTAGTGATGTACTCCACTTCACTAGAACAGGGTTGATTAGAGGATGAAATTGACCGTTCTGTTCCTAGTCATGTGGCGTTTCAAATGAGCAATACTACATTTAGGTTTAGTCGTATGGCTTGTCAACACAATAAAAAGGGTGACGCAAGGTCCTGGTGTCACCGTGTCAGGCTGTGTGGGTCTTACCTGTCGAAACTAAAGGGAAGAATAACGAAGAGTGGTGTTGCTTTCCCAGCATCCGCTGCATAAGTTTTATTGTAATTGCATGGTTTGTCTGCATCCTAGGTATGACAAACTTATACAGAATTGTAGTATTCAGAATCAGCTGCGACGAGTTGTATGGTTTATGATAAGGAGTTGTATGGTTTATTATGTTTTACTACCATGATGTCGTTACGAAGAGTCGGTGCTTTCTCGCTTTTTTTCTACTCCATTCATGGTAGATGTACAGACTAGAGCACAATCAGATCCTTGTGGTTAACCAAATGTAAGTCGTATGGGTCTGTGGTCTTAAAAACCAGCTGGAGATGGATATGATTCCTCATGCTGCTGCGGGGATCCCCCTAAAGGTGGCAATCACTTCATTAACTCAAAATTCGACTCAAGCCCGCGTGTTTTTATGGACGCTAGTGCTCAATCTATCTCATCTGCATACGTATGTCCTACCCGGGAAAACTCGGGATACTATTGCATCTTTATCCTTTGAAGGCGTTTTGTACTCCGTAATTGTCAAGCTCAATTTTCTCCTCTCTTTTGATGCTTATGTTTTGTTATGTTATTACTAGAAACAGTTTTACCAGAATTCAAGAGACCCGAAAGTCGACAATTGTGAGGAGAAAACCTTCTTAGGATGGGGTCCAAAACTGAGCTAACATCATGGGAACAGAGGTCATGTAGTGAGGCCCCCGGTAGTGACCTTGTGATAAGGCATCCGACCGTCTATTTCTATAATTGATGGTTCAGCTATGTTTGTTTACTCTTACCGGTACGTAATAGTAAACTTTGGCCGGTAAAAGTGTTTTAGAACCATCAATTACGGGAATAGACGAGACGATCGAATGCCTCACCATAGGACCCCGATTCCCACATTCATCAAGCACCCAAAAAACCTCGTTAAAATGTAAGTAATTTCTAATCCAACTTCATCCGGTTTAGTGACCTATTATGAGGTGCTAAGTTCAAAAAATTAGTTAAAATGGGCGCTTAAGCTTGCTCGGAATTGAGTGCACAACTTCGTACTCAAGCATTACTTTCCGACACTCGGTCAACAAATGAGTGAAACGATGGAGTTTAACAATTTCATTACAAGTTTACGAGAGAAACTTATTTACGGCGGAGCGTAATCTTGACCGTCCATTTCGGCAATTAATGATTGAGATACGATTTTTAATTTTGACCAGTAAGAATTACTTCTTACTTGTCAAAATCGATTTTCAATCTGGATCGTCCAAAACACTTTTAGACGCGCGCGATTGAACGCCTCAAACTATTTTTTACGGCATACCCATAAAAAAGTTTTTCTAAACGTTTATTTGTACATTCCATTTGTATATATCGACGCTCAATTTTATGCGCACTGCGGGACTCGTCAAGTGTAGCTCGGTTGGTGCTTACATTCATAACGAACTATGCTCAAATATATGCGGTGGTCAAATTCCAATTATGGTCACTCTGCTCCAGGTATTCTTTCACTTTATCCAAGATTGGGGGGATGGTCAAGAGGGGCATAACCCATGCATGTATGAGGAATAATACTCCCTATTTGACTGGCCAGTCATGAGTTCAACAATTTCATACCCCTAGGTACTAAACAATAATACTATAGTGATATTATTATTTCTATATTACGTGGGGTGGCGTTCCTTTGAAATTCCTTGGCTCAATCTCTGGTTCGGATCTGGCCTGAGCTCCGTCTGTAGAAGAACCAACGTTAATGCCTATCAAGTAGGTGACGACCGAAAAGGCACTCTCCGATGGTGAATTCCTTGATCGATCGAGAAGATGAAGTGCATAACTCTTCGGTCAATAGAAAGGTGTACCTCGTCAGGGTATAAATCTGTACCCTCCAAGTCACCTCGTGCCAGCACGTGTCCTAATCAAATGGTGTGATGTCATGGATGACGTACCGAACCCGAGTGGTTACACTGTCGCGGCCGAACGGCTTGTCCTCAATACGCGTGGATCCCTTACTGGGGGTTCAGGTCGGTCTTATTTCACCTGACCTAGGACGATTCGGTTTGGACCACATACTCGGGCAATGTAGTCAAAGGGTGACCCGTTGGTGCCGGTATGGCATACACAGTTCTGCCGAACCACCTAGCCTGTTGAGGCTGGTGGTCCGTTTATCATCGATTGGCCCACTTCGCATTACATTTAGACATAACTATTTTCTCTTTTATGTGACGCTCAATTTTATGCAAACTATGGGACTTGTCAAGTGAAGTAGTTGGTGTTATTATCTATTATGCACAAGGTCATAACGAATTATGCTCAAATGTGTTGGTCAAATTAATTCCAATTACATATGGTCACTCTGCTCCAGGTTTCACTTCATCCAACATCGGGGAGATGGAAACTAGTAAAGTTTATGGATCCCCAAGATTAAAATAACCATCTAGCTAAGCTCACTGTCATGTCAGGGTTTGCTTATCTGTAAAGAACGTTCTAATTGCTTTTAAAATCGCACGCACTTAAATGATCCACACAATACAATAGAGTACGTAAAATATATAAAGTACTTCCACAGTCCACACCCACTCTCAGACTGCTCAGATCTCCTTTTCACAAAAGTTCAAAAGTCTTCCTCCCTCGTGTACCGTCCAGATTCGACCATCACGGATGGTACACGGACTTACATGTCATGTTATAGAATGGACCGTCACATCCATTGGTACACTATGGGTACCCTTACCCTAGCTCAGCTCAGTATCCATGGTTGGGGATCCCAATGAACCCAGCAACCGGAGGCTCGATTCATTTAGTAATCAATTAAAGCTAAAGTTTATCTTATGGTAATGTATTAAAACGAGTCGAGCTCAATATTTTAAAATTCGGCGTAGGTTAAAAACACCTCAATTTTTTTTATAGAGATTCTTTTAGTAAATCAACCAAATTTGGATCGTTAAGGAAACTATCCAAGCTCAAACTCAAGTTTTAGAATTCGTTTTCTCTCGAAATGGTTTGTCTATAATTTAAGAATTTTAGACAAATTGTAATACATGAAGAGAATAACTTGTCTAGAATTTTTTTTGGACTTTAGCCCGTTTATTCTGTTCAAACTGTAAGGAAAATCCATGTTTAAGTTCGTTTAGTAAATAAATCGAACTCAAATACTAAAAAGCTCGGCCCATTTGTAACTCCACGTGGAGTACCTTCTAATTTTTATTTTGGACAGCGGACCCCACATAAACGCAGACAATTTCTCTATATAGAGACACAACCAGTTTTTTTCACAAGTCAAACCACCTCCACACTCCATCTCTCTCTCTCTCTCTCTCTCTCTCTCCAGATGTCCAGCGGCAATCGGAGGAGGCTCCGCCTCTCCACCGTCACGGTCAACCTCGGCTGCAGCAGCAGCTGCCGCCGACCAAAACTCTCCTCCATATTCCGCCCCAAACCAAAGCCATCCAAACCCTCCACAACCAACAACAACCCCTACTACTCCTCCTGCTCCGTTTCCGCCACCTCGCCGCCGGCGTACTACTCCGACGCCGAATCCGACGACGTTAAGAGCCTGAAATCGGTCCAGGGGTTCGGCCGGATCGGCGGCGAGAGCGTGGCGGTGGAGAAGGACTCCGACGACCCGTACTTGGATTTCAGGCGGTCGATGCTCCAGATGATACTGGAGAACGAGATTTACTCCAAGGAGGACCTTAAGGAGCTGCTCAACTGCTTCCTGCAGCTCAACTCTCCTTACTACCACGGGATCATCGTCAGGGCTTTCTCCGAGATCTGGAACGGGGTCTTCTCCGTCAAGGCAGCCGGGGGCAAGTCACGTGCCTTCTAACCGTCGCACGTGCATCTGCTCTCTTTATATAAATATATATATATATAATAGTAGTAATGTTTGTGTACTTATGGATAGAAGATATTGGGAATGGTATGCAAACCGGATTTTCATGCGAAATGTGACAGATTTTCAGTGATCTCCTGGGATAAGGACACGTGGTGCATCGGCACTTGTCTCTCTCTACCGCACATTTTTGTAAGTTCTGCACGTTTTGTGGTGGGAACTGCACATATGTGTTGGAGACAGGGGTTGGAGCACCACGGGTCTTTCTTCTGAGACACTGGGTAATGTTTCGATGTGACAATAGTACTCGTAGTTTTGGAAAAAAATAATGGTAGATTTCCATTGACGCGCTTTTCTCCAAGTCCAAATATGGCCCAAACAGTTTCACCACAGTTTTATGGATAAGGTTGAGGTTCGTCTCGGGTATGAGAAATCGTAGCAGACGAATCTCAACATTTCTATTTGCTCTGATGGACATTTCGTTAGAAACTTTTTGACGATAACGATGTTTCTAGATTTTGGAATTATGACGCAACACGGATTATATTTCCGTAAACCTGGCGGGTGACCACCAAATTAAAGTCGTATTATTTGAGTCAAAATCGATAAAAATTTCGCATGAAAATCCTGTTAATTTGCATATCATTATATATATATATAGTCAGGAGTAAAATCTTGGTATTTTAGTAGTTGTGGCACAAGGAAGAAATGATTTTCACACTCTACTAAGCTGGTACAGAGTGTGAACATCATTTCTATGCCAATGCAGGTTTAGAATGGTAGTAGTAGTTAGTATTAGCAGTTTTCTAGTCTAGGAGTCTAATTAGGAATGGGGTTTAGTTTGGTCAAGAATCATTAGTGGGGCCTTGAGATTGCAGTAATCGTTAGTTTTTAGTCTCTGTTTGGTGGGAAAAGATGGACGTTGGGATATTTGAAATTAATGTAATCAGATTCTGGCTTATGTAATCAGATTATGGCTTTTGTGTAATCAGATTGTGTTTTTTAATGAGAAAATATCTACTATGCAGTGCTAGTGGTTGATACGTCTCGTGACTCGACCTTGTACAATTTCCAATGTTGTCATTACTAACACCCTTCTGTGCAACATGTGAATAGGCTTGGCTTCTCAACCTGCTTTCATTTGTTCCGTGCCGTAATGGACCTCTCTCTCTCTCTCTCTCTCTCTCTCTCTCTCTCTCTCTCTCTCCAAATTAAACAGAGGAGACTTTTTACTTTCTTTAAAGTTAAGTTCATACCCAATGCCATTTTCTCTGCTGCAACACACCATAGCCCAGTCCCACAACCCATTATGGTCCCTGCGTGGGGCAAACTCTAGCTGTCAATAGGAATCAATGTGGCCTCAACGTAAAAGAAATGGAGAGAGCAAGGGTTAATAATGTATCTGAACACGTAACGATAACAGTGTACTACATAGAACGAACGCATGGCGAGAGTTCGTTATAGCAGTGGTGAATATTTTAAATATTACCTTATGGCAATTTTTTTAAAGTGCTTAAATCGGTTGTAACGACGGTAAATCTGAAAAGAACGGTTACATCGGAAATCAACTGATACATATTGTGATTTTTCATTTCACCGACGTATCAGGATATATGTAACAATACTGGAAAATGCAAACGTCGTTGCGCAACATCGACCGATCGATGCGGTATGTAACAGCCAATATTTGAAATCAGAAAGCACTCACAGTCACATTGATATATATATTTTTTTGTTTTTCCTTTTTTACAAGCAAGAACACATTAGTTAATTGCTACTAGCTTTATTTAAACAGGAGGAGAAAGAATTCAACTCTGAAACCTAACTTGGTGAACTTAGAAAAGGCACCCCACTTGGTTAGCTTGAAAGTTTCCACTTTCCGTGACTTACTAATAATTAGCTTGAATGTTTCTTACATTTTGACTTGGAAGAACTTTTTGCTTAGTACCCTCCGTGCCATTTTATTCTGTCTTTTTTCTTTTTGAGATGTTTCTAAAAAATTGTTCAAATCTTACAATCTATAATATTTTTTATGACTTCGAAAACTTTGTTTAAAAAAATAAATTGAGATCTATCAAACAAGATTCATATTGAATATATAAAATATTATAGATTGTGAGATATAGACAAATTTTTAGGACATCCCAAAAAGGAAACAGTGGCAAATGGCAATGCTTAAAAACCAATTTCGGTATGTAGAGCTTGGTGTTTTGGCTAAATAAACCAACTGGCTTCTCTCTTTTTTTCTCGTCTTTATTTAACTTTTTTTCGTATTTGTTAGTTTCACTTCAAATATTTGTGGATTATAGGTTTACATTTCGACGAGAGGATTCCGTAAAGTAAAAAATTATGGTCCAAACTTAATTTCTTAAATAAAGACAAAAAAACCAGATTTTTCAACTTTATAAAAAAAATTTGAGTTTGGATAACAATTTTTTACTTTTTCAATTCCTCTCGTCAAGATGAACCAATAATCTACAAAAATTTAACACGCAATGAACAAATGCGAAAATAATTGAATAAAGACAAAAAAAAGAAGAAGGTCAATTGCCATATTTAGGATGAACACTGGTTAATTAGTTTGTTGATCTGATGTTCACAAGTTAACACCAAAAGGTTTAGTCAGGTGGACGTGAAAAAGTAAAAAATTGGGTCTACAATGAGTGATTGATCATTTTTTTTAATTTTTTTGGGTGGAGGGCGAGATGAGAATTTCGTGGTTTTTTTTTTCTTTCTAGGCGAACGGAACATTTTTATTAAAATTCAAAAGGGGTACATCGAGGAAATTCATCCTAAGCCTAAGCTTGGTTGAACCCAAAATTACAAACACATCCAACCAACAGTTGGAGACTCTCCTTAGAACTGGGTTACAATTTCAGTTTACAGATACCATCTAAGAAAATCTTGAACTCCTCAACGGTGTAGACCTTGATGTCAAACTTCACCTTCATCCACATTGCCACTCTAGTTTTTACGAAATCCCCCACCTCCCACGGTTGTTTCGTAGAACTGTTGAAGATAATATCATTCCTTGCCAACCAAATAGACCACAACGTAGCATAGAAGCAAGCTTTCCAAACATGTTTCTCAAGGTTGGAGAAACCATGAAAAAACCACCAATTTGCTAAGTCAGGTACAAAACTTGGGCAAACCCATTTGGTGTTCCACCAATCTAGGATTATCGACCAAACACTCTAGGAGAAATGACAGTGAAGAAACAAATGTTGATGAGTTTCCAGATTCAGGGAGCATAGGGGGCAGAAAGCTAAATGAATTTCACCGATCAAATTTCTGCTACGAAAGACAGATCTGGTTATTGCTCTTTCCTTTACTGCCATCCACACAAAGATTTCCACCTTAGGATGACCCAGATTCTTCCAAACAGAGCCAAGCAGCGCACATCTGGAATGGGATTGCACTTTCCATTGCCCATAGGCTGACTTGACAGAATTGGTACGTGGATAAAATTAGGAATGCATGCAACTATCCTTCACGCACAATTCTTTTTGGGATTTCATACCAAATATACACGTACCCATGAATTTGATATGTCACTGCTTTTTGGAAAGAAAAAAAAAAAAATTCAACTCCAAAAATACTCATTATTTTCATTTTTCTCTCCATTATTTTCAATCATTATTTTCATTTTTCTTTTCACTCACTGTCCATATTCCAATCATTATTTTCATTTCTCCAATCATTACACATATCTTCAATTATTATCCTAATTTCTCTCTCTATTCATTATACCAAAAAATCAAACTCAAAAATTCTAAAAAATTCATCCAAACACAGCATTGATCATTTGAGAACATTTTAAAGAGATATTCTAGTTATACTTTAACACCAAACTTCGTACCTTCTCGCGTTATTCTATACCCCTAGTAGAGAAAACCTTTTTTACGGGTGTGGCGTAAAAAAGAGTTTGTGGCGCTCATCTCGCGGTTTCAAAAGTGTTTTGGACGATCTAGATTAAAAAACGTATCTTAATAATTGATTGTCGAAATAGACGGCCGAGATTGGCCATGAATAAGTTTCTCTCTTTATATATAGTATATTTTGAAGAGTAAGGCCCCGTTTTCACTAACAAAAAATACTAAACACTTAGTGTATTTTACCATCTCGTTTTTACTAACAAAAATATTTTAGCATTTTATCATCTCGTTTTCACTAATAAAAAAATTCTCAACAAAAATTTCTTTTGCTACAATAACTCTACTCATAAATCTATCAACAATTTATTCACTACTGAAAATAACTTGATATTCCTTAATAACTTATTCACTATCGAAAACGCCTAACAACATCTTAATCACAAATAAAAATCTATAAATTTTTTACTACATGAAACACTCCATATAAGTGTTTATATATAGTGCACGCTAGACTGCTCTTCCAATTTACTCCTTTCCGTCGTACTGTCACAAGTAAAATGCATTGAAAAATCAATTCCACAACTCACTCTCTCTCTCTCTCTCTCTCTCTCTCCTGAATTTGTATTAATTGTCTCATAAATGTGGTGATGAAAAGTTGAAAACAACTCGTGAGATCGATGAAATGTACCCCACTTGCACATTATAGTCAATTGAAGTAACCCTATAGATGAAAATATTTATAAAAATGATTTTGGCACTTTATTATGAAGTGATGATCCTTCAAAGTTTGTTTTTTAATGTCTTATTATGTACTTATAATTTTTATTCAAAAGACAAGTTTCGAAGTGCCATCATAAAAAAATAGAGTGCTAAAGGCCCAAAATCATTTTCCAAGTCTTTAAGGAGAATAAATTATATACACTGACAGTGTAAACATTTATTTTTTCAAAATCAATTATATTATGCCATGTCATCAAAATAGTAGTTCCAATTAATAGAAACATTGCGACGTGGCGTAATACAATTGATTTGGAGGAAACGAATATCTACACCGAAGGTTTAAATAATTTTAATCTCAATCTTAAGACTGAGAAATAAATCAGTGCTCCTAGAGCATTGTTGTTGTTATCTTTCTACAACACTACTATCTTGGATCCACACACTTAAAAAGTGAGGCTCACACGCACATTTTGAGAGACGGGGCAATGTTTCTCGAGCACGTGATAACTTTTTAATCTCAATTTTATAATAAGGAGAATCGCATATGCCTTCAAAAATCTTCAATTATATTTTCAAACTTACCATTTATTTCTTACTTTTACGTTCCTTTTAAAAAAAAAAAATTATTCATGAGGGTTAGTCCGTGAAAATCACACACTTGTCTTTTTTACTTTTCAAAAATATCGTAACATTTTAAAAACAATCTAAAAAAATAAACTAGCGAACAAGCAATATAGAACGAAGAGAATATTATCCAGTGGTGGATCTTCCGGTGAAGGTGCGGTATGCAATGCTCCTTGAAAACAATTATTAACTCTAAGATCTAGATCAAACACCCATATATTAAATTGTGGATATAATTAGTTGAATAATTTAAAGTTGCAAATACTTTAAGAAAGTGATCAGTCCAAGTCTCCTCTATTTTGCCGGCCTCAACGTAGCATAAGAAAATTTCACCAATCTCAAAGGCAACGGTTCTTTGGCTCCTATGCACTTTGAATTGTTTTTGTAATGTCAACGTATCCAATCCCATATCAAAAGTGCTAGGAACAAATAAAAAGTACCCAGAAATTACTCGGAATATATTTATAGAGAGGTATTTATGATCGGAAATAAATACATTGTTCCGGGTAATTTCTGAGTTTTTTTTCTTTGTACCTGACATTACCCTCAAATCACATATCTCTACCTCTACCCAGTTGCGAGTCTTGCGACACAGAATTCTATAATAACCCCTTGGGTATATAACCGTACGTCTAGCTAGTTATAACCTTTAAGTAGTCTTGTATTCAGAGTTTGAAAGATTTTTTTTGGAGGATGTCAACTCGAAAGCAGAACATGTTGTGTGTATAAGAAAGTTGAGAGATTTTTGTGGTGGTGTAGTTGAAATGTTATCTACATGTCATTTGTCCGAATAGGGTGGCCGGGTTTATGGAGTCAATAGTATTTTGTAAGTCAATTATTAGCGCATGCCCGAAGGCACGGCTTGACAATCGGCGCACGCAAAATCAATATGAGCTCACGTACTATATCTCAATCTCTGTCAACTGATTATATATATAGTTCGAATCAGTTGACGATGTATATATAGTTCGAATCAGTTGACATGGATTTATATATACTTAGAATCAGTTGACATGGATTTATATATACTTCGAATCAGTTGACAGGGATTTATATATATATATAGTTCGAATCAGTTGACAGGAATTAGTTCGAATCAGTTGACAGGGATATATATATATATAGAAAAAATAGCCAAGCATATTTCTTGACCTGGTTAATTTGAATCCACAACTTAAAGAACAAATAATTTACCAATCTTTTAGCATTTGCATGCACAAAGTCAAACAATTAAAACCTCATAAAAATTGGATTTATGGAGAATCCTTCCCCATCCAAAACAACAATGATAATTAAAAACAATACACAACAAACAAATTACGTGCCTTAATAAGATGCTAGCGCATGTCCGTGCTCAAAGGCAAATTGCTCAGCTTGACAATCGGCACTCGCATATCAATATGAGCTCACGTACTATATCTCAATCACTATCCAACGATTCAAACCATGTCGAAAAATAGTCAATTATATTCCTTGACCTAATTAACTTGAATCAACAACTTAAGAATAAACAATTTACCAATCTCAAACATCTACATGCACAAAATCAAACACATAAAACCTCATAAATTAAATTTGGATTTATCGAGAATTCTTCCCCATCCAAAACAACAATGATGATTAAAAATGATACACAACAAACAAATTACGCGCCTTAATGAGATACGGAGTATAAGAAAGAACACAGGATATCATGTCATATTCACAAAAAGGAAAAAAGAAAATACTGAGTCTCCTTAAAAAAACCCAGTCTACAAACAAAACTTACTATTAACGTCTTCAAACATCCGTATCATAACGTTTCGTATCAACTTATTCATACCAATTTCGAGCATGCACAACCACCTAGAAAGTTCATAAAATGGGCAATTTAGGTCCATAGAAGGGGCAACTTAGGTTTAAATCCAGATTCGACTACAAACCGACTCCATGTTTTGGAAAAAAAATTCCCTCTGTTTCATGTATGGAGAATTTCAATTGGTTCGTTTCATGTATGAAATTTTTTTTTTCTCCATTTCATATTTATGCGATTCCAAAAAAAATCTCTCCATAAGTTGGGCATTATTTGCCTCAATTCCCAATGAAATGCAAATTCCCCTTGAAGATTTGGTAGTGGAGTATTTTTTATTTCCAAGACAAATAAAATCTGATGGCCATAGCTTGTTGGAAATAGTGGGGTACAATGCGAAGACTCTGATGTGACCTCATGTTAGATTTGAATGATAGTAGTGGAGAACAACTCTTTTTGTCACCAAAAAGACATGAACCACAAACCAGAGAATAGTACTCGAGAAAGTTCGAGAAATTTTTCGGTGTCTGGTGGATATATTCCACGTGATATTTACTTCGCACATTCGGGCTATCCAATTGGACGGCTCAGATTGAAACCCTCTTTCTCCTCTCACCCAACATTTTCTCTCTCATTTTTCTCTCTCCAAATCCGAGTCGTCTAAAAATACAATGAACAGTTCGGATGTACGGAACGGACACCAAATGTTGCCGGGCACTGAGTTTTTTTCCGGAAAGTTCAATTACAGTTCACAACTTCACATACACGTAAACTTTAAACGGTTCGACACGCCAAGAAGACACGACTTGAACTGTAGAAGAGGTATGGTACGGGAAACACATCAGCAACAGGTTGACAACACTCGTACATGGGTGCATGAAAATATGATATGGATCAATTTATGGTACTCCAAGCTTATAATATGAGGGTCAAGTTAACATACTCAATGCCGATTAAAAAAAAAAAGTTACTATATTCAAGAAATATAAGGAAAAAATATGAAAGAAATTTTTTTTAACCAAACTAAATCTCCTCGTTCTAAATATATTGCTTAGTAAAAATTAAGAATTTTGGAAACAATTGTTTGTTACTGGATAGAATCTTCATTTGAATATATAAGTAACTACTTCCTAATCATTCTCCTCTTCAACGTTCCCTCGAGCCATCTAATGAGAGGGGGGACTTGGATACTCCTAATCACAAATAGATATCCCCTAGCTTGAGATGAAACAAGGTCCTTGGGAATGGCTATAATATACCCTAGCACATTATGTTTATTACTTCTCTATGGCAAATCTGGAAAGATAGAAATAAGAAGAGTTTTGACAACATTGAGATACCAAGCTTTGTTAGTGCCAGGAATATCATTGCTTATTCCCAGGAAATTGTTGAAGTCCCCCCTCATTATGGGCTCTCAGCAGGCATGCCTAATATCCTGGTTGAATCCAACTGCAGGTAACATCAAACTCAACATGGATGGCTGCTGGTACAATATGAATGAGAGATGAGGCTTTGGAGGATTGTTTAGAGACCATAAGGGTGACTGGATCATGGGATTCTACGAATGAGAACCTTTTCCTCGAGTCTGGAAGCAGAGATCTAGAGCATCTACAAGGGACTAGAGATTATTTTGGAAAGAAAACTGATGAATGTATCAATCAAATCTGACTCACTCATGGTTGTTGTTAGATTTATTGGAAGGTGAATCTGAATGAGTGAGCCAGTTACATGTTACTACGAGTGCTCGACGGACGGCAATGAAGTTTAGGCTGCCCGTTGAGAGCAAAAACTCCACAGGACCTAGATCTTATAGCTGACACCATGTGAAATATGAGAGAAGAAATGTTTTATTGAATCCAATTATAAAACTATACAATGAGGCCTTTATTTATACAAAGGGAGGGAGTCTAACTATGGAAACTTGGGAATCATTCTAATTATAATGAAAATCATAATCAATTACAATCAAAATAAAATCAAGGGAATCATATAATATCATAATCATATCAAGACATGATTATGATATTATATGATTACTATATTTTAATAGCTGTCAATCTAATCAAGGAAGGCAACCCAAGCAACCATCCACAAAGTGTGCTGATTAATGAAGCCCACTACATCATGGCCAGGACCAACACCTCGATCGATCACACTTACTGATCAGCCAATCAATGTGCAGACCATCTTGCAAGAATGGGAGTAGAAAGGACAAATGAGCTTGTTTTTGATGTGGAAATGCCCATTGCTATGAGAGAATTTGTTCTAAGAGATAGCCTGAATATCAGGCAAGTGGTAGATTAATAGTTGGTGACTTTGTGTATAACCCTTATGTGATACTCCCTCTCGTAATCTATCTTGATTTTCTGTTTGACCAGGAAAAAAAAACTACTTCCCAATAGGAACATTACATATAAACTTTCCAATCTCCCGAAGTGTCTGTGTTCTCATTTATTTTGAATTGCCGTATTCAGTATTTGTATCTATAACTGTATGCTACTCAAATTGAAAGCGATAGCATATGCTTTTCCATTAATTTCCTTAACAAAACGCTCAGGAGAAGGACTGTAGGTTTGCTAAACACAGAAATTAACGTATGGAGAAAATGCTGTATAATAATGTTTCCTAGTATGTTTTGTTTTGTTTTCGAACATGTGCATGCAAACTAGCTAGTCCAACGATCTAGTTATAGACTCCCATCAACAAAGAAATATTTTTGTACTTTTTTTGTTGGATAAAAGAGGGATTCATAAAAAACAAACCATAAGAGGTTATGCGGTATTTAATCCCTACAGCATCATCTGGCAGCTTACTGGCTCTGGATAATAAAAAAAAGGCAAGAAACAAGCTTCTTATTACTCCTACTTGAGTAGAATGTTATCTTCTTGTGAAACTCGTTATTCACCAACAGAAAAGTTGTGCTAGGCTTTGTATTCCTCTGCTGTTAAATTAAGGCATTACATGATGCCAGTTCTACTTCACTTGGTGTGCAAAACAGATGTGATTAAATACTTGCTTTCTCTGGCGTATCTTGAGAGGCCGAATTGATAAACGGTCACTGGCCTTGACAAAATCTGCGAGGACAATTTGCAAGGACAGGCCCTTGCAGATTTTCTAGCTGATCATCCATGCGTGGATGTTAGTGATGAAATTGTTTTAGCCTGGAGTACGTACTCCTTGCTATCCTCATTCGCACCTTGGGCGGTTTTGTACGTTTGATAGATCTCGGACTGAATCGTTATCTAGATATGGGGTAATCTTAATCTCTCCATTAGGCCTACGTACTCAAATGTCATTCCAGTTCAATTATAAATGTACAAACAACCAAGCAGGGTATGAAGCAATAATTAATTGTCGGCCTGGAAAAGTTGTTGCAACATAAAAGAAAGGGGCGTGCATAAAACATTACAACTCAAAGAACTATAGATAAGATTAAAAGCATCCTTAGCTAATAAATCTGCACTTCTATTTTTGTTCTTTTTAATAGGATCACCATTTGAACACAGTAGTGCTATGAGTACTGACCATCACCATCTCGAAATTGTACCGACGGACTCGCCGGGCCTACTCCGGCCACCGGATGGTCGATCCGAACTATCCAAAAATTCTATAAATAAAAAAACCGAGGGGGCCGTACGAGAGAATCAACGGCATATAATGCGTATAGGATGTTCAATCTAAACACTCTATTTTTGCATATATGTATTTTTTTTTTTTTGACATGTTTTTGCATATATGTATGCGGTAGCAATATCTTTACTCATTTGAACATATGGCACGTCACTGTTGCCCAGTGGATAGGGAGTAGAAATCGATGCCAAGATCCTTTGAGATTTTTGAGACGGCAAATGCAATCATATACACGCTGACTTGGCATTAATTCCTGAGATTTTTGAGACGGCAAATGCAATCATACACGTTGACAGGTTCTGTACAGCATTAACCCTATTCCGAGTGAAATCGAAATCGAAACAATCCAGTGAGCAAGTTCCAGGAAAAAAGTCTCAAATCTCCAATTTTAGTTCAGTCCTATCCCTAATCGGAGTGAAATTGGAACAACTTCGCTCTGGCTATGGTTGAGAGAGAGAGAGAGAGAGAGAGCACGTACTTTACATTGTTTAAAAGTGAAATGGATGATCAATTAATAATATGAGGAATCTCTCCACTCATTGTCAATTGATCTTGAGATAAATATAAAGTTTCCACACGTTAGTGGTGCGAGGGTGCGGAGGCAAAATTGCCGGTGGTGCTCGTCACCGTCGGTGGAGGGAACGCACTAATGGTGGCGGAAGTCGCCGGTGGTGGTGATGTCGGCAGATGTCGCAGAGGGTGGTGGTGTTGGCTAGTTGGTTTGGTGGCCACCTCCAACATAAGTAAATGAATAGGAATATAATTTGTTCACAAGCTGATCGAATGCTAGTCGAGCGCCAATGTAATTAGCTAGCAATCTCAGAAACCCCAACTTATAAAAAAAAAAAAAAGAGCAACCTTAGAAGTTGATCATAATTTCCAAGTTGGTACAGTACAAACGCATACTCATTGGAACAACCTAGCTCCAGATGGATCAAGATATTGTCAAAAATCTACAAACAATTTTGCCAAAAGAAAGGCATCATGTCAAGTCTTGTTCGATAAAAGGACCAGACAAACAACTTGTAAAGCTTCAAATATCAAACACAATAAAGTCCATCTGTTCTGTTTAATGGATAAGATATATAAAGTATATACGGTACTATTCAAGAACAGGGCCTCCGTGAACCCTGATGAACCAGCCATACTTTTGGCCAATCCAATCCAATGAAATGTTTTGATTTGAAGCATGATCATGATGCATGAATTCAAGATGTAAAATAAACTAGTTGTACGAAACTATTCCTACTAAAAAGTTGATGTGGGGACCTTGTTGTGGCAACTCCTCTTAACTGTATTAGAAAGCTGGAAACCAGATAGAAATTGAAATCAACAAAAGTACCTTTTTTTTTCTTTTCTTTCTCCCACATTGAGGACATGCATGGAACCCCATTCATTCAACCTCAAAGGGTACTCCTAATTAGCTGGCTTGTTTTCAAAAGTTCATACTCTGATTTTATGCCACTTTATAGCTACCTAATTAAAGCAACGCATAAGCGCAAACACGTGCATGCCATTGAAGACAGTTACAATGAACCTCATATGTTATGTTCATCGCAGCATCGTGTGATACACTAGTATATATCCTGTTTCTGCTCGTGCTTTTCTAATGTTTTTTTTTCCTGGTGCTAGAGGATCCTTATCTATGAATACGCTTCGTTACTCTAATTTTCAAGAAATTAAATAATAAAACAGAAAAATAAATAAATAAAAACTGAATTTGCCAAAAATATTTTTTTTTTCTCGGAATTGAGTGTATTTAAGAAGGAAGGAAATTTATAAGGCGAGTCCACATTAATAGCTCATTACCATACAATTGATTCCAACACCTATAACTAGCTAGCATAAAAAGAATTCTGCAGGAAAAAAATTGAAGAACCAAAAAAAAAAATCACTGTGAAAATTTTCTGCTAACTGGCCATATGAGGAATAATGCCATAATTTATTTTGTTTTTCAATACTGAACAAAGCCTTATTAGGCCCCGTTTCGTTAAGAGAAATAAGTTATTTTTTGAATTAAAGGTAATATATTGTGATTCGTGAAAGAATGACCTGTCTTGTAAAGCGAAAATATGTACTTACAAAATAAGAACCTTAGTGGAATAGGGTCGAGTTGCAATAGTCAGAATTTTTACTTTAGCTCAAATTAATGCATTTTTAAAAATCAATTTATGTTAATACTCCTTCGGACTCTAAATGAAAAACAGAATAGTCAAATTTGCATTTGATGCTGCTTCTTCCAATGAGGTCGCCAATGAATGGATTTTTTTATCTGCATCAAGCTAAAAAAATCTATGCACACTGTCGACATCAGACTGATCGCTGCTACCGACACCCCTACCAGTTGGATTGGGATTGCTGTGCAACACGGCTGATTTGGCAGTCGATCTCGACACGGACGGTTTGACTTGCCGAGATGAACGGCTGGATCGGTCGCACTACACAGTGTAGCGCAACAGCACCCCGATCCCGGCCGGTCACCACTGCCAAAACTCCACTGCCGTCGTTCTCTTCCAAGCTTTTAGCCTGAGCCCAGGATCCACCGTAGATATGATATGACTGACGAGAGTTGAACCAGCCATTGGAAAAGAAAGTCCGATTGATCAGTCATTTTCTACGTTCAATAAACAAAAAAGATGAGTCATTTTCTCACCAAATTCCAAAACACTGTAGAAATCATTAAAGGGATTAGCAATTGTGTGTGGTGAAAACTTGTACTCCACATCTCTCTCAGCCTCTCGGGCTCTGCAGGAATGCATTGATTGGGTTCAGGAGATGATAATCAAGTCAAGCGCATCAAGAATCATCACCCCGATTTGAATGCCGCTTAAATGACTTGTCATCATTTGTACGTGTATCAGATATGCAGTGTGGGAAATTTATTGTGCGCAGAAAGAGAAATTTTTACATTATAATAATAATAATAATAATAATAATAATAATAAAATTTTGGAAATTTGTTTTTGTGTAATGGATCCTGACCTGACCGTACATTATTTGATAGTGTTAATCTTTGGTTTTTCTTGTTGCTAAAAAACAAAGTTCCAGATGGGAGGCAGGCTGCAGGATGTACTCTCTTATGCTCTGTTTGGATCTTCAACTTTTATTGAGAGGTAAAACAAAAAATTATATGTGGGATTGATGTCAAAACACTTGTTGGAGTGGAAGAAATTTTGAAGGAATAGAGCATGCCCATCTTCCATTTGAGCTTTCATCCTCTGTATTTGAAGGAGTTGAGACAAAAGAAAGTGTATTGGAGGATGGCTTGGAACAAACACATCCTCCAAAACACCTTTTTATAGGGCGAAAATGTTTGTTGGAGGACCAAAATATAGAGATATGGAGGAATGAATGATAAATTGGAGATGCTCTTATAGTGAGTTAAGATTGCTATTAGAACATCTATTTACTCTCTCTTTTCGTCAACTTTTTGTATTTTGTGGAAAAATCTTGGAGGGTCTCATCGTCATTTTTAGAGATTTGTCCCCAAAATGAAGGTTGGGTTTCCATTTTTGAAGATCTAAAAGTAAATTAGGAGCATAGGTACTGCCCATCGGATTAAATCCAAATGCTCTGTTTGGTTTGAATTTGAAGGAAGTTTTTGGGATAATGAGTGGAAAAAAATAGATAAACAAATGAGAATAATATTTGGAGATAAAACTTTTTAGGAATTGTGCACAGAGTGGTCTAGAGCCCCAAAATGAACACAGTTGCACAAAGACCCAAAATGAACACAGTTGCACAACCATCAGGTACTAGCCATTTTTGGAGACCTAAAAGTAAATTAGGAGTGTAGGTACTGCCCATCAGATCGAATCCAAAATCTCTTATTCGGCTCTGTTTGATTTGAGTTTTAAGGATGTTTTTGGGATATGAGTGAAGAAAAATAAATTAAGAAATGAGAATAATAACTAAAGAAAACTAATTAAGAATCGTAAACAGAGAAAGGACAGTGAGTCTAGAAACCCAAATTGAACACAGTTTCACAAGAATCACAACCATTAGACCAAGCCTACTAGGGAAACAACACACCCTTTCTTTTTGGGTCGTGAGAAAAGCAACTGTACGCAATAGAAGCTCAGTGTAATCAATCTAGGGCTGAAATTATAAAATAAAAAAAAGTTTAACCGAACCAAGAGAAGAAAAAAAAGCAAGTGGAAAAGTTTGGTTTGGCTTGGTTTGTTTTTAGGAGATTTACTCTCTAGTTCGTTATTCGTATTTTGAAATTTACTATCAAACAAAATTATACACCAATTCTATTCTATCCAAGTAAAACCGGTGTGAAAATTGAATCGGATTGAATTCCTTTTATGTGAACCGGATCTTAGAAGTAACCCTAGTTAAAAATTCATTTTTTTTTTTGACAGCTGTAATTCAGTTGAAAATGCTGCTTGCATTTTTATTTTTACCGAATATGGTAGTTTTTTTTTTCCCCTGTTGTGAACCTGGGGCTTTTTGTGGTTGGATACTTGGATTTTGCAACCTGATATGTAGCCCAAATGAGGTATTTCAAACCCAGTAACTTGTAGGCTTTTGGCCCACATAAAATAATGGATCGTGGTTTTGATAATCTAATTGGTTTTCTGAATTCTAATCTCAAAGAATATTTGTAGGGAATCATGCAAGGAAAAACGCGTTTGGGCTCGTTCCGGATCTCACAAAAATCTAAAAAAATATCAATAAATTTTTGAATATTATTTTATGAGGCCCTGTAAAAAATATGCTTACTTTTGGATTTATAATTCCCTGCAAATATTCCTTGCGAATAGCAGGGCTCTTCTTGTTGGTAAAAAACAAAGTTCCAGATGGGAAGGAGGCTGCAGGATGTACTCTTGGTTTATGCTCTGTCTGGATCTTGAACTTATTCAGAGATAGTAGAACCATTATGGTGGAAAACCCAAGGCCTTTGAAATCATACGTGGGGGACCTTCCCCTCAGGCCCTTGTTGAAGCCCAAGGCCTCATTATGGTGGAAAACCATTTTCTCTCTCTAAAAAAAAACTGTAAGCATATTTTATCTTTCAAATATAATTCTATAAGTTCATAACCCATCAATTAATCAAGAGAAGGCATTGAAATATGGAATTGGAAATCATGTGGTGCACTTCCCTGTAGTGCATCCTGCAAAGCAGACCTCGACTGTCCATTTCGGCAATCAATGGTTCAGATATGTAAGTCCCTTTAGACGACACCATTAATTAAATGCAAAATCTACGCAAAACACCAAGACATATAAATGGGCAAAACACAAATTTTTATACTGTTTTCGTCAAAACTTTCCTAACCAAAAAAAAAAAAAAACTAAAATTTTCTCGGAAAAGGAAAGAGCTCATTAATGGGTCAATTATCTTAATGATCCAACCAAAGGTCCAAAGAAAAATGCATTGGTTTGCTATGTTTTCACAAGCTATAGCCTGCAGAGTGTTTGTTTGTCTTTGAGAAAATCAACGGGTTTTTCTATCTTTCTTTTTTTTTTTTGGTCATGACAAAATCAAGGGCAGATGGAACCATAAACGACTTGGGTTCCAAGAATAATTTTACTTCCAAGAACTCATATGGAACCATAAACGACTTGGGCTGCGCACCAAATTTCAAAGTCTTGTGCAAGTGTACTTTGGAAGTATAGAAAGAACCGAGATCCGAAGTGTGCACTACAACAGTTTGAGCCGTTTAAAAGTCTGCTTAACGGTTTTGATTTGCTAAAAGTATCTTACCAATAAGATAAGTTGGATACTTTTTGAAATCTTGATAATTGATTGTAGAGGTAAACAACTTAGATTACACACTACAAGATCCCGTGTCCGTATAGTGGTGCACCACCACCAATGTAGTGTAGGTATTCTTTGAGAGAAGATAGGGGAGGGAAACTTTAACTTAAAAAAAAGGTAAATTCTTTCATCCTTGTTTGGCAATCGGGTTAAGAAGATGAGAACGGGTGAGCAAATTAATAATTGTTCAAAAAAGAAAACTCTTTAATGGATTAACCTGGACTTAGAGTTTGCTCCCTTCAAAGTCGTCAATTTCGATACCTTTTAAGGATTATCAACTCATGTAAGACTACTTTAAATAGAGCTATGTGTTGACTTTAATTAGACCCATCGCTAGTGGACCGTGGGATCCAAAAACTAGTCCAAGTGGGCGTAAGCTAATCCGGATATCTGGGTTATCCAAAAATAGTACTAATTGTTCAAAAGAATTTTTTTTTTTTTTGGCTACCCTCTGTAAGTAATTTTATTTCTTTTTTGTTCAAGTTGGGTAGTAGGAGTTGAGGAGGAGTGGAACATAGCTTCCACTAACGGTACTTTACTGGCTGATTAATTTCCTTAAATTTTATATTATTAGTATTTCTGGCTGCTTCCAACATTGTAATTATTAAATTCATGATAGAATACAATATAAAATGTTATCGTTATTGATGACAGATCTCAATCTGCATATAGAATTTCTGCAGTTAAAAAACAGTATTCACGAAATCCATAATCCAACTCGGGTAAATAATTTATTCGTTACTCTGCATCGTTCATCGGGTATGGAAATAAAAAATTTGGAATGGCACAAATTTTAGAAGGTTCGGTGCGCAGATAGACAAGAATCTCGGCTCAAAAATTTGTAAATTAAAAAAGGAAGGAGAACCCAAATCGTTGACGAATAGTTTCATGAGATTAATAGTACATTTAATTTCGTTTTATAAAACTGACGGTAATGTGCATTTGTTTATTAAGAGGCAGCACAAACAGAGGAGCATTTTGTGCTGGGATGTTTCCACGAAATTGCTGCATTTAGGGTCTCATAACCTATTATAGCATGGGCCTGTGTTTTTTATATAGAAATAGGGGATACAAAGCCAGATCTACATTTGTGGCTCAAGCATGGGATTTTGTGTTCTCTCAACCGGATCAAGTAGCTAGAATGATAGCTTAGCGGCATGCACCATTGTACTTCTGTGCATTTGATCTAGGTTCAGATCTCATGCACTAATTACAACTAACACTATTGACTTTCGCCGAGAAAAAAAAAAACCCGATTCCACCGGACTTAACTTCATCTAAATTTGGCCGTTGTTGACACCCGATTTTGCTCCACCTCTGACGAATCAAGGCATTCCCAATATTAGCATACCTTGGATCCAACAAGTCAGAAATTTCGGGCGCGACAGAACCAAAGCTTGATAGTATAGTTTTTATCTCTTGGTTATAGAATTTTTTTGGCTAAGCTTATTTTACTCAGCATTGATATTAAGTAGACAAGTAGTAGTTGTTTTGCATGAGAAAATTATTGGCTCAATTAGAAAAGAACAAATGGCCATTCACATTACATTGAATGGAGTACGTAAGAGATGATGCACTGGATCCCATGTTTAAAGAGATGACATCATTCTAAACTAATCCAATGTCGTTTTGATGGACAGTTGAAGGGAATAGTAGTTATTGCCAGATGTCGCTCAGAAAATGAAGGAGAGAAGTAACTACCCAATTTGAAGCGAGGGAAAACAAACGTTGTCGTTTCAATTCCTTTATATGCGCAAGTAGGGCAGTTAGGCCTTATGGGCACGATCAAGGGAGTTGGAAAAAGGGCACAAAAACTGCCCAACTCAACCATGATATGATCAAAGAAAGTGGAGATCGTGGAGGAATTGGTCTATTTTTGAACGGGTTCAAGTAAACACTGAAGAACTTTGGAGGGAAAATTGAATTCAAAAGAGAGAATGACTTCAAAGACAATTTGGACAGGAGATTGGAAGCAATTAAGAAGATCCAAGAGCTTGCCTATAAATAGAAGGAGTTGTAGAAGGAAAAACCCCAAGATAAATCATCAACAAACAGCTATGCTATGCTTGGTTTATTCTTAGCCAATAATTAGGACTTAGACTTAGTTTGAAGTAGTTAGGAGTAGTTTGTAGTAGTCACTTTGTAATCTGTTCTTGTTCTTTCAAAGTTGGAGAATCATTTGGAAAGCAAGTTGTTTTGATTTTATCAAGGTATCTTGTTTCTTTTTGGTTGTTGAATTTCTTGTGAATCGTTGTACTGTTTCAATACTTCAAAGGACAAATCCTCTTCATTGAGGTAATTGAACCGACATCACAATCGCTTGATTAAGTTTGGCTTTTAGAAGTTAAATCTAAAAAAGATAATTACAATCCTTTTCAGGCACGCTCGCATACAATTATATTCCGAAGTAGCCAAAAAACCCCAACCAAACAATAGTACAACTTATGAATTATAAGTACTAAAACATGTTGAAAATAGAAGAGCTAAGGTTTTTGTGTAATGATTGTGTACTTATTGAGGAAATGTGGAGACAAAAAATTGGTTAAATTGCTAATTTTGATTATACAATGGCCAAAATTTGATGAGTTGTAAGAGGTTGTTAATTTTGGTTATTCTATTGTGAGCTCTTTTTTAAGAAAATATTGATGGTGTACTTGATTGAGGAAATGTGAAGACAAAAATTTGGTTATTGGCAAAAGGTTCCTAGTTTTGATTATCCAATGACCAAAATTTGATGAGTTGCTAAGAGGTTGTTAAGTTTAGTTATTCCAATGTGAGCTCTTTTTTAAGCAAATATTGTTAACCTTAGCAACTTTTTGATTTTGATTACACCATTGTGGATGCTCTAACACTCAAAACCCTTTTTTTTTAATAGGATCCTACTCAAATCTTTTTTCTTTGAAAACTGACTGAATAGGGCACTGGTAAGGATGCATGATTCAAATGCAGTATCAACTCTTTAATCGATACTACTACTACTACTACTACTACATTGTTATGCCAGTACTCTTTATGTGGTACTGGTAGTTTTTGAAAGTATAGTCGATCGCACGTGCATCGGATGGCTACAAAGCCACCTGTGGTCGATGCATGTGCATGTTGCTCTGTTGTTTATGAATAGGTAAATAGTATGACCTTTTTAAGATTGTAAATAGTCGCGCATTCCTAAGGATGTATTATCTTACACCAGAAAGATAATTGTGCATTTTGTGCTAAATTCGTCCATTTCTAATCTAAGACATCATGTGCAAGCAAACAGAATCAAATATGTCCAGGATTATAGAAAAAGGAAATGAATGCAAAAGGAATTAGGAAAATGTAGAATCACAGAAGGCTAGAACACTATAAGCATGTATCCAAGTTGTAAATATCAGTTGTCACACAACATATCGCCCAATATGTACGGGTTTTGCTGAATGCGTATCGGCCGATCCCCTTTACATAATAGTTTGTTTTTTTCTTCAAAGATCAGTTCACAGCCAATACTCGACGGTTCGCTGATTTAGACATCTAAAATGATTTTTAGTTCAGTTTTTCCCCTCCAAATTCACAACCTCTACAAACATATTTCCACTAGGTACTATTCGATACTTTTGATACCCATTACACCACAGCCGCTACCGATACTGATACGTATCCGATATATCCCTATTTAAAACCTTGCATTCATCTCCATCTCCTCCATGTATCCCTATTTCCCACCACCCTTTGGACCATTGAATATCTATGGTCGTGACCTTCCCTCCCCCACCCACTTGACAATGTTTCTGCATGTTTTTTCTGTTTTTTCCTCCAAATGTCACTCTGTTTTTTCTGCTTTCCCTCCAACTGTACACTTAAAAAGTTTTCCATTTGAGAGAGAAAGGGGAGAGAAAGGCCTTGAAAAACTTTTGAAAAGGCTGATCAGAAACTCGAATGAATGGTCATGTTGTTCAAAATTTCCTTTCTAAGCTTGTAGAAACACCTAAGGACTCTCACAATTCTGTATATTCCCTTTTTCCAGAATTCGACATGACAACATAGAGACATATAACATTTCTCAATATCCAAAATATATTTCTCAATTTGGTGGGGGTGAAGATAACGTTCCAGGCAATTTCCGACGCACCAAAAAAAGACGAAGATAATGTTGCAGGTGCATGGATTTGATTTCCAGGACCACTCCAAATTACGGTATTAGTAGAATAGATCCAATCGGCTGAAAATGACTTGCCAGTTTTTGAAACACACGGCCATGATTGATCTCTCATGTTTTATTTCCCATGCAATGGTGGAAAAATGTTATTCGGCGAGCGGTTATGTCTCGCGTTGTGAAACCGTGCAATAACATCGCTTTGCACAATGCAGGAGCGGAACCAGAATTTGATTAGTCGTGGGGTCAAGTACCCAATGGTGTTTGTTAAGCCAACAGAAATGATACCCACACAGATAAGTAAATAGTGCACAGATCGTGAAGTGAGGCCCACTACGGATCCCAAAAAACGATCCGAGCCGTTCATTAAATTTAAAACATTTTTTCAAGGGGGGCCCCGTTCATTAAATTTAAAACATAAGGGTTCATGGATTAACAACGGGAGTGGAGCACCTCATTCAGGAGTACTCGAAACGTCGTAGAACCTATCTCGTAAGAAAAAAGAGTAACGAACCAACCACACTGGCCGCCGTGTTCTCGTTTCCGGGTAGATGATAGCTACCATTCACAAAAATCTTCCACAAAATCAACCCGCTTGGAATTTAGTACCTCAAAATACATGTTGAGGATGCCGTTGAAGCAAACCATTCACGCCTCTCATTACGCAAACAGTACTATACTACTGAATTTAAAACTAAAGGGGCCTTGGCTTGTGTTCCGTCTAATAGTATGAGTCCGACCACTTGAGATTGTGCCACGTCCGCACTTTTCGAAAAAAAAAATAAAAATGCTAATGAAAAGGGAAGGGAAGAGAGAGGACCAGGCGTGACGGCCTACCCGTAGACGTGACTATAAGGCCTCCAAACCTGCCGCCCCAAGTTGTAACTAAGGCCACCACCCCAAGATTCAACGGGGTGTCAATATCACATCTTGAACCAGCGACCCTTGATCCCACCATATAATATGTGGGGTGTGGAACACCGTCCTCCCCATGTGGTCGCATTTTTCCCTAATAGAACCTTCAAAATTTCTACCAATTACCAAATAGAATTCGGTCCAATATTTTACTACTTGGAAGTAATGTGTTTGTAGGCGATTGGCCAATCTTGACCGTCTATTTATACAACTGCCAACCCATGCAATCTCGTACTTTGACTAACATATGCTATGGCAGAATTGAAGAAACTCATACTTTTAGTATGGTTTTCCGTTGGACGATATGAGTAACATATAAAATGTTTTACTTCTCCTGGCACTAGGGGCACTCTTGATTCTGTTGGGCCAAAAGTCTCCGACCCTATAGCGAGACTGGGTTGGTTCTGATAGTGAGTCTTGGTAAACGTGTGTATAAGCAGTCATATGTCACACATTTACTTGGGGAATTCGAAATTCAGTACTATATGCAATAAATTATGATCCTATCTTGTACAAGGCTTTTTAAAATCGTGAGAGCGTCAAAGCCCTTTAAAACTTTGCAGTTAAGCATGCTTGTATGGCAACAATGCATGGATGGGTGATCTACAAGGGAGTCCAAGAGGATTTGGACGGCCAAATTGGACAATATTGTACAAGGCGAGAGTCGTTTGTTACCGCCTCTTGGCAAGTTTAAAGAACACATGTACAATAAGAAAATTTGAAATTTAGTTTAATTCTTGATGCTATTTTTGCTCCTAAACAACAAAGCATGTTCAGACGAACTCACCCGTATCTCCACTAAATTTTTGGAGGGATTAATTCTACCGTCCACTAATATATTGTTTTAAATGTTTCTCTTGCCACCTAGGTGCACTTTTGATGCTGTTGAGCCAAAAGTCTCTGTGACAGCCCATAGCCTGTAGGCTGGGACCGAGTTTTGGTGGAGTCTCAGTAAACGTGTGGATGAGCGGTCACAAATCCCACATCGTTTAGTGAATACAAAGTTTAGTGATATGTATTAGATCATGGCACTACCTTATACAATGTCTTTCAAAGCCGTGAGAGCGTGAAAGCCCTTTAAAACTACGCAATTAATTAACCATGCAAATCTTGCAGCAATTCCGGGATACAAACCTTAGATAGAATAGGACAAATTTGAGATTTAAGTTTAAATCTTCATGCTCTTTTTCCTTTGATAGCCTCCAGATTTTGGTCCAAAATTAGGGCCCTTGATAGATATAATTAATCTAGCGCTTTTTTAACAATTAAAATGGTTGGCCTAGTGGAAAAGTTTAGTTTTGCTATCCAATGGGTGCATGGTTCAAATCTTACGAACCCCTCTTTCTCTCACATACTCGCGCTACCAAAGGGATATTTTTTTGATTGGTGCAAAAAATAATACAGTATACGCGAAAACTATTATTTGTCAAAATAATGAAACGAATTATGGAAAAAAGACAAAATATGGGAGGGAGTAACTATCATTTTGAGATTAGTTTTATTTTTATTATTTCTAAAAGAAAACATAAGGCCGCTATTTTATAAGTTCGTCTAAGACTTCAAAAATCTCAGGGCAAGTCCTGGCCTCTCGAAAGTTTCGAGCCAAATACCTAGGGAAGATCAAACTCTTTTAAGTCTCGGCCTCAACTGCGCGAACGTCTCATAGCTTAGAACGTCTCCAATCTAACACCCTCCAAATCTCTATTTGAGAGGATCAAATTAATCTATTTTATTTAAAAATTAGATTTAGAGAATTGTATTATTTATCTCAACTCCAACACATATTTAGAGGAGATCCTCTATTTTTTTCCTTCATCCTCTATATTTAGAGAATCAAAATTCATCCTTCCAAATGAAGGAGAGTTTTAAAGAATGGATTGGAGAATGTTTTTCCTCCAAAATGGAGAAATAGAATGTGGGTTGGAGATGCTCTTAATCGGTGTGGAATAGGAAAAAAAAAAATATCTGAAAACTACATTTTATTTATCACCCACTTTTCACTAGCTAGCCACTACCATAATTTTACTTGACAGTTAAACCCGGACAAACCCACGCATAATTTGCTTGTTCGTTTTGAAATTTTGAATTTTGATTTTGGTAATAAATGAGGAGAGATAGATAGAGAAATTAAAGTAATAATTGAAAAAAAATTTATTAAAAATCATATGCAAAGACAAAATCTCAAATACAAAATTCCAAATCGAACATGATCAGTTTCAGGAGAAAAATGTCAACCATGGGAGCAACCCTTGGCAATTTACTACTCCAACTACATTGTTTCAAATCATACCCCATCTCGGTCCATCCCTGCATATACATTAGCTCAGCACTAGCATATGTGCGTACTGAAACAAACACACACACCCAGAGAGAGAGAGAGAGAGAGAGAGAGAGAGAGAGAGAGAGAGAGAGAGAGAGAGAGAGAGAGTCAATGAAGTTACCATTAATACTACCATTGCACTACACATGGACGCAAAATTTAACATCCATTACTATCCACTACTGTTTTGTCATGAATCTCATCCTCTGCTTCCAATGAAGAAGACAAACAAGGAGTGGTACTAGTGGAAGAAGAAAATGACAATGGGGAATTGAGAGAACAAGCCGTGCTAGTAATGACAGAAAAAGACCGATCTCGATTTCGGTCATCGGAATCCGACGAAGTAGTTGAAGAAGAAGAACAAGTAGTAGTCGTAGTAGTGCTGAAAGCAAGACCAGCCAACAAATCCACAAAGGCTGCAACTATATACCCATGATTCTCCTTCCCATTGGCCTTCAAATACCAGCCCAGAAGCTCCTCCAGCCGATCCCACTCCTTCAGCCCTTCGGCCTCCACCATCTCCTCCATCGACGTCTTGAAGTCCGCGTACGGGTCCATCGAGTCCATCGCCACCAGCACGCTGCCACCGCTGCTACTGCTGCTCTCTTCTTTGTCCGGACAAATTTGCACCTGACCGGTCGTTTTCAGCTCCCCGAGAATCGAACTCGTCTCCCCCGGCTCGAAAAACAGCCGCTCCGCCGTCCGCAACCCACTGATCACGGCCTCCACCGGGTCCCCGCCGCCGGGATCCTCCGGCTCCGTTGCGGTGTCGTAGGCGGAGTTCATGGTCTTGAAGACGTCGCCACCGGGGGCTCGGAAAGAGAGGGTTTTGTTGGCTCCACAGGACGGCCACTGCCAGGAAGCGGCGGCGGTAATGGTGGTGGTTGTGTCTTCTTCTGTGGTTTTGAAGAGAAATGGGAATTTCATTTTCTTGCCCATTTCTTCGAGTTCTTGTGCTTTGATGGGGGGTTGTTTTTTTTTCTTCCTTCTGATGGGGAAATGTGTGTTGAATGTTGTTGTATTGGAAATGTAGTTTGAATGGAATGGGATCGATTTTTTCCCCTATTGGGTTGGGAAGGGGGAGGAGTTTCTTATGGAGGCATTAATGGGGGTAGGAGTCAGGGAGTTGATTTTAAAGGAGTGGTGATGAGAGAGAAGACTGGTGGGGTCTTCGTAATATATATATACATACATACATCTCTCTCCCACCGGGCCGGTTTAGAGTACAAAATATTTGAAAAAATATTTGTCAAAAAATTATTTGGAAAAAATATTTGTCAAAAAACTAATTTGAGGCCTACACAAATAATCAGAGCCGTTCAATTGATTTAAAAAATAATTTTATAAGGAAATTCTGTAAAAAATCAACACATACATACATATAATGTAGATGTAGGTATGTATATGTATGCGTGGACACATGAATCTAAGTGAGCATATTTATTTTAGGAAGTGGAAGAAGTAAATGTGGTTTGGTGAGCCAATTAAATGTTTGCAGTACTTTTCTAAGCAAAGGTTTCCTCACACTCAACCATTTCTTTATGTTGTTCATGTGCCTCAATAACCGGTAAACAACATTATTATTTTTCAGAGAAAGAAACCTGAATACACCAGTATTTAATGCCTTCCAATTTTTTCAATCGAAAATTCTAAAATTAGTCCAATGTACTGATAACAGTAGGTATGTGAATATATATTAAATGGTATAAAAAATAAACAAAAATACATATCTTTCTTGTCTTCTAGTGTTCTTATCGTCAGTCCATTAGACTGACAATAGCAAAACCGTTTTTCAATTATGCAAAGACACAAAAATGTCATACGCAAACAGAAAAAAACGTGCAATAAAATACATGCAGGAAGACCGAACTCAAAGTTGTTTATCCGTTGTTAAAGGTTGGTGCTAGTACTGATCCTTAGGAAACATGTCCACATATATCGAATGATCCGAATCGAAATCATGGGTTGCATCCATCATTTTTTCGGTAAATTTAAGGTACAGTCACATGATGTCTCACGGCCCTTCAATACCAGGTGAACATGTGATGTTGGAGGCTATTGTGCAACGTGTTACGATAGGTCAGGAGCACTTGGTAAATTTTTGGTACAACCTAGAAAAGGGTGGGATGTTTTAATCACTGATCCTCCCTAATGAAACTAGACTTCTTAGGTTTCTCTAACACTCTAGCTACTAGGCTAACCTAGCTCCGCTCCACTGCTCCAGTGATGTTTTGTTATCTTGTTTGGAAGATTTAGAATTTCTTCAAGGTAGAGTCTATAAAATTCATGGAAGCGGGGGGCTGTTGTCCCCTTGGGGACAGCAGCATACTGTTGGGCCCACTTTTGAGATCCACTCCGGTTTCGTTTCGATGATCGAAATCGTTCACTTTGTAGAGCTCGTCGAGTAGAACAACTAAGAAAAAAATCAACTTAATTGGATATCATTAAGTGCCTGATCGAAATTTTTTTATCTTGAAAAGAATGGATCCGAAACACTGGATCAAATCCACTGTAACCCATGGACCGAGAGTTATATGGGCTCCGATCAGGGACTTATTGATATCCAATTAAGCTGATTTTTTTTAAAGTTGTTCTACTCGACGAACTTTACGAAGTGAACGATTCCGATCATCGGAGCAAGACCGGAGTGGGCCCGAAAGTGAGCGCAGCAACACGCTGCTGTAGCCCCCCTCGTCCTTCCATGAATTTTCATATACTTAAACCCCAAATCAAGCAAAGCTTTAATCTTCAAGTTCAGCCTATCTCAAGAGGTGCAATGGTTGGAAAACATTCATGGAGTGCTTTGTTGATCAATAGACAAAATGGAGTAGGAAGTGTAATAAAGAACAAATATGGGTTTTTGCTAATTAAAATAGGCTAAACACTATGCACTAAAAATAGTGATGAAAGCAAAATTTGTCTTCTTGGGGTACAAATTAAACTTAACCATCTCTTTCAACATATTGAAAGAAGAATGTGTGTGACAAAAACGGGTGAGGAATCATTGTCAAATGCCAAGAAGAAAGAAACAGAGACCAAAATTAAATGGAATTAAAATATTCTAGAATAGAATGCAATATCAACTAATTACGGGGTGCCCAAACTTTATTGCGGAAGCAAATAATTTTCGGGAAGGGAAAAATTAACAAACATTGGATATCCTCCACCCGGATTTCTACATCCTAGTAAGGGGAGATATCCGGTTTTCATTTCTCTCCAACAAACAGGCCCTAGGGGCAGTAGATAAAATGCATTGAACGGTCCAATTTTGTACGTTTGTGGGTCCTTTTCGGGTTCACTTTAGTGTCCGAACTGTTCATGTTTTCCACCTCGCCGAAAACATCGACCATGTCAAAAATCATATTGATCATATACCAATTGGTATGATGTTAGAACGCATTTATCTTTTGTTTCAAAATATAAAAATAAAAATAAAAGATGGCAACACTAGACCGGATTCCATTTATCTCAAGATAAATGTATTTCTAAACCATATCAACTGGATCCGATAAACGTGATTCTTAACCTGACCAATATTATTAACAAGATCTGAAAAATGAACGAATTGAAGTATCAAAATAGGGCCCATGTCAAAAAAAAAAAAAAAAAGTATCAAAATAGGGCCAAAACTGGCCCACAAACTGGAAAACTGAACCGTGGAGGATGTATAATAAATTCCTGATCGATGCTCAGAACAAACTTTAAAAAGGAGCATACAGAATCAAAAGAACTGCTTTTGCAGTTTTTTAACCCCTTCCTTTTAACATTACTGTAGTTTTTAAATGTGGCCATTTTTCACCATGTTTTGATTGTTCTCTCACTCACTAAACTCTCTTTTTGTCATTTTTGAGAAGGTCGCATTCAATGAAAGGATAAATGTGGAGGGCAAAACGAGCAAAATATCAATCAATCAAATCAAAATATAAAAAGAGTGGTGAAGAAACACAGGGGGCTCAATATATTTGGAAGTACTGAAGATGAAACTCTCCATCACGTGCTCCTCCATGAATTCCAGTTGGGTAGATTGAGACCCCAGAGACTGAGTGTGTTGTACACTCAGTTACATTATCCTTCAAAATAGCATTTGCTCTCATATTCAATTCTTATTTTGCGCTTGCACTCTCAATCTTCGCACTCATGAATTCTAGTCATTTGGTGGAGTTTCGAAACACTTTCACTCTCTCACACGCGCATTATGTGACTTAAGTTGTACGGTTACTATTATGCACAAGGAAGGAGTATCGTAAATAAGAAGAAGGCTTGTCTACTGTAATTGACCCTTGCAGCCGGCTAACTCTGACCTCATTTCTGGTCTTGTCTCATTGGTATCAGAGCCACGATAGCTCAATTTCGATGATCGGATTTGTTCACATTGAGTACACCAGTCGCGCTCAAATCAAGTCAATCGGATATCGAATAATATCTGATCGGAGCACATTTCGATTGAAGAAAATGTGCTCTTCAAGCTATAATCTAGTATGTCCAACTTGTATCGTTTCCAACTTTCCATATAAAAGTACTCCGATCAAATATTGTTTAGTATCCAGTCAACTTGATTTTTTACGTGACAGTTGTACTCAACGGGATCTGCAATGTCAACGAATCCAATCATCAAATTTGACCCAAAATAAGGTCGACAAGGGGCTCGATGATTGTATAGTCAAGCACCAAAACGGCAGACAAGCCATCTCCTACTCACAAGGGGAATGCCCTTTCTATCGAGTAAGGTAACGTAGGAACACAAGAACCCAAGACATGGATTCAAAGATCAGCAAATCCGACGGTTGAAGTTCATGGATCATGTGGAAGATGGTTTGACCACTCAAACGTGGGCCCACCGTGTAGGTCCACGGCCTTGATGATGTGAGAATGATACAATGTTGTCTACATTAGACTCTCTTAATAAGAAGGGAACAAAGAGTACAGGTAAGGTTGTGGGGCTGGTCCCTTCAGGGCTCTTAGATAGGAAATCATGTAGGACGCTCCCGGTAGTGAACCTTATAGGGTAGATCCGAATCGTCCATCTCGGTAATCAATGACTCAGATATGTTTGTTAACTTTGACAGGTTAAAACTATCAAAGTTAACAAACATATCTGAACTATTGATTGCCGAGATAGACGGTCAAAATCTGCGGTCAAAATCTGCTCTACATGGTGCATTACATGGCAGTGTCCTGCAGAATTTCCGATTCTACATAACCTTTTCAAAATTTGAAGTTCATTTTCGTGGCTCGCCAGGATTTTGAGTTAATTCCACTTCAAAATTGCAGGTAAGGTAATGAATAAATTTCCAAGATATGCATGCAATGCATTTATATCTACCTAATACTAAAACAGTCCTCCTATGGTTTGGGATCTACTATTTATGAAGGCTTTATGATCGCTCCAAACACTGCAAAATGCAGACACTATTTTCATGCAAGTATTATTAGTATGAAACTTACAGAGCTGTATTATTTGTTGTGAAATAAGTGAACATTTTTACATTGTTGTGAGCTAAAAACACCTAAACGTAACGCTATATCTAGATTCGAACACAGTTCCTGAACTACGAGTACAGGATACTCAAAAGTTATGTGAATCAGTTGTAACCACAAGAATATGCAACGATTACACCAAAGGAGACCAACATTCCTATCTGAAGAAACTAAACTCCAACCTAAAAAGTTGTTGGAGAATAGAACATGTCAAAGTGACCAGGCATGATATGTCTAAACTGCTATTTTGACATAATAAAAGCGATAAACCCACACCAATAAGGGAAAATTAAGAGCAAAATTGATGTCCAAAAGGAAACAGAAAATATTTCTAAAGATAAAAGAATACATATGGACAGGCATACATGCCCCATCGTTGTACTCGTTCTGTCGTGCATAAAGGTTTGATCATGCATGTCGCTGTCGGTTCCTATCCTCTATAACAGTTTATACTATCCACATGCATGCAATCCAAGTAAAGGAATCTTGATTCCTGATCATTTTTAACAAGAAAATCCTGGTGGGCAGCAAAAATTAAGATATTAAAAAGCATTTTTAAGGGAAGGAAAGACAACATACCTGTAGGCGTTAGCGCACTTCTTGTGACACTGGCTAAATCATTTTCCTCTTCAGAAATTCCTAACACAAATCCTTGGAAGTGCAGATGACTTTATTGTATCAGGGTAGTATATTGTGCTTTGACATTAACCGACAACTATTCTGTAGACCAAATACGTAGTTTTATCTATCACGCAAGTGGACTGATTGTTCGTGCTATGAGCTGAATCCTGTCTTCATATTAAAAGTGAAGCAATGTTTGGCTTTCTAGAATTTATAGATTCAACTCAGTTATATCAGTAATGGAAAATATAGAACATAATGTGACGCCAATAGGTGAGAAATCATTATACTGAAACAGGCAGAAAAATTACTCCATAGAATCCAATATCTGATATTCTGATAATAAGATGAATCGATGACCCAGCACAAGCAATTCGGTGACAAAGCAACCGAGGGGTTGATCTGGTAGATGATACACAACTGCGTCTATCTCTTCCCGATCAAAAAAAAAAAACTGCATCTATCTCTTCCCTTTATCCCCTCCCACAGGCTAGTAGAGAGAAATAAATAACACATGTGATACAGATTTGTGGTCATTTTAAATGTTGCACTATAACAAATTCAAAATCACATAGTAGCAACAACAATTTAAAACGAAGATGCATGAAAGAAAAATTGATTTGTGATATGCATGATATTGCACAATTCTTGACGTCTAACTGCCTTACTTTTATACATTGTACGCAACCATTTCCCACAATTTTGGATAACTTGTGGAGATTTCAACCTTATTTTGTAGCTTTTCAAATTGGGGTTATTTGTCACCATGTTTTGACAGTTTATTTCACTCTTTAAACTTTTTGTTTGCCATTTTTCAGGTCGCATTCAGAAATTTTAGAGGGAAAAAAAAATTAAAAGGCAAAATGTGTCAAAGCTCAATATCATTCAAAGTACAAGTAGTTAAAATGGACCTCTCTATCACATGCTGCCCCCATGCATTCCGGTTGGTAGATTAAGACCCCTGAGAGAGCGGTAGGAATGCCTGATGTGAGTATGTATAGATTCCAGACTCCTCAAACTCTTAATGTCAAGGACACAAAGACTTGCTAAATATCCAGATTTTTAGTTACCTTTCGTTTTCCAAAGTATACAAGTGTTTACAAGATGGTAAAGACCATTTCATGTATAATATGAGAATTTTTGCATAATTCTGTAGTAAACTTGCATACCAAAAACTCCACATGCTTTCTAGGTGAGTGACAAACTATAAATGTCAGACACAAATCTCACACCCAAACTCAAATATCAAGTGTCCAGCATTAGTACTTCATGCATTTCGAACTGTTTAAGAGGAATGCTCTCTATTTGATGGATAGTTTGGTAGGAACTATACCTCCAAGATCAAGTCACATTCCTATCTGGTATCTAAAAATCTTTCAGCAAATACGTAGACACTACTAAGTCAAATTTCAATCAATCCGACGATTGAAACTCGTAGATCATGCAGACGCTGGTGTGACCACTCAATGTGGGGCCACTGCGCTGGTCCGAGAAAATGATCTTGAAAATTTAGGATGTTGGTTTCGCTAAAAACACAATGTTGTCTACATTGCATTTAAGAGTACAGCTAAGATTGTGGGGTGGCCCCTTTAAGATTCCAAGATATAGCCAGTGGCGGATCCAGGAAATGTAGTTGAAGGGGGCCAAACTATGAAAGAAATTTCGGTTTGATGAATTTTCAAGACTAAATCCAGTCATTCAAGTTTTTATGGGAATGGTTTTGATAAATTAAAAAAATTTATCTTGAGTATCATTAGACAACACGTAGTATCATTATTGCATGGTGTCATTTACGTTTTATTAATGGTTAAAATACATAAATAGTATAATTTTTTTGTAAATATTTATCAAAATTATGCAAACTAAACTCTAAAAAAGAAATTGGGTGGGACTGGGGATGCGCCAGGCTCCACAATAGCTCTGCGGACCAACATTTGTTGATTCTCATAGCCACCATACTACTAAAGAAAGAATGATTGGACACAATCTATATGCAAAAGTTGGTATTCAGAACTTTAAGCAGTCGACCAATAAAATGTTGGTGTTCAAAGCTGACTCAATAATTAATTGATATACAGGAAATATAAAACCTTTATGAACAAGAGATATTAGTCTAGAAATACAAGAAGGTAGATATGAATTTGTATTCTGTAAAGCATAGCAAAATTTAAAATATGCAAATATAAAAAAGGTGGGGCTGGTGGGGACAGGCCCTACTAAGCCCCTTGGTAGTTCCATCATCGGATATAGCAGTCTTCAAAATCTAGAGTTCATTTTCATGGTACACCAGTATTTTGAGTTTCATCTACGTCAAACAAAATACTACTACTATACTTTCAGATCCACCATTAATGAAGGTTTTATGACTACACCGAACACTGCAAAATGCAGAAACTATTTTCCGGTAAATATTACTACGAAAATTGCAAATGGGGCTTCGTCTGGCTCCCAATTCCAGCTGTTCTGTTTGGGTCTTACATTTCACAATATCCCGTTCAAACTAATTATAACGTATTAACAGATAAAGTTAAGAGCTACCTTATGTGCTGTGAAAAAATATGAGCTGGAGCATCCTACATTTGTGAGCTATAAACACCTAAACCTAAACACTATATGTAGATCCTGAATTTAAAGGCAAAACAAGATGGAATGGCAATGTTAACATTGGGGAAAAAAAAACAAATTTTGTGGTTAACATAACAAATAAAAATGGGCTTCTTGATTCACAATTGCTAATTAATATTCTTCTAGTTTTCCTAAGAAATCAACAAAACGGAAAAGATACGTACACAGCATAACGGCGAGAAACAACGAACATGGGTCCAAAACTTGCATGTATTATCTGTGGATGGCTTCCATCAAACAGTCCTAATCACCCTCAGAAGTAGAACTAGTAAAAAGGAGAAGATAAGAACCAACAAGTAACCACAAGATAATTCCATAGACCATTATGTATAATAGATCATACCTGGCACTATCGGTCCCCATCCTCTTAAATCAGTTTCTGCTGTCTACATGCATATACAATCCAAATAGGGGAATCTTGATTCTTGATAATACTTGATGAGAAAATCCTGATGGCACCAAAAAATTTAAATATTCATAAATATCTTTAACACAAAACATGACACAAACCTTTAGGCGTCAGGCATACATCTCGTCAAACTAGATTAATCCTCATCTTCCTTATAGATTTGTCAGGAATAACTTGGACACATATTCTATCTTGTCTGGAGTGCCAACATAAATCGCAAACTACAGCGTCTACTTTCCAGAATAGCTCAATAATATGATTATCAATTCCATGGTTGCAGAATCCTTCTACTATGCGTGAAGAATCCACTCTGGAACCTGTTTCCCATGCTCCCAAGTAAGGATCGCCCGAGAATCTCATTCCCATCGAGAAAGAATCGGTTTCCAACAAGGACACCCGGTTGCGTTCCTCACCAATCCGCTCGAGTAAAGACAAGAAAATCTTATTTCATCTTTCATAGTGGGACCGGATACATGTCAGAAGGGGGCTCGTACCAGCTACACGCTCAAAAGAGGACATCCCTTTCATTTATCCGGATCTGCCTATCAAGCATAAAAATTCCAAAAGGAACTAAAAAGGAAAAAAAGAGAGCCACCAAGGCAGAGAACATCAGCACGACACAACGATAACATACTACAAAACGAATTACCTTAAGTTTACTCTAGTAGTTCGTACATAACATTTACCTATATTACCAAAGCATTTGCAGCTGACAGATCACTGTAACATACTCATGTTTTCCCATATATACTAGAAGTCTAGACTCTAGAATTAACATACACACTCAGACACGAGCTCCTAATCTTCAAGTCTTCTATTCTTCTCGCACTCCCACTGCCGCTCTCACTTCATGTAACTAAGATTTATTCTATAAAGAAACAGCGATCAAATGACAGTTTTCGGTTGATTTTTCTTTTTTAACCCATTCTATACTCCTACCAGTTCATGAGGTCATAAATGGGATTTCTTCAACCCTGAGCTACACATGTAAAGCATGGCAATAGAGTCAATAGACCAACAAGCATGGCAATAGAGTCAATAGACCAACAAAGTAATTCAGATGAGATTAGTGCAAATCCTCCATTATGAACACCAGCACTCATATAGCTTAGTTGGAAAAAGTTCGGACAAGGCAGCATTGAAGAAAAATACCAAAAATGGTCCACCAAAACAGAAAGCAATATAACATATGAAATGCTGCAAAATCACAGGAACAGATTTCATTTACTTTCTCCAGCAACACTTCTGTACTATGTGTCGTTCGAGCAGGCCGAAAAAAGACATTTGAATAAGAATTACTGCAGTTAGTTTCACAATAAACAAAGAGTTTTTTTTTCTTTTTATCCCCTAAACTATGCACCTTTTCTCTACTTAGTCCCCAAACTATCAATTTGATGATTTCATTCCCTCAACTATCATACTGTTTCCTACTTAGTCCAATAGATAAAGGAAATTAGAAATTTGGACGGAAAATGTCACGTAAGGCCCTATTTGGGATCCTGTAAAGCAGATACTTGATTATGACAGCCTTAGAGGTAAAAATTAATTATGACCTTTTAGGATAAAATGATCAGCAAAATAAGACCTTCACATCGATTCAAACAGATAGAAAATTGGAGCACTTGATTTTTTTTACAAGGTTCATATATTAGAATCTTATGCGGCATTTTATAGAGACTAACACATACATTTTTTTTTTTTTTTAAAGCTGAGTTCTTTATATAGAATTTAGACTGTTTATATATTAAAAATATGGTTAAAAATTAAGCGCTCTAATTTTCAATTCGTGTGAACCGGTGTGAAAATCTTATTCTTCTGATCATTTTATGCTAAAAGGTTATAATTAATTTTTCTTTCTAGAGCTCTCATAATCAAATATCCGCTCTACAGGGTCCCAAACAGGCCTTACATGGCATTTTCTGTCCAAATTCCTAAATTCCGTTATCTATTGGACTAAGTAGGTAACGGTATGATAGTTGAGGGGATGTAGTTTAGGGACTAAGTAGAGAAAAGGTGCATAGTTTGGGAGATAAAAAGAAAAGAAAAACTCATAAACAAATACAGTGGCCCTAACACTAAGGCTGTGAACTCACATAGGGCCTACTATAAATCATGGATTTGTGGAGAAATTTATGATAGAAACAGAAATAGTAGGGAAAGTGGAAACCAAGGAATGAATGTAGCTTTTTCACTTCATCTTTTCCTTTTCCTCCTGTAAGTCTACAGAAATCCTTCATTCAAAATTTCAAATACAGCCTAAGGTGGGGTGTTGGGACATGGAAGGGTCAGACGAGATTATCTGGAGGTACTTGAATCATCTACTATACACACTTGGTTCAAAAGATATGTGAAACATGAATAAAACAGAATAAATTGCTGTTTTGTACATATTATTTATCTAGTTGCAGATTGTAGCTTTTGTACCAAATATGTATTCAATGTTTATAACTTTATATAACAGAAAGAAAATCGAACTCAACATTTTAACAAAGAATGAATAAACGTCCCCTGGATTCTCACAATCAAACTTAACAACAGAAATTGGATTCCCAAAAGAACATCAACACGAATTCCTTTTCTCTCTGAGATAAGTCAAAGCTGTTGTTTTTAATTAGGAGTTTAAAACCCATATCAACCATCAATCACATCCAACTAATTAGACCATTGCATAATTACGAGCATCTCCAAAAAGTCTACTATAATTCTTGAGTGACAACAAATACAGGAGCCTGACATTCCAAGGACACAAAATCACAAGCATAAATTTTTAACTAGTTAAGTCAAAAGAGCAGGAGCTGCAGGACCAGGATAAGCAGATATAAATGCATCAGTGTTCATATAAATATTGCCATTCACCACTGTTTTCACTCAGCATAATGTGGAGTAAAGATGTTGAATCTGACAAGTCCAAACAACACAAATATACACGTATGAATATATATATATATGTGTGTGTGTGTGTGTGTGTGTGTGTGCGCGTGTGCGTGCAAGACTGTGGTGATAAATCCTCAAGCACAATGAAAGAATACAACAAATTAAAACTGATCTCTTCTTAAAGAAGATTTTTCTGAAGAAAAAGAGATCTGAATATTCAAGACGATGTACCATTGAGAATTAAAAAAACCAGGAGAAGCTATAAGTATAAATGAAAGAAAGTTAAACGGAAAAGCCATTACCACAATGGGATGTAAATGCCCATACAGTCTCCCAGGTAAAAGCTCCTCTCTTAGCGAAGGTGCTTGCTGTCCATAAGCGACCATAGGGTCAAGAAGGATACAACTCGAAGGATTGAGTCAAGAATCTTCCCTAAAAGATAATTTTGATGCAAAGAATCAAAACTCTCTTATATTTGCCAACTGGGAAGGCCCAAAGAATCACCCACTAGGCCACCACCAGACCAGGTTCATGATCCATAGAGGATGCTAAACACCTTCCCACCAGGCCCAAACTCAGCTTTAATTCCACAATAGTTAATCTTGGAAAAGAAAAACCCCTGTTACCCATCCAAGCAACAAGATGTCTGAAGTGCCACTTCAGAGCAGTCCCATTTACTAAGGGAATCCTAGTGACCCATACATTACACCAGATGACAAATACATAGATAAGTCATCAAGAGATTCAAGACAAACTTTCACAGGTCTGGCACTTTGCCAAGTAGTTAAAGTAGCGTACGTATCGAAAAACCAAAGCAAAGAAGATCTGTTGAAACTTAACTGTTTTTTAATCTGGGTTTTACTGGCTACACTACCACACTTAACCAAAGCTACATTAATCAATTTAAAATACTTAAAGCTCTAACTTATTAGAGCATTAGTCTCCAACTTTTTCTGACTATTTATTCTGCAATTCTGCTACTTAAATGCCATGGTTAATGCTCCCAACACTGAAAAGAACTTACTTAGCTACTGGTCGATGGTGAAGGTAAAATGATATTGATGAATGAATACTTAAGTTTTATTAAGCCAATAAAATCCCTCCTAACTTACCAAGTTCAATAGTGTAGAAAAAATCTTGGACCGAGGCTATTGCATAAAGACGAGCAAAAAAAGTGAATCTCCCAGCAACTCTCAAGTAACATAATAGCATTAGCGCCATTTACCATATGTAAGCACATGTAACAGCATACATAGTTATTGAGGTGTATGTACATGATGCTGCAGAGGAGGAATTTTGAAGGAATTGCAGTACTTTGACGAGAGCTGGCCCGTGATGATGGGTAAGGAATTTTCATGACCAGTGCTGGATATTTGACGGGCCGGGGGTGACTGCCACCCCAAAATTTCCAGAAACTTCGTAGTTTAACAATAATTGCCAAAATAATAGCGAAACTATTAAGGGCTAGCACACCCAAACTACAATTGTTTGCAGACCAAGATCAAAATCCTGAATCAGTCCTTAACTATGAAAATCTACATGATTAAACAATCGGAAAAGATCCACGAACCACATGCACCAAAGTGGCTATTCAGGACAGAAGAACTTTATGCAAAAAAACAAAGTAAACGATTAAGGATACAAACGCAATGCAGAAGAGTGATACAGAAAGCAAGATATCAACTAGAGTCCTAGACTACCTGCGTATAACATACGTAGATTAATGTATTTCCACAAAGTGAGGACTGCTAATTGTCTTTTTGAGATGGAACACAGATTAAATCCAAGGTACTCTGCAAGTGGAATTGGAAAGGTTGGGGGCGTGGCGTTGCATTGCACTAGGTAATATAGAACCCGACCTACCCATACCTAACCATCAAATATACAGAGCCATCCTAGATCGTCCTTAACTTCACCTGCTATTCTGTGAACGTTAGTGCTTAGGTCACTTGACTTAAAGCTCAATGATGGTAACACTTGATTATAGAGCTAAAAATCATAGGATTCAGGGATTTACAATCTGTTAGAAAACCAACAGACCTGAGGCTTAGCATCAATAAATAGTCATTTTCCTACAATTCACCTGAGGATATACACATCTTATTCGCTAATCAACATTCATCTTCTGAAGCATTCATTCAATTCTGATTCTGACAGATTAGTTTAAGAATGAAAGAGAGATGAACACAAGTTATGGTGGTTCAGCACAAAACATGCACCTACCATCTGTCTAGATTACCCATCCGGAATTTTTACTAATGAAACAGGATTTTCAACCCAAAACATCGACATCCACAAAGGGGTTTTCAGTAGGCTAACTCACAACCTTTACGAGTCACAAATAAGTGATCCAGTGGGGCATTACTCAGCACAAAACCAACTAACACAATCTCAACCTAAGAGGTAATTTATAGAACCAGTTACCAGCTTAACCAAGATCTATGTTGTTTCTATGTCAGACCGGGATGATGCTAAAATCTATAAAATCAAGCAAAACAATTAAACGACAAGTGCACCTTTAAAAGAGAACTTTGAGGCTCCTCAATAGAATAAGCTCTCAACACCAATGGTACTAGAAGATATTACACGTCCATTCCCTCTCACGAGTATGGTTCACCACTTTGGAAGGTGATTTGGGATGTGTTCTCTTAGCTTGTTTATCAATGCTTATGAAAACCCATTTTACCACAATCCTATTAAATGCAGTCAGGTGATCAACCACGACGTTGCACAGTCACCACCACACTTAAAAGTTGGTCGACCAAGCTTACAACCTAGTTTTGCCGGCACTAACTTGACTTTAGTCTTCTGTCATCATGGACCAATCTCTGAGAGAGTCGCCAATATTTGAACTCCACACATAGTCCGCCACAACACAAGGTTGGTCGACCAACACCAGAGCTGAAAGCATAAAAGTCGTCTCTACAACTGCTACTGTTTACCAGGCAAATGTGTTGGTCAATCAAGTTGACACAAACAGAACAACTTGAGTACTTTTCATGATTTATTGATCCTCCCCTTGTCCTAAAATCTTCATAGGTTGATGAAGGTTCTCCCATGGCATTCTTCATGCCAGCGAAGAACTCCCATGTCGTCTTCCAGCTTGTCCAACCTACCTCATGCTGATGAGCTCTCTTGTAGCACTCTTCATGAAGATGAACAACTCACATAGCACTTCGACACCACCTCTACATAAGTGCAAAGGTGCTCTCCATATGGTAGCAGCTTAGGTTCTGCCCAAAGTCTTCGTTATAAAATTCGAATCTTTCTGAACTTAACCAGGACTATATCATTCAACTTTCTCAGGCATAGATTGCTCCATTATATGCATGGTCACACCAACTAAACTCATATTATCTGCAATTATGCCCCCTTTAAACATCACCTATACCCACTTACACCCAATCCAAATTATCCAATAAATTCCTTTCTGGCAATCTCAACACGTTGCCCTATACCCTTAAGTGCTTTTACTTTATATAACTTTCACCAAAAGTGGTCAAGTAGATCACTTTAATTGGTCTGTGTCATGCAAAGTAAACACAACTCCACTTCTTAATTATCATCTCTCTTTTTTTTCCCCTTTTAACTACACATATGCATCTCTTTTCTTCATAATCACAACTTATCCATATAACGGATATAATGCCTATTAACTGCCCACCTATAAATGACGGGTCACATTCTTTCTTCTTACCTAGTTTTTCTAAAGGCTATAAACTATATTAAACCCTCAAGAGCAATTTGGGCCCACTTGAGTTACTAATCCTTCTCTCCCTTAATGTTAAGTCCCTTTCGGGAATTTTAACTTTTAAGGGCACGTTTTCTAAAAAGGTTGGATTTGCTTTCCAACACTGCTACACACTCAAATCAAGCTTGAGCTCAATTTGCAAGGTTGACTTATCAAGCGGCAAACAATTCGGCTCACATAAAATTATTACTTGGAACAAGTGGTGGAGCATTACTAATTCTCTTATGTAGCTTGATAGCCTTGATTAATCATATCATAATTTCAATTGCTTAGGAGTCTATTTCCTGGAAAACCGAAGACCATAAAATGTCAGGTTTCTTCAAAATTGAGCAACCAAACATTTCTTGTAGTATCTTGAATTTAAGATTTGAGAACGATCATGATAGCGGTAATTCAGGTGAAATCCACCTTATACAAATTACGGTCCTTACAAAGTGATACAAACCAAGGTACTCTTTTTTTTTTTTACACAACTTTTGGTACACTTCACTTCACCTTTACATTGCAGCAATTATTTTTGTTCTACAAGCTTTGATCACTACGATTCTAGCAGGAAAAGTAATTAGTATCAAGTGACGAGCTATCATTTTTCTATTTTATTGCCAAGCCAAAGGTCTCAATAAGTAAGATATGACCAGTGAAAATTTTTCCAGCCGGAGATAAACTAGTTTAAGCATGTAATATGCCAGTGAAAGCCTACAACAAAGGTCAACTGGTAATCTTATTTAGGTTCAACGGTCAACAAGCAAGGTCAAGTGAAAGGGCAAGACGTGCCTAATGGCCTTATCTTTTACATAAGGATGCTACATAAGTGATCTGTGTAATAGAGACTTTCCTCACTGCACCCAGTTACCATGCTATAATTTCAAAAGTGAAATGTTACAACGCAGTCATTCACCCCACATGTGCTGACATAACCAATGTCTGCCTCAAGCCATGTACAATGAAGGACAAACGCTTCCAAGCTTCCCCTAGATCAATCAAAGATTCATTTTCCATCAACCAACTACAGGGAGTGTTGTGCCCAAGTTTTCCAACTCTAAGAAGAGTTGCATATCATTCTCATCTTACAACAGCGACCAACAATCATCTTCGTACTTACAACCTTTAACAAATTGCTAACTACAACAAAATCCTAACAATATAGCACATCATTAATTCAACACAAGAGGGTACTTTAGGCTTAGCAATCTTTTGTTTTGATGGTCTGCTTTACCATCATCTTGTTTAGCCCCTTCTAGCATGTACTAAACCTTGTCATATATTGTTAGCCTAATCACCAGGGAAAAAACTACATGTGTTCTTAACTACAGATATACGAATGTGCATGCAAATCTGTACAGATATAAGGAAACCGAAACTGCGGAACTCCAATTAAGAAGAAACGATCACCACTGACATTGATATTAAGCCATGGGTTTGTACAAATCTACCGCACAAGGCAAATTCCACACACAGCAAGAAGAGAGAAAATTTCAGAAAACCTCTAACCCATACAGAACACCGGCGTACTTCTCTGGCCCCTCCTTGCAGAACCCACCCTCTCTAATCTTCTGAAACGCGTGCCATGTCAGCAGGCTATCAGACCCAGCCTGATGGCACTTCCCCACTTCCCTCTCCACCTCGAGAGTCTCCGCCACGCGTTCCAACCCTCCATACAGACTCCTCTCACAAAACCTCATCAGATGCTTCACATCATAAACCCTAGCCCCGAAAAACACCCCCAGCAGGCTCAAGAACTCTCCCAGCTCGTCCGGCAAGGGCTTCCTAGTAAGCACCTTGATTAAGTACCCGAAATCGTATGCGCTGTGGAACGTCACCCAGCTCACCGACTCATCGCATACTAGCCCCGATGACATCACCAGCTCGGCGAACCGCACCGACTCGATCCCAAACTCCCGGTTGCGCTCGAAGTCCACCCCCTGGCGCCTCAGGAGCTCGATCGAGTCCGACGCGTGAGAGTCGCGTGACACGTCGAAGTCCTTGAAGTTGAACTCCCAGATGTACCGGTTGTCCGTGCCGAGATCCGGGAGGTTACCTTTAAACCAAAAAAGAATTTATCAGCCTTCGGAAAACGCGATCACGAAGATCAATCAATAGAACCCCGAGCACGAGGCATCACGAAACAGTTAAGTTGAGAGTAGGAGATACAGTAATGATTAATTAAAAGGACCCCGAGGCATCGCGGAAAAAGTAGACTACCTTGGGAATCGGAGAGGGTGAGGCCGATCTGGATGAGGTTGAGGAGGTCGACGTTGGCCTTGAGGATGGAGTAGTGGGCGGAGGGGTTGCGGAGGCGGAAGGAGTCGGCGGCGGGGCGGACGATGACGCCGGGGAACTCGGTGTCCATGGAGACGAAGGGGTACCGGTCGATGAGGAGGCGGATCAGGTCGAATTCGGGCTCGATGTTGTCCGACCAGACCGAGCGGACTATGATCGGCTTCGTTGCCGGCGACGGCGGCGGCATTGGCGGTGGCGGGGAGCCGTCGGTGAACATTCTTCCGACTATAGGGAAGGGGCGGGGGGTGATTTTTTTAGGGTTTGTGGAGGTTGGGCGTAGGGTGGGGTTTTTATACTCTCCGTTTCTGAATTGAGTTTATGGGGGTAATTTGGATTGTGTAAATTATGGTTTGTATACAACTTGTGACAGTTGTTTCTCCGTATATAAAGCGGAAAATACGCTAATCTTTAATTAATTACTCTCTCTGTCCGGATTTGATATTCTCTCGTTCAATTCTAACTGAATAAAAAATGAGTTATATTTTTAAATTAGTAATAAATTTTTTTATTAAATATAAATCTTATTTGATAGATCTCAATTATTTCTATAAGACAATGTTTTCAAAATTACATAAAACATTATATATTACAAGATATAATCGATTGAAAAATGACACGAATTTTCAAAAAGAATTATTAAATCCGGACGGAGGGAGTAGTTTTTAAAATTACATGGGTCTAAAGGATAGTCCATCATGAAAAAAATTGTAAATTTTGAATTAAAAAAATAACATACTTTAGTATTTAATGTTCCAAAATTTCTTGATACTAAGACACCGTTCTCTTAAACTTGATTTAAATCTGTAAATTGTCATTATTTGAATTTTTTTAGCATTTGTTAATTTTGCGTCAAACTTTTGTGGGTTATTAATTCGTCTCGACGAGAGGAATCGGAAAAATATTTTTTTTGTTTACTTTACCTAAGTATTTTTATAAATAACCCCTCTTTAGAAAAAAAAAATTTATTCAGGGAATATTTTCTGGCCGAAGACTGCACGTATTCTGGCGGTGGACTGCCACTCCGATGTTCGGAGTGAGCGACATGGGGTCCTGATTAATCAAGAAGATTAGATTCCCTCCTCGTGAGTTAAAAAAGAATTCTTCATCCCACCCTTATATCAAACATAATACATCCAATTTCATGATATATATAATTTCATCTATTATTATCATGTCGACCCCATTTGTTCCTTTCTTCCAAACCTTATTCCCATCTTTTTCCGATACTTCCTACAATTAATTCGAAATCAGACGTGCACTAATAGTATTTTTTTTTTTTTAAAAACCCGAAACGAGAAGATATTATCATTCCAAGGAACCACACGGCATCTACAGATTTTCATCCCAATACAGAGATAAAGAAACACAACCAAGCCCCAAAACTAACCAAGCCCCAAAACTAACGATACAGGAAATACAAAAAGACGAAGCTAATGTCTAGCGCCTAATTATAAAAAAAAACATATATGTCTAGCGCCTATGCATGAATCAACACTCTTCTTCACACCGTCAACATGTGCAACATGGATCAGAATACGTGGAGCTAGTACCCAGACACCAGTTGCCTCGGGAAGGCGGAGCTTCATATCAAAGTCAACATCAAAATTTGATAGCTGGGAAAACCAGACCGGTACAAACCCCCGAACTGAGGAAACTAGCCGGGATAGAAACCGAAAACATCCGAACAAAACAAAATAAAAAATCCTAACCCAACCTCAACTTTATTATCTCACCACCAGCCTCAAACTACCAGATATGGGAAGCCAAGGAGGAGACGAACCAAACCAGGCACACCCACCACCGGGCGGAGACCCGGTTGCCGCTCAGCAACACTTGAACAGCATCAAGAACGGAGCTGAAAAAACCCCGCGGAGAGGAGAGGGCCAGACGAGGGGAAGAGGAGGACGTGCCCTAATAGTATAGTTTACTAATTTTATGCTTCTTATATACTATGCCTATACCTATATAAATATATATGGCCTAAGTTTTAGGGATTCGTTGCCATTGGTTGTTTCTAAATGTCAATGATTGAAGGAAAAATGTTCCCTCACATTGAAAGATTAAGATTCAATTAACCGTGTTGTTTCGTTTTGCTTATTAAGTTGTGGATTACACTACGTGATTTCACTTAAAGGTGCAGAGCTAAATCTACGAAACCAACAGTGAGTATTGCACACGTTAAAAACTCAACTTGGCATAAACGTATATATTTTTCGCCATTCGTTAATTCTAATCTACTCTATCCTAGACACTTGGGGAGGAGATGGTGCTTACAGGAAATGAATCCTGTCCATGTGCGCGTGAGTATAAGGAAGGCACTAATTGCTCTCCGCTCCACTTGCGGCATAAACGTATATACAAATGTCAAAAGTTAATTAACGTGTTTTGCATATCAATAGCAGGACTCCCGTCCTACTGTTGGTTCCGTAAATATCAATTGATCATAATTTTCACAAGGAATGGTTGACCATGAGAAAAAATAGCGAAGATGTGCATGTATATACCTGTGATTCAAAAATTCTCTAATAAGTTCAATTTAGTTTTCCTTTATATCTTTACTTATTGTATTTGTGTCATACATTGACAATTTTGAACTGTGGATTAACGTGAACTAAACCGTAAGTCCGCAGAATGGTTTGGTTCGATCCGTTGTACTTTTGGTCCGGACACAAATTTTAATTTCATGGAACCATGAGTAATGGTTCAGTCCTTAAATCTGTACGAAACCAAACTGATCCGGAGCGTGTGCACCCCGACTTTTATTAGGTAGGAAAGAACCAAAAGATAAGCATGTAAGACCAACTCCTAAGAAACCTTAGAGAACAGGACTATAATTTTAAAAGGATCCGGATCTTCTGTTAGGATTTGCTATGAAAATAGCTAGTTCAAATCAATGACAGACAACTGGGAACCAACTGGTGGGTTTACTCATACGCGAGTGTCCCAGAGCCAAAAAAAGAAAGAGCAAGGATACAAAGTGTATAGGCCTCCGAAAGACTTAAACATACTTGCTACAACATCTTAATTACTTTCACAATCTAAGTAATGATTTTTGCACTCCACTTTTCTATTGCTCTTCTCTAATAAAAATGGCTCCATAGTCACAATTTGCCAAGGAAAGAGAACAAATAAGCCCCAAAAAGTGGAGTTCCAAACACACTGATGAACTGCAATCACGAATTAAGGGACTTTTCCAATATTTGGCACACAAGAAATCCCAACATAAAACAGAATCCCTGCAACATCAGTTCAAAGACAGTAGGACACAGTTTGCGAAGCCATACGGAAAGTTGAATAGGAGAAGCTTTTTCAAGGCATTCCCTCACCTTAGTGAATTCGACAGTATTGACACAGCATTACATATCCTATATTGCATAAGGTCTACGCAATATGGTCCGTGAATCTGAATTAATCCTCGCAACTAGAAATAGGTACCTTCCGGAGGCTGGACTAGCTTCCGGTTATGCGGGGCCGCCATCTCCTTTTTCAGCTGTGTCAGTATATCTTCCATTGTGTACTCTCGCTGCCAATTTGCCAGTATCCCGAACTTTTTCGGTTCCACCTGTACCAATCACGTGATATCAAACTTTGCCAGTAATCTCAATTAAAGCAGCAGAACAACTAAACTGCAATCATTGATATACCATTGTCAACTTTAAAATAAAATAGCCTCAGCATTCTCAAATCAAAATCTACAATATGATTCTGTCTTAAGATGGATCTCCAACTATTTAGCTTGAAAGACAATCAGACTTCCAATGATACACTTCTAGGCCAGGGGCCAGGAGAGTTTCTATAGCACGTTGCGATAAGAAAAATCCAAGAACCAGGAAGATAGATTAAAAACCAAATGGCATCAAGAATAAGAAAGAGGAACTCAACAGTAATAGGCCATAAGTAATTATTGCCATTGTTATTATAGCACACAACTTTTGAAACAAACTGCTGTCGAACTGGAGAAACAAGATCTTCAGATTACTTCCGCAAAGGAAGAGAGAATAGCATAATGCATAACAGAACAAAGTGAACCTGTGTCCCGTGGGCTCTATCTTGCCTTACCCATTGAAGTGGAATTTAATCAACCTAAAGATCAACTTAAATATAAAATTATACTCATACCACTCCAGTTTCATGGTTGACGCAAGTCATGTTGACCCGAGAATGGAAACGAACACTTGGTGGCTTCTCTGGGTAATCTTTGTCACAGAAAAGCTTCAACTGATAAATCCGACCTTCATGTACAGACTGAAACAGAAGACAAAGTTACTCCATTTTTAGCATGGATACATCAACAAATAAACCAGTTAATTAGTCAATGATTTTTCGTGTTCTTCGCTTTAATGACCTTCCACTACATGTCTGTAAAACCATGTTATCCTCCATATTTTCTAACGGATTACCCGGAATTGAAAAACAGAACGATGTTTCTTAGTTCCCCAGAGAGAATTAGGCAGAAAAATCTGTCACGGGATGTGATAGAAAAATCTGTCACGCGATCTGATAGAAAAACATCATAGCGTCCAAAAACAAGTTCTTGAAAGATTACCATTTCATGGTATTTCAAAAAGAACACAGTTCAAAGAATAGAAAACAAAATAAATGAAGACAGTTTCAATGAGTGTACAGAAGTTAATTACATTATGAGGCCCGATAATGGTTCCCGTCCAAGAACGCATGTAGATGTCATCTCCATCGTCCATTCCATAGCTCACGGTACCATCTCCAATACCCTTTTCTCCACGCTCTAGTTCCTCCAGCAATCTAAAATTTCTGGGAACTGAAGGAAACGAGAAAGACATGAGAAGCCCAAATTTCCATAACTCAAATGGAAGATGCAAAGCAATTCAGACCAAGAACACAAATAGTATTTTACAGCACGGCTATATTTGCAACTTTCTTGACTCCATATTCATCAAAGACTAGAAGCTATCATGCTAAAATAAACAGTATTTGTCTACCCTAAAATCATTGACAGTAATGCCAACAACCATGTGTCGAAACCTCCAAAGATTTCAGTAACATCATTCTCCTATCTGGAAGAAACATTTAAGAATGACAAGTGAGAGATCGTATAGGAAACACAAGTAACTTTACAATACACGTGGAAGCTAATAGAACTACTTTGCTGATTGCTTTCCTCAAATATATTACTGTATGTTTCTTTCTCAGAATTACCCAAAATGTCCTGGTCTACAAAGAGGTTTATCTCAATAGTTTCCATGATTGTTATATTCAGGCAAGTGTGGCAGAAGTCATGGCTTGGAGACAGTCGAGGAACAGAATTTTATGAGATCGTTTTACTGAAACCTTTTTCCTTATTTTGTTTGGACCATAAGAAGAAAGGCCACTTCAAAATGTTTCTTTTATAGAGTTTTGGGGAAATGACATATATCGTAGTGATGTAGTTGTGTGTCTTGTAGAGGTATATGTAATGTACATGTGGCTTATGCCCCAGCTTTTGGCACTTAATAAGTTTAACTCATGAAAAGAGAAAAGCCAAATGTTATTAATAATGTGACAGCATAGGGCGAACTACATGATCACAACTGTACGATCTTTCACAAGCAAACTCGGAATTTCTTCCTTGTGAAGGAATAAGATGTGCCCATAATGGCTCCACATAATATACCATCGCACCAGAAACAAAAATGTTTCTCTAGTATCTGCTCTCTGTCCTCACATGAATGCATGTGCTTGAGCGCACGCACACTATGAATACAACCACTTAGGACGACACCTTTAAACATACAAAAGTCTTTGTTTTCTCAAAAAAGGAAAAAAAAGAAAAGAGGGTGGTCTCATAATAACTTCCACTATAATAGAGTGGAATGTTCAACATGTATATTATGTCAACTCATTAACAACCGCAAGGACCATGCAGCATGGGTGCCTAAACTAGAAAATCTATTGACTATTGAGGCAAATTCACCACACCAGATTCTGTCCCAAACGTCACCCATTGGTCCCATTCAGAACATTGTGCCCATAATTATACATATCTGAATGCTCACATGTGCACTAAAATTTTGGTACATAACTTGGCGCATATCAAAAATTTGAAAAAGTTCATCCAATAATGCCTGAGTCTTGAAATACGTACGAATTGTCCACATTTTATTATTTGCAGGAAAGACACAATGTTTTGAGCTCTTCAAGAAATCCAGTCAATATAGAAGAACACGATATAAGTATGGAATCTATAATTTTCTAGTAGTTACATACAGGTACCAACATAGATATCTGCTGCATATTCCAGATGTTACAAACTCCACTTTCATCTCCTCTCTCTTTTATTTATCTATTACGTTTGTTATATACTTTAGATGACAGTGGTATTCCTAGAAATTGGAAAACGAATATAACCGTCCTATCCAATGTTGTTTGTCTGGAAGTAGCCATCCTCTGCTTTAGTTATGTATGGCATGGTTGATTTTGCAACAGAAAAAAAAAATGTGCGAGAGATAGATAGATACAGAGAAACATGTGCTCGCGCACACACACAGGGAGACCATAAACAAAAACCAAGAGGGGGCACAGACGAGGACCAAAAAATAAAGATTTGGAAGGGCTTTCTACAGAATGAAGCCGAGCACCAATTTAAAGGGCTACCCTCGAAATAAAAAGGGAACTCTTGCAATAATGTGTGATCAAAGTAGTTTAGATTTAGTCATTTAGAAATCCTTCACGAGCTCAGTAGCAGCCAAACAAGGACTGACTGGAAAAACATTAGCATTAGTACCATTATTCCTATCATAAACCTAAACAGCATCCCAAAAAAGTGTACAAAGTCCAAGTGCCACCTCACAATCAAGAGATGAACAACTTCATGAAAATGTATTATGTTTGAAGGAACATAGAGAAAATGCCACGAGACTTCTAGGCTTATCTAGAAGTCATCAGAATAAACCACAAATTCACAAGACAATTTCTAGGATCACACACACACACACACACAGAGGGAGTTGATATCGTCATATTAGCAAGTCAATTATTAACCAAACCAAACCAAACCAAATCAAACTAGGTATTGTATCCGAACCAATTGGACAGATTGCACAGACTTCTAACCCTTGCAGTAACGGATTAACATTTCAAACTAAATTTCAAGTGGCGTATATTACATCTTTCAAATTATTCAGGGAGGCAAGCCTCTATAACTGAATACTAGTATACTACTACCACTATAACCATGGGGTTATGAAAGGATTTGGGCAGCGGTCGACCACGCCAAGGTCAATTCCTACAAACAACCCTCTTGAGGAAATAAAATGAAACAAAATTTAACAACCAGAAACTATTTTCCAAAGGAACGATGAATTGATTCACAAATTCGAAGGGCTACAACCCACAACCATATTAGCTCCAGAAAATTGGTATTAAAAAAGACATCAACATAACAACAGGCCAATTTCCAACATAAACCCCATCTAAGTTCTCACAACAAATATCACAATTTCCAGCATCTGAACAAATTCAGACGTACCCAAAACAAAATCTACACAAAATATGAATCATAACGATGAAATCCGACAAACCCACAACGAGAAATGGCCAATAAATGGAGAAATGAGTAACATCGAAGAAAAAGATCGAAGGGTTCGAGTACTGACCCACGACGCTCGATCCTCCTGAGCCAAGGGTCATGGTGACTATGCAGCTTTGATCTTCGGTTGGGTTGCGTAGAAATCGATCTGATCAAGGCAGAGCCGCAGGGAGAGAGAGAGAGAGAGAGAGAGAGAGAGAGAGGGGAATTATTAGTGGAGAGAGAATCTTGAGGGAAGGGAACGAGAGGGCAGGGTGAAGAATGAGTCGCATAGAGGTGAGGTTGCAATAGTGCTCTATTATACAGCCGACTGATTTTTGAGAAAAGTGATTCTCTTTAGTTAATAATTTTGGTACTTCAATTTTTTTAATTATTATTATATATTTTTTATTATCTGTTAGTGTTAAAAAATAAATTTTAAAATATGATTATCAAAAAATAGGGTGTCAAAATAAATTATCTTCTGTTTACTTCAAGTTATGTTTTTTTCTTATATATCCCAATTGCACTATGCACCCCTAGGAATGAACATCAAGTTTCACTTGGGCCTAGTTTCTCTTGAAAAGCTAAATTGACCCATTTTTTTGTCCTTCATTCAATTTTTTTTGGATTATATTGACTCCTCTAAACTAGAGAAATTAAAAAAATAAAAAAATAATAATCTTTACCGAAATATTTTTGAAAATATACAAGAAAAATCCCAAAAGGTCTAACTTTTTGGCTCTTTTCTTGGAAATTTTTAAAAATATTTGGATAAAATCCATTATTTTTTTACTTTTTTGATTCTTCTTGTCGAGACGAATTGAAAAATAAAAAATTATGACTTTTACTCATTTTTTTTGGGGAAATATCCAAGAAAAATCTAAAAGTTATTTTTTGGATTTTTCTTGGATATTTAAAAAAATTTAGTATAGGTCATAATGATATACTTTTCTGATTCCTCATGAACCAACGATCCACAAAATGTTATAAAAATTAACAAATGCGAGAAAAATTGAGTACGGACAAAACAAAAAAGGCAAGTTGTGTACCAATAAAGGAGAAGGTTGAAGAAGGGGATATAATGGTAATTTGGAGATGAAAAATATAGAAAATGCTAATAGAAAACGAGATTTTTGTTACACAAAATATGATGGTTTGGATATTGAGAAAGTTGGGCAGTGTGAATAGAATTTTTAGCAAAACTCCCAAAATGCCCCTCATCTTAACGGTATAAGTTGACTGACATCCAACCTAAGGACTTATTCGACAAGCATTTTAAACACTGGTGACTAAATTCGTGCAATTTTATATTTGAGGGATGAAAATTACTCTTTTCAAACATATTGGGACCAAAAAGTTTTGGTCAAGTTAATGGAGCTTAACCAAGACTTTAAGCTCATTTCATAAATGATCCAAGCTCGAGTTACTCAAAGCTTGGATTGAGTAAACTCTTGAAAACAAATGCATATATTTCTATTTAAGAGTATATATACTAATTTACACTCATTCTTTAAATTTTTCTCCAAGAGCTTGAGTATGAGCTAGGACAAAACACTAACGGGCTGTTTGGATGGAGGAGATGAAGGAGGATATGTGAGCCCCCTGATTTGTACTTCGGCTCTCCCTCAAATCTGGTGTTTAGTTTAGTTTTTTGGAAGGGGGAGATAAACACTGCAGAGGATCCATGTCTGGCTGAAGGTGGATTTGTGAAGGGGAGATCAGACCCTGTCATTGGCAAATTCGGGGTGTTTTCAGACGATTTTACCCTTCCAAATCTCCCTTTTATCTTTTCTCAGACTTGTTTTTCGTTTTCTGAAAACCAGACCAATGAGAGAGAGAGAGAGAGAGAGAGAGAGAGAGAGAGAGAGAGAGAGATCTTCCAGCCAAAAAACTCAGCTGAGGGATGATCGACGGTGATGGCTGATGGAATAACCAGCGGTAAACGGGAGAAGCTTTGGGGGAGGTCGGATCTGTGGACCGTGGTTGGGGTTTCCGCAAATTTGAAGGGGAAGAGGTAGTGGCGGTGGTGGGGAGTGAAGTGGAAATGGAAGAGGAAATGGTTTCTGAAAAATGGAAAAATGGTTTCTGCAAACTCGTGGGTGGGGTTTCCCTAAAATGGGGTTTTTGGAAATTGGAAAGGGGACAGGGAATAGGTAGTGGCAGTGGTGTGGAGTTGGTGGAAAATATCGAGTAATTGTAATTTATTTTAGAATAAATGAAAAATATCATGTAATTGTAATTAATTTGAAAAAAAACCAATTTTGAGCATCAAAAATCAAGGGGGGCAATTCAGTCATTCGACATCTAATCCCATCATATATACCTTTCATATCCTCATTTTCAAAAAACTTTCCAAACGCCTCATTATAAATCCACCATTCTTAACATATCACCCCTCATTACATATCTACCTTCTAATCCTCCCTCATTCTATATTCACCCAAAACAAATCCTCCATCCAAATAGGCTGTAATGAGCTTGAGGTCACCTAATTTTGAATGAATCAAACTCAAAAGCTTCAAGGTTTGACTCGGCTCGCTTGTCGCCCTATATAGAACATATCAAAAAAATTTTGTTTTTACCTAACCATTGAAATTTTCATGTTAATTTTTATCGGTTTTGCTATTGTCAGCCCACTGGGCTAACGATAAACACACTAGAAAACAAGGAAAATACATATTTCTATGTATTTTTTATATTCATTAATACACGTCACACACTCACTATTGTCAGTCCATTGGGCTGATTTTAGAATTTTTCAATTTTTATAATGAAGTTCTAATCAACTGCTGAAATCACACTACCGGTTTTTGTCACGCCCTCGATTTTCAACATAAATAATAATCCATTTCAATAATCAATCTCTGCATAATATAGATAATACCCAAAAGAGAGTTCCTAAAAGATCACTTACAAACCAAGTCCCAGAGTTTAGAGATTTTATAACATTGGCACTATGGCCCAAATTCCATAATTAGTCAAAGAAGATAAATTTAAATGTTACATAATATCTAAAGTTAAAAGAGTTCGAATGGATTTATAATTACACCTTTCTAAGAAATCAAACAAAAGATGATAGAACCACTACTCGATAACGATTTTCAAAAGATGTGAAGTCAAGCATGCACACCGTGCGCTCCGCTTCAAGATCCTTGCTTTTCTTTTACCTGAAAATGGTAGGTTGAGCTACATTAGCCCAGTAGAGAATTCTATACATAAGCTATAAGTAAATGTGATGAAACATACAATAAAAGTGAATGAATTTCAATGAGACGAACAAGAAGTATAAAGGAACACCACAATGAACCGACAAACTATGACTACGGGAATCTTATACGTCTTATAGTTATCACTAACCATTCATACATCGAGTCGGAAGTAGCATTCAACGCACACATCCATCCAAATAACCTACGACAATTTCTCATACCGTTTTAAGATTTCTCAACGAACACCACGACTAGCTTCCTCATTTCTTACCATTCATCATTAAGCCCCTTTTCATAAAAAAGTTCCTTTTTGGTTGCCAAAAATACTTTCAAGAAAACTCTCAACCTTTACGGGTCAAGCTTCGTTGATTTGAGTTTGAATAGCCGGAGTCCATTGATTCTGCGCACGAATACCAGAAACCGTTGATTCCCTCAAGAATAGCCGGAGGATTTTCATAAAAATCCTTTTTCCAAAATCGAGTTCCTTCCTTTTTAAAAACTTTGATAAATTCAATCGTTTATCCCCCTTTTCAAAAGTACAATCTCAAGCAATAAACAGCCCAAACAACAACGTGAACTTCTATACTCTATCATAACTTTCTTCATAATGTGAGACATTCAACTGCGTTACCACCACTTGCGTCACAGTGAATTCTCCACCTGGGTTTCCGCATTACCACACCTTGCGTTGCGGGCCGTTTATTCAAATTCTCAATTCAAGCATACACACACACAAACTATTGTTTAATGTACCAGCAAGTAGCATTTTTCTAAATTCACATCGTAATACAAACTTGTAAACATGTCACGTAGTACATTGATAAATACTTTAAATTCACATTATTTCTCTAAGTTTATCATGACGCTCTACGTCACATATCAAACCCATAATGACTCCACGACACACCACCCGCTAGGTTCTATACGAGAATCTTATAAAACGGGTGCCAAAGGAACCTAGGGAGCTCAACAAGACGAAGTGCGAGGATACGAGTCACATTACTACCCATCGAGTCATTAGACAAATTCATATCTACCCATAACACTCCCTATATTACCCCCTTACAGTCCATGATACTCTTATCAACCTTACGGTACGTTTCCTATTTAACGACACTAATATTATACTCCAAGGAGTGCCAAGAGACAAGGTCGAACAACGAGTTATTAGGACGAAAGAAATCATAATCAAGAGTGACTTAAACATGTTCTAATTATATACAGAATCAAAACACGGAACAAGAACAACCTTAGGAATAGCCATGGACATCGGCAGACTGACACACCTCTACTCAAATGGGCATAACTTTTTGTGTACTAAGAGTCTTAAGGTGATTCTAGTGGGAAATAAAATCTAACTTCAAGACCTTCGAATCGATATAAAGTTTGCATGAATCCGACATCAGACGAGAAAGTTATGGTCGTTTGAAGTTGGGCTGAAATCCAGAAGACGAGCAGAAATTTCAGAAAAGGGAGGGATCGATCCCTCCTCTCTTGGGGATCGATCCCCAAGGGCAAAAGTCAGATGTTTTCCAGATTTGAATGAGGGATCGATCCCTAGGCGATTTTGGGCGATTTTATGCAGATTTCGACAGCTTTTCGAAGACGCAATGTTGATGATCTAGACTCAATTAAAGCATGAAATCAACTCATAAATACATAGAATGAGTAAGAAATCCCTACCTCAAGGTTAGAAGCTTCAAACACGAGATCAATGAACGAGCCCTAGCTTCCAAAGCTCCGAAATCTTCCAAGAACAAGTTCTAGCACAAACCCACGCGATTCCAAGGCTCAAATCATGCGTAGGAGACGGATTGAAGGTTAGATTTCATGGGTTTCAAGTGATTGGTGAAGTTTTTGGGTGAGAGGATGAGAGAGAGTGAGACAGCCAGAGAGAGAGAGGGAGGGCCGAGAGAGAGACGTTAGGAGAGAGAGATATTTTGGGGTTTTTAATCCCCTGCACACACACCCCTCTATATATACTCACATACACACCAAATCACACTAACACTCCCTCCAATTACGATTCTATTGATCAAACCCCAAATCAAAATAACTCCACAAATTTCGCATTAACTTATAACATTTCAAAAATTAAAAATTTTCCGGGTCTCTACAGTTTTAGTTAGTGATTGAGTATAGTTTTGTTTGGGTGGGAGGGAGAAAGGGGGCTGCCATGCTTGATCTAGGGCTTTCCCCCTCATTTTTTTGGCTTCCATCGATCATTACACTACAATTCAAATATGGGGCCTGTTCCTCTCACACAAAAGTAGACACAAATTTTGACCCAAGTTTTTTGTGAGGCCAATTTTGGAGTCCCATGCAAATGATCAGAGCCGTTCAATTTGTTTAAAAAGTATTTTTAAGGGTTTCCGTAAAAAATCAACTCATTCGAATATCAAGAAGTGCTTGATCAGTTCATTCAATTGATTCCTGTCAAATTTTATACGATAAAATTGAAGGAACTAATCAAGCCCTTACCGATATCGAAATGACTTGATTTTTTATGGGGACTCTTAAAAACTTATTTTAAACTAATTGAACGGCTCCGATCATTTGTAGGAAACTCCGATTAGTATTGTGTTAAAATTTGTGTCAACTTTTGTGTTAGGGGAACTAGCCTCTTCAAATATTTAGAGTAAGAACATATTTACCACCCCCACCCCGCGCCGTGTCCCCCGCATGTTCATGTCGTTTCCTAGACGTGTCCCCATTCAAAAAATCAAATAAATTTAAAATTTAATGAACATGTCATGTGTCTTGTCTCATACGTTTTCTAGCGAATCCCCCGTTGTGTTTGTATTCTTGGCATTGCGGACTCGAGTATGACGAGCTCGAGGAGTGTCGGTGCTTCAGAGGACAAGAGAGATCAGCCAAGGGTAAAGACAACACCTTCCCCCAAAACTTAGGGCCCAAAGGATGCTAGTTGTTCAACCAAATATTTATATATTGCCCATATTTCATTGTATGCTTCACCCTAGCTTTACCATACATATATCTAAGATTTATTAGCTTCCTAATAGTCTCAGAGGAGTCTAAGCCTCCGTTCCAGAAATGGAATAAGAACTTATTTTTTGTTCAATAATAAGGATTGTTCCACAAAGATAAGAAGGAGGTGCTTATATAATTATTTTTGAAGAATTTATATAGGTACCAATAGGTGCCGCGGAGGGAAATCGTACCATCGGCCGCGCCGAGCCATCTCCGGCCACCGGACGGCCGGTCTGAGCAGTCCAAAAATTCTATAAAAAAAAGCCGAGGGGCTCACGCGAGAATCAACGGCATCCGAGGTGTGTAGAGTGCTTGATTCGAGCACCCCTTTTTCATGTATATATGATCGTCACATATACACGGAAAAGGGGTGCTCGGATCAAGCATCCTACACACCTCGGATGCCATTAATTCCCGCGCTCGCCCCCTCAATTTTTTTTTTTTAGAATTTTTGGACGGCTCGGATCGGCCGTCCAGTAGCCGGAAACAGCCCGGCGTGGCTGTTAGTACGATTTCCCTTTGCCTGCGCCCATTATCACAGCAACAGTCTTATTTTTTGTATAAGGCAACTTCAAGCTCAAAAATCATGTGTTATGCAAATAATTTTTCTATCACTATGGATCTTATTTGATAGATCTCATTGAGATCTTTAATACGGTGCAAAAAAAATTGATTTTTTTTTCATTTACATTATTTTTGAGTTTGAAAATGTGAAAGGAATTTTTTATTTGGATTTTGTGAAATAACCCTTCTTATTTTTGAATGAGAAGTGGCAAAATAAGTACTTATTTTTTAAGAAGATTTCCGGAACGGAGCCTAAGGGAATCCTCATGTTCCATAAATTATGGTTTTTTGATAACATAGCTATACACCCACTTCACCCACAAGGTATAAGCCTTCTTACAAATTGCCCACAAATTCCTAAGCACAGTAGCTTTGTTCCGTTCCTATAAAGGCTTCATGCCTAAACCCCCTTCATTCTTGGGAATGCAAACATAACTCCATTTCACTTTTGCAACAGTACTTTTGAGCTCCACCCCAGAACAGGGGATAACCTTTAGCATTGCATCTATCTCCTGCAAAATTCATTGAGGCAAAATCTATGTAACACCGACACTTCGCCAGAAGCAAAGTGTCAGTGTCGGACACGGACACACTTTAGACACATGTCTGACACTTGATCTCAAAGTGTCCTCATTTTTCCCTATATTTGGGGTTAGACACTCTCCCGACACTCTAAGGACACGCAAAGGACACTTTCAGGATAATTATTAGAGCGTCCCTAAAGTGTCTTGTGGGTGTCCTTAGAGTGTCGGAAAGTGTCCAATCCCCAAAATATTGAAAAAAAATCAAGATATTATGAGATTAAAAGAGTCGGATACGTGTCGGACACTGGTACATTGCTTCTGGCAAAGTATCAATCTACATAGAATTTGTATATATATACATATATGCAAATATGAATATATATGTATATAAACAAACATGTATATATGTATACGCCGACGTGTCCGCCCAACGTGTTGTGTCTCCTATTTTTTGAAAATTTGTGTCGGTGTCGTGTCCTGTGTCCGTGTGTCGGTGCTACATAGGGCAAGATAAACAAAGAGAACCAATAGTTCTGCATTCTAAACAGGACAGATTAATTATATGAACAAAGCTATCCCCTCAAATGCTGGACAGATTAATTATATGAACAAAGCTATCCCCTCAAATGCTAACAGCCTGTTTGACCAGCTCATAATTCTCTATTTAGTTCTTTCCTTAAGCTGAATACAACCCTAACATCTAATTGAAATTTGAGAAAGTTGTTAGTCAATTTATGCATGCTCCTCGCACAACTCATATGGATGCAGTCTTTCATATGCATGCAGTCTTTCATAGCTTGAGATATCTTCAAAACTTGGCCAGTCTTGGCTTGTTCTTTGCCGCTGATTGTCAGTCTGGCCTTCTTTTTTTATTGACTTTTTTTTTTTTCCGTTCCATTAAAATCGCAATTGACTACAAAATTAGTCGATTCATTTTTCTTCAAAGTCTTCTTATTCTCCAAGTCGGAATCTTCTGTTTCCCATTCGATTCCTTCTTTGAAGTCAATTTCTTCTTGATTGAAATCCATTTCTTCTTGTTTCAAATCCATTTTTTGTCCTTGGAGGTCAGCTTTTTCCTTTTCCAAGTCCATTTTCTTGTTCTTGGAGTTCAGCTTTTTCCTTTTTCAAGTCCATGCTTCAAGATTGTGAGTCAAGTAAGACAAGTAACGCTTTCAAATGAGTGTATATCAAGTATAGCATATGCATATGATAATCTGGTGTGCGGGATGCATTTCTCCCATGACTTGTGAATGGAGGGAAGCACACCCAAATGTTTAGCAGGCAAGGTTCCTTCTGGAATGGGTATGGTAAATTAAGGATAACAGCTTTAGTGTTTTCAGTAGCAACAGAGAAAATGAAGAGTTTTATCTGCAAATTACTGTAGCTTTTAGGCCGGAGTAATGGTAAATATCATCATCTAGAGCAGCCTTAATCACTTCAATTGAGTTGCATGCAGCCCTAGCCCAAAGAAACAGGTCATTTGCAAAAGCTAGATGAGAAAAGGAGAAATTAGGTCGCCTCGTCTCAAAAACGGTTTTCCCCTTTCAAGAACCCATCAAACTCTCCATTTATAGAAACTAAGAACATGGCGGAAGTGAAAAATTTCTTGATCCATTAAATGTATTTTGGGGGGCAATCCATGGCTATATCATTACATATCAGTCAATAGTTAAAGTCTATTTTGATAACACATATTATCTCTATGATAAATTCTTACCATTTGTCATTGATGATTATTTGTTGGACGCAGCGGCTGCCGCCGATGCATCTTGTACTCTCATCATTTGAATTACACAGTGGAACTAGGTGTGAGCCATGACACTCAACTAAACATTTGGGGAACCACGTAAAAATATGTCTTGAGTTCTTTGTCGGTTTGGCCGTGTTCCCAATAAATAGGTGAATATGATTGTGTATCTGCCACTAAACCTTTTGACACGGTTAAAGTCACAAGAATCAACTGTTTCCTCAAAACAAAACTGAGGGCGAAAAAAGTGTGGGCAAGTTCGCCTACTAATTACTATATTTTTCATATCTCGGGTGGGTTCTGTAAAGTCTATGCAACCATAAAACTCGGCGGAACCCACCCATAAATTTACAGGGGGAATGTGTTTGTAATATTGTCCCCTGCCTTAAATCTTCTGCTTGGTGAAAAATAGATGGCTTCACTTTCAGTTAAGTACTATTAGTTAGGTTTGGTGGCCGGTGCACCAACATCGCCCAAGTATTAGTAAGTCAGGTTATTTCTAGTGACATATTGATGCAAAGAGGTCCTCGCATTTTTTTTTTTTTGGGGGTTCTTCCACCAGTTTTTAGGGTACAAAATTACATTTATGACCAATATTCATGAGGTGGATGGGGCATCCACTGTCAAAGACTCTAACATATCCGGGTAGTAGCAGTGTAATGAAGTAGAGTACTATAGCCTATGGTAATCGTCAATCCTCCTCACCAACTTGGTGGTCTAGTTATTTTCATGTAATTTGGTTACTAGTACGATATAGATGTATTCAAGTTTTATGAGGGTGATGTGGAGAGCCGAGAGCCGAGAGCCGTTCCTGTCGATTAATCTTGAGCAACAGGCATTAATAGGGGCAGAGCTGTTGATCCTATATATTTAGTATCTACTAACTTGGCCTCCTCCATTTAAATGAATTTCTTTAGTATAAAGTTTCTCAACCCCCTTCAATTGAACGCCTAACCTGGCACCAATTGCTGATATTGTGGATCTCATGTCTGAAAAATACCAATCAAAATTAGACCTCTTATTATAAGAGATTTTCTTTCAAACCTACTGGCATCACTTCACCCCATGCCGCAAGCCATTCCTCTGCCTTTGCTCCTTTTTCATCCCAAAAAAAGAGTTTCAACGTGTTGCACGCAATAATATACGTAGCAGAAGGATAATTTCGGTATAAGTCTTTCAACTATAATTTTTTATACTAACAAAGACAGTTTTAGCGTTATCAATAACATAATAACTAGATTGTTTCCAAACCCAGGTTTTAAATAAAGGCCGTTACATATGGGCCACTACTTTATGGGATTTCAAGCCGTCAATACCGTTATTTACTTGCGCATCGCCAAGTAAGGTCCGAATCAATCCTTATATATACTGCAGCTGCATCTAGGGCCGACCCTAGGCATTTGGAGGCCCTAGGCTATTTCGGAACAACGGGCCCCAACTTTTTGGAGTATTAAGTTTAAAACCCAATTGTTTGAATATATGAACATATAAATGACATTAGTTTTCTTGTTAGTTTTATCTAATTTGAGCTTGTAAAAAAACTTAAAAGAAACATAAAGTAAAACTTTAAAAAATGAACTGTACAGCAAGAGTTCTTTCAGTTCTACGTAGAAAGTATAGCTATAATAAATTGTTTTTTATTTATCCTATAGCTATAATAATTTGATGTTGTGGAAGATAGCAAGTTGTATGATGTAGGGTTTGTGGTACCAATGAAAGAGAGAATTTTTTTTTGGCTTGGCTGCCGTTCGAATCTTTATAAGCAAAGTTCTATAGAAAATACACTTTTCGAACCATGTATAACCATTAAACAGGAAAGCTTCAGCTCTAAGATTTGAATTCGCGACTAACCGCAATCTTTATAAGCAAGGTTTTTTAGAAAATACACTTTTCGAACCATGTAACCATTAAAAAGGAAGGCTTCAGCTTCTAAGATTCGAACTCGCGCCCATGCAAGAGGGACGCGACTTCTAAGGCCTTACCCAATAACCGGCCCTGATTGTATCACCGATGCTGTACGTACATTTTTCGAAGTCCCAATTTAAAACCCTGTTCCAAACTATAAACTCAAAAACTACTCCAATACTCGCACTTATCATGTTCTCAACATTAATGTGATAATCATTATTAGCTGTGACTCTTGATGAAAACTTGCAGTGGAGATAATGGTGAGAGAGAGAGAGAAGTGCGGAGTTTGCATGTGTCTGAGTTAAGGAAGGGGGGTTGGAAAATTGAATAGAGTAAAAAACCTGAATTGAATTGAATAAGAGGGGCGAAAGGGAAGAGATGGTTTTTTTTTTTTTTTTTATAACTGTTTTGATAATCGGATATCCGTTTGGACCAGCTTGCGTGTCCTTTGACTAATCTTGGAGTTTAGCGATCGGACAAATCCTCTAGTTGCCTCGATATTTAGAATGTTCGACCTCCGTAATATTCGAACATGCGATCTCACGCGCCTGCTCGGCCAAACCCGTTGGGTTGGGTAGAAGAGATGGTTGCCCAATTTAATAGAGAATGACAACAGAGGATGATGGCATTTAGTGGGCAACAAGATTGAAAACTTAAGTGGCAAAATATCAAATGATAATAATAAATGAATAGAGAGGAGATTGAATTGAATTTGTATTTATCAATCTGACGTAATAGCCCCTTTCATTATTCTCAACCGTCTCAATTACTCTTGCATTTATTTGTTTTTATTGTTTTCCCAATCTTTAATGTTAGTTTTCCTCTGTTTTTATTTCAATGCTCGAACTACCCCAAAACCCCTCCAACCCCACTCTTTCTTTCATCATCTTTATTATCCTTCCTCCCTAAAATTACACAATCACCCTTCTTTTCTGTACCCCTTAAACAAGCCCCTTTTGACCTGAAATAGTTAGGCCGAGGAGAAATAATTTTGTTAACTAAATTATTTCTCACTAAATTTTTGGTCTTCATACACAATGGCAAAATTTCATTCATTTAAAAACACCATTTAGTTAGGAGAAAACATTAGATTTCAAGCTGCAAGTGCAAACTCAGATACTAGTGTTTATATAGCAACAGATATGTGAGGTGTCAAACAGGTCGGGCTGGCACGAGCACGGCACGACACGTTTAAATGTGGCACGACCCTGCATGGGCATGATCTTAGACGGGTCGGGCACAAGCACAACACATAAATGGGCCGGGAACAGCATGACACGTCATGGTCTTAGATAGGCATGACACGTCACGATCTTAAACGGGCATGCCACGACACAGTTCTACGACAAGCACGAAATGGCATAGCATGACACAACAAATACTAAGTTATTGTTGTTGCACAATTTTGTTTTCCCAACCAAACTCAGTTGGAGATGGGCCAGCTTGGCATGGCATGACACGATTAAGTAAATGGACCAGAACAACATGACATGATTAAAAAACGGCACGGCATGACACGAAACACAATTGACATGAAGCTAAATGGGCTAAGCTGGCAAAGCACGACTCGTTTGACACCTATAGCAGATATCTAATTTATGAAAATACACCCATTGCAGGTTCTTTATTAATCGTATAGTACAATTAATCTACTCCTTGTTTGGTGAACCACAATAAAGTGCTTTTGTGCTGCAGTTTTACAACTTGGAAAAAAGGAGTCAATTAATACGCCATCCCCAAGTGTTATTTTTTATGTTTTTTTATTTTGGTGTCCAATTTGAACAAAATAAAATTAAACCAACCCCAACACCCCCCCGCCCCCGCGCCCCCCCCCCCCCCCCCCCCCCCCCCAAAAAAAAAAAAAAAAAAAAGAGTTGAAAATATTCAATGAATTTAATACTCCCTCTGTCAATTATAATTTTTAATGGGTAATATTATTTTTATGCAATATGGATCTTGTTTGATAGATTTTAATGAACTCTTTTAAACGTTATTTTTAAAATTACCTAAAAGATTATAAATTACAAGATATAATCAATTAAAAAGTGATATAAACTCTCAAAAGGGACAAAAAAAAATGAGACGGAAGGTGTACTACTCGTGGCACTAGCCGTCTTGAGGCTAAAAGAGAGATAAATAAAGCAGAACCACGCAAATATTACTTCACATGTTAGTATTATTGATTAGTGAAACTTCTACTATATTATACTTTACGGCCGGGGATTGGCTCCGCATTCTATCCGGTAACTACCCCGAGTGGTTGTACTTGGTGTCGCATCCTCTCAAGTAATTATCCCGGGTGGTTGCGTTCGCAACTATGCGCAGAGCTGGCTCAAACTTACCGAATTGAACTCCCAATATTGAGTCCCCTACATCTTCAAAAATTTATTTTTAAAAGCACAATAAAACTACTAAATGTTACTCCCTCTGTCCCTTTTTAAATGTTCTATTTTGTAATTTCAATTTATTAAAAAGAAATCATCATTACACCTTTTGCATCAACTTTTACTTCCACTTTCTCTCCTTACCCTCTATGAAAACATTTGTTCGGTTCTCAACTTAGTTTTAGTTTTAGTTTTGTTTTCAATCATTACCCTATTTCTTTCTCCAATCATTACCCTATTTCTCCAATTATTACTTTCACATCTCTCTCTATCTCTCTCCAATCATTACCCCTATCTTCAATCATTACTCTATTTCTCTCTCTACCCACTACCAAAACTAAACTAAACTAAACTCCCAACCAAATACTACCATTATAATTATATTTTTACTCACTAACTTTTCAAAATATAATATACTTCTAGGGGCAAAATAGAAAATTCACCAACTTTTACCCACTAATTTTACAAAATGGACACTTATTAAAGAATAACCCAAAATAAAATACTGGACTCTAAAAAGAGACGGAGGGAGTACAAAAACTTAACCAAAGAGAAAAATTACCTATGAAAATTTTCAAATACTTATAGATAACTTATATAGAAGTGGGCCCCCCAATTTGTTCCAAAATGGAAACCGCTTAGTTCCTTCGCTTCGTCTTTGAACCGGCTCTGCGTATGCGCTTCTCGGCAGTCAAATTTCCTATATATATAGTTGCTTGTGAGAATATTGCACTAACAAGTAGGTAACAATTGATCCAGACAGTTGCTTGGAGGGTCCATTTCCTTAGGGATTACATTACATTGTCGGGTTAGCGATAGCCCACCCACCCACTCTCACTGTATTTTTCCTTTAAGATAAGAGAAGATGGTGACATTTTTACCTTTTTTCTTTTTCAGGCTGCGTTCTTGTAAACTTAACTTAAATTTGAAAGTTTTATCCTCGTTTGAATTGTTATCGCATTTGTTAGTTTTGCGCTAAATTTTTATAGATTCTTGATTTGTCTCGACGAGAGGAATCGGAAAAGTGTATATATATTTTTTTACTTTTATACAAATATTTTGAGAAATAACTTTTTTTTTTAGCAAAAACAGTCACTTTTTGGCCTAAATTAAGATATTTTGCTTCTTTTTTTCTTTTTTGATTAGGAACAGTGATACTTAGTTTGTTCCACTGACTAAAATAAGTACTTATTTTTTAAATTAAAAGTAATGTATTATGAGAGATGGTGTTCCAAATGAATAGTAAAAAGAATTTTTAGAAAAATAAGATTTTTCAAATTCAAATATAATGAAAATGAAAAATAATTTTTAAATTTTTTTTATCCCGTTTAAAAGGTCTCAATGAGATTTATCAACAAGATCCATATTGGTAGGAAAATTATTTGCGTAAACACATCATTTTTGAACTTGAAAAACTTTCTTTTTCTGAAAGTTCTTTTTACTATTCATTTGGAATACCACCTGACCCATCTCGTAAAACGAAAAATAAGTACTTAAAAAATAAGTTCTTTAACGGAACGGGGCTTAAATATTCATTAATCATATGCCCAGGAAGACAGCTGAAGGTTTAGATCTTTGAAATGCCACTTCCTCATAGCGGGCCAAGCCCTATTTCGGTGGGCCCAAGCCAAGAACATTACTGAGTAGCAGTTAAGTACAAAGAAAATAGCAACAATTCTGGTCACTGATCTTCTGTTTCTCTGATTTTTACAATCAACCCCTATTCTCAATTTTTTTTTAATCACGTGATTCGTTAGTTCATTTTCCAAGGGATAATGTAATAAATTCACGTGAATAAAAACAAAAACAAAAAAAAGAAGTGTGAATGGTGAAAGAGAAAGGGAAGTGTCACCTAGATTTTGTTTTATCCATCAGATGGTTGACCCACCCTTGCCTAGCCCTGACGTGGCAAGATGTGATTGGACATAAGCAATGAAATAAAGCAGAAAGAAATAAACCGACATCTTAGATGAGAAAATTTGCGGATGGACATCATAACACCATGAAACGGTGTCGTTCTGCTAAAGGGGGAAATAGACCAAACCCACCCATATCCTATAGGTTAAAAAAAAAAGAGAGATAACGCTATTTAAACTCCGCTTTTTAACTCTCGGTAGTAAAAACGGAGCATAAATAGCATTAGCTCGAAACATTACAAGGAACAGGAAAACAAAAAAGTTAAAAAGTTCCTAACATAGCTGAGATTCTTCAAACAGAGGCCGCGTACTTCAGCTCTTCTTAGTCTTGTTAACGGCGACGGTAGTAGTGGCGGCGGGGTTTTCGTTGAAAACGTCGAGCAAGACGGTGCTCTTGCACTTCGGGCACCGTGGGTCGGCCTCGGCTAGCATGACGTACATGAGGCACCTGGGGCAGCCCACCAGCATCATGGAGGTGGCCTCGGGGCTGTTGGAGTACCGGAGGGTCGACTCGTCCTGGTTGAGCTCCGACGACACGCAGGAACTCGGCGGCGACGTCGGCGACGAGGTCGCCGGGGATTCCGCGTGGCGGTTGGCCCTCGGCGGCGATAAATTCAGCTTCAGGTCAAGCTTCGGTCCGCTCCGGCGACTCATTTTCTTCCCCTGTTTCCTTACCCGCAAAAATATTTTCAAAACTCTAGGGAACAAAAAAAGGAAACAAAAAATTAGTCAAACGGAAAACCGATCAAAGAAAGATATGATAAAAAAAAATTCATGCACAGAGAGATGTACCCGGAGATGGAGGAAATTTATTTTTTGCAGAGGGAGAAGAAAAGTCTAATTGAATAGGAACATGAACCGGGTGTGGTTCAAGTGGTTGTGGTGGTTGGTTTTGAACATCAAAGGCCATTTATATAGGAGGATTCAAGGGGAGAAAGATGGGTTCTCTTTAAAGCTTAATTTAATTAGAGAGGGAGAGAGGTGGAGGGTAGAGAGAGAGAGAGAGGGTACGTAGTAATTGAATTGAATTGAATTGAATTGAAGGGGTGGTAGAAGACGAGAGAGAGAGAGAGTTTAAATTGAGAGGCAAGAAAATGAATTAAATGGTTGGAAATTTTAATAAAATCCCCAGATGGGGGGTATGGAAGTAAATATTTTTTCATTCAATTCATTGCTTTGGAGATCAGTCGGTGATGTATGTCTGTATACGCGAAAAATCTCTTTTTAAGGGAGTTATCGTAAACGGAGGTGAATCGCGTGCGTCTGTTTTAAATCGTCCAAAGCCAGAAACGGACGGCCCGAAAAATCTTGGTGCCGTATTTTTGTGTATAGTATTGTGTATTTATATTTATTGGTTGTGTTGTGCGTTAAGGTGATAGAACAATACAGAGAGAGAGAGAGAGAGAGAGAGAGAGAGAGAGAGCTAAGAAGGGAGGAAGCATGGCATTAAAACACATGAAAAGACCCAAATGCTTTTAAAGCCAAACCGAATTTCTAACAAATCCAACTACACCCCTATGGATTCTTAATTGATCTCTTAATTTCTAGTCCTACGTCTCTCTCCCCTCCTCCTACATAGGCTTCTTTGTTTTCCATGTGAAATTTAAGTGTTATATTTATAAGCCTCATTTATTGGCATAGATATATTATATATTACCTTCTTCTCTTTTTTGTTAATTTGAAAGAAATGCCAAGTATTTATACAAGGAAAAGACTTTTAATAAAATGCAAAAGGAGTAATATAATATATATATATATATATATATATATATATATAGTACTACATACATGCTAATGTAACACTGTTTCAGTAATTATTTTTAAATGATATCTCATCCATTGTCAATAATAACATTGTGTGCAAAATAGTACTCCTTCGTTCCTAAATAATTGTCCGGATTGAAAATCTAGACCTTTAAAAATATGCATTTTTTTTAACAAAAAGAATGCATCTATTTAAAGGCTTAAGTTTGCAGGTCGGATATTTAATTAGGGACGGTGGGAGTATTATGTTAAAAGCATTATTCTATGTACAAAATATGTGTACCTAAATTTAAGCAAAATAATGTGAATCATGTACTGATAGGATGTGAGAAAACCTTTTTCATACGAACCTCAGTAACAAGTTTATTGAATCCGTCATAGATAAGTCTAAGTACGCTGTTTTATTTTGTTATGAATTTTCTGTCCATAAATTATATTTGTTGGGTGTAACAATTTTTCAATGTCAACCACCCCATTTAACGTGATGATGTTGGCATCATTTAATCAATCCAACCTTGAGTGATTTATTGTACGTACCTACTATTTCATCGTTACGTGTTATACACCTTAACAAAAAAAATAAGGTGACGACGATAACGCCACTACGTAATTGTTAGTTCCACGTACAGAAAGGAAAGCACATTGATTAAAAGACAAAACTATTCATATGAGAACAACTAGCATATATATATCTTCAACGAAAAACCATATATATATATATATATATATATATATTTGGAATTCCTATGGCTTAAACAAGGTTATTTTAGTCTTTCTTTGTGTTTTTGTGAAGTCAAATAATTGGAACATCAAGGTCCATAATGCTGTTAATGCCTTAGAAAACAACTAGAGAGGAAGAGAACTGGTACAAGCAACATATATTAGTTGAACAAATTGGAAACTCTTATCTTATACTGTAGAAATGTCAACACTTGACTATGTGTCTGTTTAAAGCCAGTGTTTGGACTTTTCACGTATTTTGAAGGGATATTTCTGGTAAAGGTATCATTTGGGGTAGAGGGTGTGCATAATGCAGTCGGAATTTGGCACACAAATCATTTCCCAAGAAATGTTTTTTATGCAAATTTTTTCTAATAATTACCGGATGTTTTGGGCCAGATTGCGAGTATTTCAACTAATTTCGAGACCTTGAAGCTAACGATCGGCCAAACCCTCCGGTGGCTCGAAGCTTGAAATGTTTGGCCTTTATGGAGTACGAATATGCAACCTCAAAAAAGATAGGCTGTTAATTTTATCATTCCCTTTTTTGTTAATGCCACTCTCTTGTAAGTGTATTTTTGCACCAAAAAATACACTTGTAAGAGAATGACGTTAACAAAAAAGGAAGTGGCAAAATCATTTCCCAAAAGATAAACACTTATTGGTTTTTTCATTCTCACTTTGGCCAAACTTCTCGGGTTATGGTTTTATGGTCTTTCTCTTTCATTTGGGGTTAGTACGTACCCTAGTTTGTAACCCATACACATAAATTTTGGTTTGTATTTTGAGGGTGCTTTTGATTTTATCATTGAAAGAAAATGAAAAGAAAAGAAGATAACAAAGCAAAAAGCCTTAATTTTGTTTCTTTGGGTCCACAAATTGATAATGGAGAAAAAACGTAACTATGTGGTTGGTTAATCACCAAAGTTCAAAGTTTCATCATCCACTCAAGAAGAACAAATGAATGCAGAACACTACGATCATCCCGACACACACACACACACACACACACACACACACATATATTATTTTAATAAAATGTAGACCTTTCTTTTTCGATCAAATTTCGATAATCCGAGCCGCTAAATGTGTTCAAAACGTGATTTTAAAGGTACTCGTAAAAAATCAGAAAAATGCGTATTTGAAATTGGAATGGTATGATAAAATTTTGGAGATGACTTTGGAGATATGAAACGCATGACTAGTACCAATACCGTTCACAACACATATTTTTTCTTTTTCCGGTCAATCGAAAATTCACAAAACTAAGAAAGAAAGTTCCGTTGCAAGGCTGTAAACGAGCTAAGCTAAGTCATTTACTAAACGAGCCTCTTTAATCGAGCCGAGCTATCCTTAATGAGCCGAGCTTTTGTTGAACGAGCCGAGCCGACATAGATATATATTATTTTAATAAAATGCAGATCTTTCTTTTTCGATCGAATTTCGATAATCCAGGACGCTCAATATGTTCAAAACGTGATTTTAAAGGTACCCGTAAAAAATCAGAAAAAATGGCATATTTGAAATTGAAATGGTATGATAAAATTTTGGAGATGACTTTGGAGATGTGAAACACATGACTAGTACCAATACCGTTCACAACACATATTTTTTCTTTTTCCGGTCAATCGAAAATTCACAAAACTAAGAAAGAAAGTTCCGTTGCAAGGCTGTAAACGAGCTAAACTGAATCATTTACTAAACGAGCCTCTTTAATTGAGCCGAGCCACCCTTAATGAGCCGAGCTTTTGTTGAACGAGCCGAGCCGACATATATATGTATATATTATTTTAATAAAATGCAGACCTTCTTTTTCGGTCGAATTTTGATAATCCGAGCCGCTCAATATGTTCAAAACGAGATTTTAAAGGTACCTGTAAAAAATTAGAAAAAGGGCATATTTGAAATTGGAATGGTATGATAAAATTTTGGAGATGACTTTGGAGATGTGAAACACATGACTAGTACCAATACTGTTCACAACACATATTTTTTCTTTTTCCGGTCAATCGAAAATTCACAAAACTAAGAAAGAAAGTTTTGTTGCAAGGCTGTAAACACTACTACAATAAACCATAAAGATCACAGCTATTGACCGTGATTGTAAGTTTTTCATCACGCTCCTGCTACCGTGATGGATATGGGTGTGATTGTAAGTCACTTTTTTTTATCACAGTTATAAACCGTGATTGAAAGAGAGAAACAATCACGGCCAAAAAGCGTGATCGTTTCTCTTTTATCACGATTATAAGCTGTGATTGTTTCTCTTGGGTGTGATTGTTTCTCTTTTCTGGGTGTGATTGTATATTACTTTAGATCACGGTCTATAACCGTGATTGAAAGTTCAAAATGATCACACCATAAACTGAGATAAAAAATCATTGCGTGTGATCTTTTCTTTGTATCTACTAAACCATCTTTTTTTGTCATTGCCAAGTTTCGAACCCACGCACTCTTAGTTGATTTCCCAAGCCCTTACCACTAAGCTAGCCAAGAACTTCTGTTATATTAGGAAAACAAAAATATTTATACTTACTTCCTAAAGTGAAAAAACTTTTTTCCCCCTTAAAATTTGCTTATTTTTTTGAAATACAACTAACATGATATTGAAATACATAAAAATATATATACAAACATAGTTTAAAAATTTTTAAAAATATGACAACAGATCTTTTGCCAATCAAAATTAGTTATTGGTCACCAAAGGATTTTCTTGGACGAAAAATTTAATCTTAGGTAGTAAATTTAGTAGACAATAGTATTTTTTGTTGTAATGTGAGCTTTGTACTTTTATGAAAATTATCACAACCTGCAGATTATAACATTATAGACAAACTTTAGATTTTTTTTTTATAAACTAACCATTTCACATGGATTTTGTGTTTATATTGAATTTTAATTTCAATGGTGGCTTCCCGGCTAGTTAGATTTTAATCCTTTTCAGACAAGGTTAAGCCATAATAATATAATTATTTTTTTACTTAATGTGTCAAACAAATACTTGGAAGACATCCGAAATAACTACACTACTACAATAAACCATAAAAATCACAGCTCCCCCATGTGAAAATCGGGTACTAGTGGAACAGTCCGCCCGTCGTCGAAAAAATAACTAGGCACTGGTGGAATCCAGTTGTGGGATTTGCCCTCTCTCTCTCTCGATCGATCGATCGATCTTTTTGGGCGTGAAGATGAAGATGAAACGTAAAAAAAATTTGGGATAAGTGTAATTAGGGCTTATCTTCTTACCTTTTGTAAAAAAGAAAAAAAGAACTTTTCAAAGTTCTTAAACGACATCGTTTTTTCTCACATAACTTTTCAAAGTCTGTCTAAATGAGTACCAGCCCGCCCACGCAAAAATTCAGACTGCACGCATAAATGGGTGGACTTTTTATCTCGCCGCAAGAGTGAGATCATTTATCTCACTTTTTTCCTCGCTAACATTTTTTATCACTCTACAAGAGTGAGATCTTTTCTCTTTTATCTTGCTATAAAAGTGAGATCTTATATCTTATTTTTTTCCGCCCTAAAATCTTTTATCACGCCACAAGGGTGAGATCTTTTCTCTTTTTTATCACGCCACATGGGTGAGGTCTTTTCTATTTTATCTTGCCACAAAAGCGAGATCTTTTATCTTATTTTTTTTCGCCCTAAAATCTTTTATCACACCGCAAGGGTGTGGTTGTTTTTCTTTTATCTCGCCATAAGAGCGAGGTCTTTTATTTCGCACTAAAACACACTTTTTATCTCAGCTTTGAACTTAAACTGAGATAAAAAAATTTAAGAATCACTTTTTATCACGCTTTCACTGAAAACTGTGATCTTGTGAATCTCCTAGTGTGGCGCATATCTATTATTGTTGTGAATCTCCTTAGTGTGGCGCATATCTATTATTAATAAAATGCATACCTTTCTTTTTCGATCGAATTTCGATAATCCGAGCCGCTCAATGTATTCAAAACATGATTTTAAAGGTACCCGTAAAAAATCAGAAAAAATGGCATATTTGAAATTGGAATGGTATGATAAAATTTTGGAGATGACTTTGGAGATGTGAAACACATGACTAGTACCAATACCGTTCACAACACATATTTTTTCTTTTTCCGGTCAATCGAAAATTCACAAAACTAAGAAAGAAAGTTCCGTTGCAAGGCTGTAAACGAGCCAAGCTGAGTCATTTACTAAACGAGCCTTTTTAATCGAGCCGAGCCACCCTTAATGAGCCGAGCTTTTGTTGAACGAGCCGAGCTCGACTTGTTCACTAAACGAGCCGAAAACTCGAGCTCGAGCTTGACTCGTTTACTAAACGAGCCGAGCCGAGCTCCTAGTTCCGCATCACACGGGTACGCATAGAAACATACATAACAAACGAAACAACAGGAAAGACTAACCTAGCCTACCCACCAAATTTGTCTAACACTTGTCTAATGTTAAGGCTATCCCTAACACAAACTCCCTAATGGAAATAGGCATTTTGGGCAGTACCACAAGGTCTTCATCTTGTTCAGCCCCCACAACACTTTCTACGCAAGTGCTTGTGGTATAATAATACTAGACTTTGTTCCAAGAAATCATGTTTTCATTTGTCTCGTACGTTATACGTCGGGAAAATGACGGTTAAGGACGTGTTTTGTAGTTAATATCTTTTAAGGACATTTTTAGTATTAGCAAATATTCTAAACATGTCATTGGCGGGTATTAATTATCAAAACACGTTCTGGGCCGTAATTTTCCCTTATACTTCAGCAGTTGTTTGATCATGCGCTCATATTTGAGCGGAATTCTCGCTATATCAGTACCCTATATGTTGGCCACTTTTGCCCACTCATTCCAAGTCAAATTTGACTAGCTAGAAACAACAAGAACAATCACACCAAAGGAAAAAAAAATACTATGAAAACATAGGAAGACGATTTTTTTTTTTTTGAATAGGAAAGAAAATCTATTAATCTTTGAAAACGGATCACAAAGATTAAAATGATCCGAAGCACGAGGCATCAAGCAGAGCAAAAAAGAACTCCGACAATCATACGCCACCGCGCGAGAACCAGAAGGGAAAAATTATCACCCAGGGAAAAAAAATACTCCACATAGGAAGATGAGATGATCTACCACCCCTAGCTAGGAAACAATATGCCATCATAATTTATAAACAGAAGAGAGATGATCTCAAAACATAATCGATCTTTGGCCAGAATTTCCTTTCATTAATTCAAAGAACGGTCTTGATAACCTCCGCTCACTAGGCGGAGAATAATATGCTAATAATTCCAAACAAGTTCGGATATCAAAACATATTTTACGGATATTAACACACTTTCACAGATATCAATACGTCTTTCTTGAATATCAATCCATCTATTATCTATTATCTATTATCCTATGCTCTTTGGACGGAGGGTAGAATAATCCTTGAACGAAAATACAAAAAAAACATTTTCTGGGTACGTACAAGAGTAGTAATTCAGTACTTGTACCCAAGCCTCAATTAAACTTGTACAGATCGACCTGCAACCATGTCCAAAAAAGCTTTATTGTCATTTAAGGAGTTTTAGTACACGATACTTAAAGTTGTTAGTATGGAGGCAGATCTAATCTCCATAAATGGGTTTACTGTGCCGAAGATTCATTCACTATGCCATTGCCTGCATAGTATGGCGTATACTAATACTGTATCACCACAAGCTCACAGCAAAGAGATGAGGACATTTTGGTAAATTTCGGTTTAACTAGCTTCATCTTTCATTTGTACAAACTGAGTTGTCCCGTTCACACCTGTACTACAAGGTACTTCTGATATCTTCTTATATATGGCCTCTGATCTTTATTTTTAGTTTTTTTTTTTAAATAAAAATAGCGCGCCTCCAAGTTTCATTTCTTGTTGTTGTTCTATTAATGTTGAATACTATAGCTGATTCGGGCGCGCGCCCTTGGTACTATTCATGTTTGTCGTTCCTGTGATTAACAACTAGGATTCGTTTGTTCACGTACAACGTTGCATTGTACCTGTTCGTGTCAGGGACAATAGAGAATCTTCACATTGGTTTTTTTTTTTTTTTTTGTGCATCGAACGGACACAATGCTAATTATTGGGACGTTAAAAAAAATAATTTTTTTCTCTTACATCAAATAGACACAATGCAATTTAGAAAGTTTCAACCACGAATTAGCATCATATTTAAAGATTAAAATCATTTGGAAAAGCATGTTGTATACATTCAATTTTCTTATCAATACCCACCTTTTTTTTTTCTTACAATATTTATTTGTTGTTGGGCAAGTAATAGATTGAATAAAACACTCGAAAACAGTGGTACAAAACGACTGTATAGCGACTCAAAAATATAAATGAACAAATGAAACAATATATAAAATCACAAGAACCGAATTTGGCAAAAGTGAAAAATGAAAAAAAAAAAATTCAACAGTGGAAGAGAGCACAATGCTAAAAGTGAAGGAGATAAAAAAAAACATGAATTTTATTAAAAACATAAACAATTGAAGGAATTGGGGAGGGAAAATAGGACGTCCCTCTCACCCCTCCCACGTACCTCCCCTCTTTTCTCTCTCCATTTTTATAATTTAAAAAAAAAAATCGAAAAATTAGAATTGGGAGTTTGGAGGCTTTTGAGGGCAAAACACATTTAAAGAAGGAAAAATAGTGTTTATACCCGTTCAATGCACGGGATAAAATAAAATCACATAGGTGGTTTTTGGTCCCCGTGCATCAAACAAATACAACGCTAGTTGATAAAAAAAATAATTTCATATTTTTTTCGGTCCAATATTCAATGCAATAGCACTGGCCTTATTCTATGCACTGAAAGACACGTGCGCAAAAAATAATTTTAGAGTACCACATGATGGTATTCCAGAGACATAGAATAATTTTGGGACATAGAATAATTCTTTCTCCATATTTAACCCCAAGAGCCCCCCTCCCTCCCTCTTCCCCATTCTCACCACCACCCCACCCCCCCCACCTGACCTCTCTCACTCTTTTTATTTTTTTTATAAAAAATCAAAAATCTAGAAAATTAGGATTTAAAAGTTTGGAGACTTTGAAGGCTCACACACATTTCTATAATATATTGATAGATTGATAGATAGATAGCGGCTTTGTTCACTTGGAATATATTCTCAAAACTACCCTCTCTCTCCCTCAAAGTTTCAAGAAATTTTTCCTTCAATTATCACTCTCATCTCCCTATCGTTCTCTTTCCACTAATTACCCTAAAAAACCTCCCCAAAACTTTAACCAAACAGCCCCGCTAGCTTCTTTGAATAGTTTTCACGTAATTTCACCAAAGTAATACGACGTTAGCATTCTTGGATTTTTTTGTCACCTTTATTCATCAGTTGGATCTGAGAGAATTAGTTAGTTAGTATGTTAGTTCGCAAAGGATCCAGAGTCTATCCATACCCTGGACACCGGTTGCGTCCTCCATGGGACTCGAACTCATGCCTCCACTGGAGAGGCAGATGAGAATTGCCAACTTGACAAGCTTGGCTTCTCTAGCATTCTTGGAATTTAAAAACATCTTGATTGGTTGCACACATCAAAATATATAGTAGGCCACACACAACTCAATCACTTTCATTAAGGGGGTGTTTCTGATAGTTAAAAAATTATAGATTTTTATTTGTAGTTGAAAAGTTATTAGGTGTTTCTGATAGTGAATAAGTTGTTGATATGTTTTTTTTTTTTTGTCAGGTGATATACATCAGCGGGGGTTAGTGGAGGTGTTAGTGTTAACACGGGAGGTCCAGAGACTATCCATAGCCCTGGCCCCCAAAAGACCTGCCTCTGTGGGGCTCGAACCCAAGACCTTTCACAAAGGGAAAATTTAGACTTACCAACTACACCAAGCAGTGGTTGTCCAGTTGATAGATTTGTAAGTAGAGTTACTGTAACAAAAACAGTTTTTGTTGACAACTTTTTTATTAGCTCAAACAAGATGATAAAATGCTGAAACTTTTTTGTTAGTGAAAACGAAATAGTAAAATGCGTTAAGTTTTTAGTGTTTTTTAGTGTGTGGAAACGAGGCCTAAGTACAAATTTTATTTTGCAAAATGAAGAATAATAAGTTCAAAATTTTGAAATGTTATCCAAAGTACTGGCCCCATTCGTGGGTATTAATTACTAGTAATTTTGGTTCCATCTTCTAGAACAGGAAAAAAGGAGTACCTGATTGAGAGTAATAAATTAGAGAAGTATTTGGTCTAATCTCTGGCTAGAGGATCCCCTTCTGATTTTGAAATTTAATGGAGAACTGGTTATTTGGCGGAGTAAAATACAATAAATTTTTAGCTGCTTATAGCGAATGGGGTATTTAATTTTGGGGCTGTTAATGAGGGCCAGCAAAGGCCAAAAAAACAGAGCTGGAGGTTGAACAATTATTTTCTCTCTTAAATATTTCTTTTAGTCATCTACGGATATGGATGTATTTAATTGTCATTTTACTGGGTTTTTCTGACCTACCGGTCGGAAACCCGGTTCGGGTCCTGCTAGGCATGTTCAAGAAAACCGAAGTAATTAACCACTCAACTGATCATATCCGGACTGACTTGTCTTATTAGGTTTGGTTGTAAGGTTTAGTGTTATGGTTGAAATGGGGGATCCAAGGGACAACATGGGTGTTGGCTCACTTAGGCCGTTCAATTTCTGCAAAGGACAATTCAGATATAATCTCGGCTGAATAGATCTCAATCGTTCTGCCGAGGTGAAATCTGAACTGTCCATTGCTGAAATGGACAGTTTGATGGAGCCAACACTCATGTTTTCCGCTCGTTATGGTTATGGTTCTGAAAATACAAGAACTGATAGTTTTGATTCCGTTATTGATTCTCAACTTTACAATCATGGTTAGAAGCGAGCCAGACCGTATATATTAGTACATTTCTCAAGTTAACTTTTTGTGGACTCCGTTAGAGTAATCATCAGTTTTATTAGTAGGAAACAGATCTATAGTTTTATTACCATACTAACCATCGAAGATACTTCTTATTATCGCGATAATTATTGTATGAGTTATTTTGGGCTCTAAATTGTTGTGAGCTCATGTTTTATTTTTTTGGAAAAAGTTATTAGATGCTAATCGAGTAGATCAACAGGAACCGAACCAAATCTTGCAATTTTTGTGTTTCTAGAATTTCTGTAAACTAGTGAAATTGATTATGTATTTTATAAACAAAAATAGAAACACAAACATGTCTATAGTGTCTGTTTCAAAAAATATCAGAAACAAAAACAAAAAACTGAAAATAAATACTTTTCCAAACAGGGCCATATTATTTATGTTTTATTCTCAATTTTTCAGAACCGTTCTTAATGGTTCAGTTACTAAATTTTCAGAAAACCGCTTTAATCCAGACCGTATGCATTCCTAATACTGACAAACAATTTCATAATTGCGCCTTCCAATATGACCGGGACATTGTCAGTAAGAGTCGAACATAAGACTTCTATAGTTGGTCCATGACGACCTTAACCCTTGATAATATTCTCTAGAGTTAAAAAACTAGAGTGCTTTTGTGAAAATTGAATGGGAATAGAAGACTTTTTTGAAATTTTTTTCTAAAGTTGACATAACAATCTGCTTGTTGGAGATTTTGTTTTTTGCTATATAGTACATGACATGCATGAATCTCTGCGATTGCAAAGGCGTAATCGCAGTTCGAGAGCATTGAATTTGGCCCTTGTTAATCATTACCCCCCTCCTTTCAGAAAACTGATTATCACAGCTTGCAACTCTATACGGACTTCGGGTTAGTGCTGTGCAGTGACCTTCGAGACGTCGAATCGTGCATCCGACGGTTCGGATCTCATCTCTATAACTAACGATCGAAAGTCATTCATTGTTGAGATGAGATTCAAGCCGTTAGATACACGATCCGAAGGCTCGAAGGTATACAGCATAATGCTGTGCACATCACTGCACATCACCATTACATAGGTAAAGTCTAAAGTCAAATAATTCGGGCGTGCATATGTGAGCAGAAGTGCTAGAGCTAATGTGATAGCTAGCTAGCTAGCGTGTCTTTGAAACATAGTCCAACTCAGTATAATCTGTGAAAACGAGGATTGATATAGTACGAGCGCAGTATGAGGAATGGAGAGCGGAAGCATGCGCAGGACACTTTGAAAGATCACGTGACTAATTAATTAAGGCCGAAGGGTAAAGCTATATTTTGTCCATCCGAACGGGCCTGAATCCGTCCGGACCCATGCTTGATACAACGCGGTGACCCGTCACGCTTTGTGCCGAGCTAAGCTCATCACTCAGCTTCTTGATGAATAAACCATCGATCAGGACATTCTGGGCTAGTCAACCACATACGTACATTCTGTAAACATTAGCACTTTGACCTAATTAAATTCATTTTGCTCCTCCTACCTACCGATCCTAAATCTATTTGACTCCAACATATATTATTACACTTCTCCATGCTTCTTATTTGTTATTAGCACCCGTTGCAGTTTCATCTACTAAGACAATATCACGAGCAAATAATATACAACGTGAGATATATAGGAATCTCGAATATATATGTTTATTCAATTCGTCTATAACTACAACAAGGAGCTAAGAATTCAAAGCGGACTCTTGGAATACCTTCTTTCATATTCTTAGGACCCGTTCCAGAAATTTTCTTAAAAAATAAGCAGCTTATTTTATATTTTCAAACTCAAAAATAATGTAAATAAAAATGATTTTCAATTTTTTTTTGCATCGTATAAAAGCTTTCATTGAGACTTAGTTTACAATCCATTACGGGACTCTAAAACTTCATTATTTATATATACACGATATATTATGCATCGCTCAAGGAATGAGTACATCATTAAAGGCTTGAGTTCAATGTAGCACTTCTTTGACCCTATTTCTACGGATCTCTTCTTCATTCCACCATTCAAAGTTTCAAACCTCTTAAAGAACACTTGATCCACATTAATTGAGAGATCAACATATTCTATGCATGCAGTGAGTAGCACGTGAAAATGTCATGTAGTAATAAAAGATCGCCACCACACTTTGTGAGGGGGAGTACCGCAAGGGCACTGGGCAATGCCACATGCTGTTCCGAGAATAACCAATCTTGTATCTATATTATAAAACTGAGTGATTTTTGTCTATATATACAAACATAAGCATCTCTACAGTCGTTGATTGCCTTCAAGTTAAGATCGTAGCCGTCCGATTAAAAGAATGTTTCCTTACGTTATCCTTTGACCTACTGTTGTGGTAATATGAACACTTTCCTTTTCAATTTATTACCTTTTGGTTTTTTCTATTATAAGTTGATAGTATTTCAAGAGGGTTGATAATTAACCTGTAAATTATTGCCTTTATTTTTTTTTCTCTCTATTTTGGCATGTGCTTTTTAAAGTAAGGCAGAGAATGAGTATGTTATATTAGACGGATAGAGCAAACGGGTATATAAAGCAGACAACTTATTTAAGTTAGGATTGTATTTCGTTTGAACGTGTTTTTAAGCACGGACATCCGCTAATATATATATACTGTAATTATATATAGTCGTATCCGCGTCATTAGAATTCAAATCCCCCTCTTAAATGAAAAATGGCTCCCACACGTGAAAGGGAGTTAATATGATGATAAAATAAGGGGAAATAGACAGATCATCATGTAATTAAGTCCAAGTAACAAGTAGTCATCGAACCACATCATCAATCCGAAATAATAAGTAAACGTTTTACATTTCAAAACTAGAGATGGATCTGGATGCATGGCAAAATTTGGACGAATTTTAGGAAGGGGGCTGTTAGGTGAACTACAATATTATTCGAGCTCGACTCGTATTCGGCTTGTATAGACCTCTTTTGATATCTTCTCATTACATATAATCAACCACCAAATTCGAACCATAAGAAGTTGTTCAAGAGGGGCATGACAGTAAGGAAGGGGGTTACCTCCAAACTAGCAAGTTTGACTTTCACCAGCAAAAAAACACTTGGGGATTCTGGAACTTTGCTCCTTGTTGATTTCATGGTCTCGAACTCAGTTAAGTTGTGCGTAAACTAGGCCAGACACTCGTACTATTAAATAAAGTACAATTAGTTTATAACACTATAAAAAGTCATACTAATTACTTGGAAATCGGGCTATAAATGTCAACTTGCTAAAAACTTCTTCAATATCAATCAATCATTAATGTTTTTTGGTTAGGTTAAGTTGGAAAACCTAATACTCTGCTCATTACTGCTCTTTTGTTTGGTGATAGAAAATAGTATTTTCAATGACAAAAATGCAAATCAATACAATGAAGGACTTAAATAAGAGCCACAACCATATATACGTTGCACTTAAAAATCAAATTAAAGCTACAAAATATACTTTTAGTAACTTACACACTCGTCATCCTTAAGGAAAAAAAAAAAACCAGACGGGCTAGAAAACACATAAATCCACACTTAGGGTGATCTTGATCTCTCGGCAAAGATGGTCTCCAAGTACTATTTCATGAATTTCGACTGACAACTCACTCAATGTCTGAGTTCATCCCGAATTTAAAAACTCAAAGTAAAATACTGTTCCGCCGATCTCTACCAAGGCCAAATGAATTGCAATGGGAGTTGCATACATGTAACTAATTTCAATTCACGAACCAGACATTCAAATGAGAATATATGGTACTTTTTCGTTTCTCATTCTATTCCAATCTTAATTTCATTTTTCTCCAAGATTGTTCAACCTAACCAAACCACCAAACCTTGCCTTTGTCCTTGTCTCCTTGACATGGAAGCTACGTTTAGGTTGGATTTCATCATCACAAACAGCCTTATCACATGCCCAATTCAGAGATTTTTTCCCCCCTTCCATCTAAAAACACCCATGCTAAAATTTCACTTTCTAAAGTTGGTCGGAGTCAAAATTTGCTGACAATAAAATGTGAAGGGGGCTTGATGTAATTATGAAGTTTGAATTTGTCGGCTTTGAGGAGGGGCCGGGCAGCTTCAGGCCATGATGGTGTTGGCCCGGTTGGGCATGACATGACGAAGGGGGGCTAATTTTCTCTTTTATCCCTTAGCCTCGGTGAAATACCATATACTCCCCCGATGTGATTTTGTATGATATGCACCTCTTGAATTCATTTTAAATTTATTGTACCTATATAAGAAGTCATAATATTTGCAATTTTCTCTTTTATCACCCAACCTCGGCGAAATGCCATATACATTCCTGATGTGATTCTGTATAATATGCACCTCTTGAATTCATTTTAAATTTATTGTACCTATATAAGAAGTCATAATATTAATGGGAAATGATATTGGCACTCCAAAAATTGATGTAGGCACTCCAAAATCAATGTAATTCCAAAGCTATTTTCTTTTGTTTTTGGAGTGCCTGCATCAATTTTTGGAGTGCCAATATCATTTTACATATTAATTTGCACGAAAACCCATAACAAAAATTAAATCCCGCGTCAATTTGAGTAATTAATTTATAGGAACACGTTTAGTTTTGAGTTTATGTGCACGTATTTGCAAATGTTATGAACTTACCATGAATTCACATTCACACCCAAATAGAAACGTCTATTACGGTATCTACCTATTTAACTCTGTTTACTTTGTCACTGAAAAATAGAAAATTCTCACACACACACACACACATATATATGGAATAATTTGCACCACTCTTCCGTTCTAAAAATTTCTTTAGGAGCTGGAGCTTCGAGCATGTTACAAGGGACGAATTATATCCATTGTCTGGACACGTGCCATCGTAAGGCTCAAGGGATTTAAATTGCGTAATTGACGGATGAAATAGCTAGGCACAAATACACAATAATTGACGGACATTTAAGTGTCGAAGTAAACAAAATTCCGAGAGTTTAGGGCATAAAGAGTGGAAATTTACCAGAAGAAGAATGGTCCAGCAGATAAAGAGAGAAGTAATTTGTTGGTGTTTCAAATTTGGTTATGTTGGGGAGAAATTGTTGTAAAATCATGGAAAGTCAATAAGAGTGTGTTGTTCACCAAGATTTTTTGATAAACTTCCTAATCACGCACCACGAATGCTAGCTTGCATCATATGTGGGTATTTTAGTCGTCTATTTGACTCTAGACACATTCAAAACATGAGTGGGTGGAGTTAATGCATGTACGCACAAGCATAGCCAAGGCTGTGTTTGGAACTTTTTGAAATGAATTAAGAGAAGGGAAGAAAAAGACAGAGGAGGAGGAGCAGAAGAAGAAGAAGAAGAAGAAGAAGAAGAAGAAGAAAGTGTACGTGATTACTTCTCTTTATTCGATTTTACTCGCAAACGGAAAAGAAATGTTGGGAGCCCAAGGGTAAGTCCGGTTGGTTGGTGGGTTTATTCCTCATCCAATTGACTAGGTTCGATTCTTAGAGTCAGACCGTAAGAAAGTAATTTCTTGTGAATTCTATTGTCCCGGCTTAGATATATAGTTGAAAAAAAAAGAGAGAAGGGAACAATGTTGGGGGATCAATTTCCCTTGTTTGGTTTTAGGAAAAAAAGAGAGAAGAAAGTAGCTTTGCCTAGGTTCCAGACATATATAGCCTAATAGAGATACATGCAACGTGTTTGTGAGTCAAGTCAGACTCAAAGATGAATGATGATCAAAGATCAAAGGCTGACCAGAGAGACCCTTAGGCTTAGGCCCTCATGTTTAAAATCTCTGTGCTCTCAGGTATTATCAACTTTTTTGAGTAAGTTCATACGGAGTTTTGCTTCAAAATTGAGTTTTCTGCATAGTGGGCTGTTAGGTTTGGCACCAGGAATTAGTTGAGGTGTGCGTAAATTGGCTCGAACAACTAAGTTATTTATTTTCTGAACAATTAATTTGGCTGAACAATTGACACCAACCATACGTATAGAAACCAGGGACCTTGTTTTACAGGTATTTATTTTCCATTACTCTTGGACATAGGACCAACAATTAATTAATTTGGCTGAACAATTAACAGCAACCGTACGTATAGAAACCAGGGACCTTGGTTTACAGGTATTTATTTTCCAGTACTTTTGCACATGATCTCTATCAACTTGGATATTCTTTCATTAGATCCTCAAAAAATTACACTTAACTCTTAGTAGGCAGAAGATATTAATTAATGATACATTTGGTAACCTTTTCAGTTTTTTGTTTTTAAGAAACTAGAAGTAGAAATAGGTTTATGTTTTCATAAAAACAAAACAAGAAACATGTTTGGTAATATATGTGTTTTTCAAAAAAAAAAATATAGGGAAAACACTTTTTTGTAGTTTCCATAGTTTACAAAAATTCTAAAAAGGTTTATGAGTATTTGGCCCCCAAAAGGGATTTGGGTTTTAGATACTTGGAAAATCTCTTTTCTTAATACCCTTATTCTCCTTTTTCATCAAGAGCTGTCGTAACTTGGGCTCATCAAGCTATACTCGCGGGGAAAGAAAAACGAGCAGTTTACGCTTTAGTAGCCACCGTTTTATTGGCTCTAATATTCACTGGCTATCAAGGAATGAAATATTATCAAGCACCCTTCACTATTTCGGGAAAATACAAGACCAGGCACAAAGCCACTAAATTACAACTTGAGAATATCAAAACAAATGCCCCAGCTTCACAGAAACTCCTGGACATTGTCTTTGATTCCCCTAAAACTCAAAGCGATCCTCCATATGCCTAGGATGATGTCCGGGCCAAGAGCCATAGTTATGTGGAGTTCCAGATCAACAGTAAAAAGTAATTTTAGAAAAGAAAGATTTTTCAAATTCAAAAATCATGTGTTTACGCAAATAATTTTTACCAATATGGATCTTGTTTGATAGATCTCATCGAGATCTTTAAAACAGTGTAAAAAAAATTAAAAATTATTTTTTATTTTCATTATATTTGAACTTGAAAAACTTTCTTTTTCTAAAAGTTCTTTTTACTGCGCATCCGGAACACCCGTTGTTGTTTCCATTTGGTTGTTTTTTTTCTCGTTGTTGATACCGGCAAGACCCAGCCAGATGATGTCTGCTGGTTGGCAGTGAAGGACTCTTAGTACCTGCATACCCAAACGGGGGCGCTAGTTAAAAAACAATCATTTTCTTTTGTTTATCAAATTTGCAAAGACTCAAAAAGTGACTCACCGGGGGCGGTTTGGTCCACAACTTCTCATAGGGTGAGACAAAACCGAGCTTTGCCAGTCAATCTTGAACAGGAACCAGAACCAAAGTAAAGAAGTTGGTCACAAGCTAGCCGACTAAGACAGCATGCTACAGCTAACAGCAAAGGAAAAGGCTCAAAAAACGTAAAGTAAAGAAGTTGATCACAGGCAGGCAGACACGATTAATGCCGTGGCTAGAATAAGACAGCTTCGAAGACTAATGTTGCTATGGCAAAGCCTACTTATCGTCTGCTTATTGGGATACCACTATCAAAGATTCTTAGCTAGCTAGTACTGTCCTTGGTAAGTAAGTGCTTATGAACAAGAATTTGATTAGCCTTAAGCTGCCTCCAAAGCCTTAAGTTTCACGCAACCTTTCTTCCAAAACAAAAAAGTAGAAACTTGTTACCAAACAAGTTTTCTTCATTTGTTTTTAAAAAAGTAAAAACAAAAACTAGTGCGTTCCGGTAACTTTTTTATTTTCAGTTTTTGGTTTATGTTTTTACTTTTTTCAAAACTTAAACAGAAAACATGTTTGGAAAACCTGTTATTGTTTTTTCGTTTGGTGAAAGTACATAAGCACCCCATCAACTATCACTCTTTCTCGTAAACACTCTGTCACATTTAAAAGTGCCTATGGAAACCCTCTCACCTATTCCCGTTATCCAAGTAATACCCTTCCGTCTGCTGAGAGGTCACATGTCAGCAAATTGGGCAATTTTTGGACAAAAATGCCCTTTGACAATCCCCTAGAATAGAACACTCCTCCAATCGACACCGCCACATGGCCGACGAAGCCAAGGCCAAAGGCAACACCGCCTTCTCGGCTGGCAACTATGTACGCCGACGCCGTCTGCCACTTCACGGATGCCATTGCCCTCTCCCCAAACAACCACGTCTTCTACTCCAACCAATTCGCCACCCACACCTCCCTTAACCAGTACACTAAAGCCTTATCCGACGCCCAAAAGACCGTCAAGCTCAAGCTCGACTGGCCCAAGGGCTACTCCCGCCTCGGCGCGGCCCACGTAGCTATGATGATGCCGTTCCCGCCTACAGTAAAGGCCTCGACCCCACCAACGAGGCCTTACAATTCGGCCTCAAAGATGCTCAATCCGCCGCCCCTAGTCATTGCCGTCACCTTCGTCATCGCTGTTTGGGGACATATTCTCTGGGCCCGAGATGTGGGCCAAGCTGACAGCCGATCCGAGCAAGTTTTGCCGGTGGTGGTGGTCGCCGATCACCCTCCTTCTCCCCTCTCTCTCTCTCTCTCTCTCTCTCTCTCTCTCGGAGGGTGGAGTAAATAATTTCAAGATTTTTTTTAAAAATTTTCTAAGGATATAATAGAAAATGGTATCTTGGTCATTTTCTCCATTCCGTTAATGGAGTTAGCATTTTTTTCGTTTCCAATAGTTGAAGGGGTCTCTATAGGCGCTTTTAAATGTGAGGGAGTGTTTACAAGAAAGAGTGATAGTTAAGGGGGTGTTTATGTACTTTCACCTTTTCGTTATTCAGAAACGTTTCCAAAGTTTTTGAAATTGTGGAAACATCATCAAAAAGGTGTTTTCCCTAGTTTGAATACTGTTATGAGTACCGACGGTTTCCGTTGGGAAATCGTACCGAGGGCCGCACTCGACTGTCTCCGGCCACCGGACAGCCGATCCAAGCCGTCCAAAAATTTTATAAAAAAAAAAAACTGAGGGGGCCCTCTCGGGAATTAACAGCATCCGATGTATGTAGGGTACTTGATCTAAATATCCGATGTATCTATATGTATATACACAAAAAATAGGGTGTTTACTGTTTAGATCAAGTACACTACACACATTGGATGCCATTGATTCCCGCGGGGGCCTCTCGATTTATTTTTTTTTTAGAATTTTTGAACTGCTCGGATCGATCGTCCGATGGCCAGAAACGACCCGGCATGACTGTCGGTATGATTTGCCTACGGAAACCGTCGGTACCTATATCATTTCTAGTTTTTATTAATCTAAAACCGGCGGCTCAATTTTCTCGGACACGCGTCAAATATCGGTGGCTCTTCAGCCTCTTGCACAACTTTGATCCACCTCCTCACAAAATACTCCTGGGACCTACCAATCTTAACACCTTTTGCAGCCCTTCTCCATTATTTTATTCATTTTTTTATTTATGATCACTACTCATTACTCTTTTCTATGGTTGTGTTTGCTCGGCGCATACGGGTTGTTTTAAAGTGTTTTAGACGATCCAAATTTTAAAAAAATCCAGGAAAGAGTTTAACTTTTTCACCACTCCGAAGTACTAATAACTAAGTTGAAAATCAAAACCGTTCAAAATACTTTTAAACGACTTAGATGTGTCGATCAGGCACCACGTAAAATATATCCGGTCGGCATTGAAAATTTCTCATTTTCCATTGACACCATGTGTTCGTCTCTGTCCTTACACGACCATCTCTCTCTCCTCTCTCGTGCAGGGGTATATATGATCGAAGTGAATTATAGGGCAAAAAAATTCTACAATCACATACAATTGCGAAAACACTTCACTCGGACACTGGCATTTATGTTGTTTTTAATTTCTAATGTTTACAGAAATTATATTCCCAAACATGTTTCTTGTTTTTGTTTTTATAAAAATATAAATCTGATTCTACTTCTAATTTTTTAAAAACAAAAAATTGAAAACTGGAAGGTTACCTAACTCCCCCTAAAAATAAAAAATTACCAAACGTCCCACAAACTATCAACTTTCAAAAGCCTCACTTGCAATAAAGTAACCTCTAACTTAATTTGCTTCATCATTCTCTCTCTCAAAATTTGCTACAAATTTTGAAAAAGCCACACATTTTTGTAGAGTCCATACATTTCCTAAAAAGGACAGCAAAAAGGCTTGATCCTAAGTCATGCCTACCCGTTGTGGTGGTGTCCGACCTCTGGTGCAGGCCTCTTGGGCTCGTTTATCGTAGTGCTGCAATCCACGGCGAGGCTCTTGGATTTGCGTCAGTTGGGCTAGCTCCCACATCGGGAGTTTGGGTTTGGGTGTGTGTGTTTAAAGGTTTCACTGAGCCTCTCCCTAGTCAGCAATTGCCTAGGTGAGTTGGTAAGTGAAATTACCCTCTTGACCTTCATCAAAAAAAAAAAATTAATTGAGGATGCTACGGATACCGACCGCATACACAAACCGTACGTACCAACCATATGCGGGGCCCACTGTGGGCCCTGCAAAGATGATCCGAGCCATTCAATAATTTTAAAATAAAAAACTGAGTGGACCCACAAAAAATCAGCTCCATCTGATATGTATAAGCGCTCGATCCAATCTTTCCATTTTTCATCCAATCTTTCTATTTTTTCAGATTTTTCAAAAAGAAAAGATTGGATCGAACACTTAAACACATCGAATGGAACTAATTTTTTTTACTGGTGGCTTGGGTTAGTATCCATCGAGTTACCAATCCATTAGTAGGTAGAAAACTTAAAGGCCACCAGATTGGCTTGAACAATTCACAGCAATTCTATAAACTTGGGATAGGACCACCAATCTGGCTTCACAATTTAACAGCAACCGTATAGAAACCTGGGACCTAGTTTTACAGGTATTTATTTTGGAAAATTCTACAACTACACACATTTACACACCCAGACACACACCTACACTCACAATAAGGGTGAGACTCATACACACTAAGTGTGTGGCCCCACCATTATTGTGAGTGTGGGTGTGTAAATGTGTGTGGTTGTAGAATGATTGATTTATTTTTCACTCTTGCACTTTTCGATCTCTATCAACTTGTCAACTGAGATCCCCTGTCTGGCCTATTTGTCCCACCCCTCTTGGCCGTTGATCTCGCAAATCAACGGCTGAGATGGGCCGAGCATGTTTTGCTCCAAAACGACGTCGTTTTAAGAAAAAAGTGTTTGGCCCATCTCAACCGTTGATTTGCGAGATCAACGGCCAAGAGGGGTGGGATAGGTCGGACAGGGGATCCGGCTTCTCAACTTGTATAGTTTCTTCGGGATTTAGCCCATTCCTTATCTTTAATTCCTCTTTGCTTTGAGGGATCCCTCTTTGTTCTTGTTTAATCCCCGTCTGACATAGCAAATCAGATTAATTATTTATTGAATTCCCCCCCATTTCGATCCTACAAAAATAATTCAAACGCTCATAATTCTTAAAATTTTCCTTCGTTGGTCCTTGCAAGAAATTAATTAGCTCCATCCGACGTTGGTAAGAGCTTTTTTCAAAATTCGCAGTACTAAATTCTGAGAGAGAAAACGATGAAGCCAAATTAAGCTAGAGGTTACTTTTATTGCAAGCGAGACTTTTCAAAGTTGATGGTTTAATAACTTCTACCTACTAAGAGTACTAGTGTAATTTTTTGTGGATATAAATGAAAGACTATACAAGTCTTTTTTGAAATTAAGGCAAAAAAATTTCATTAAACTCTGAATTTGCATAGTGGTGGTCCTACCCAAGTTTTTAGAGATCTATATATGTGCCAGAGTGAAAAATAAAATACCTGTAAAACAAGGTCCCAGGTTTTTAAACGTACGTACGTACGGTTGCTGTAAATTGTTCACCCAGCCAAATTGGTGGGCCTATCCAAGTTCATAGGATTGCTGTGAATTGTTTTTTCAGCCAATCTGGCGGCCTTAAAAGTTTTCTGAAAAACCAATGACACTAGAACTTACCTATTGTTGTCTTTTTCAGTAAATTTTGCTCACTTGGAGCTGCTTTTCCCACCCCCCCTACACTGCCGCCCTCTCTCTCTTGTCAAGAAGATCAAAATGTCCCCAACTCGCTCCTTTTAACTAATTTTTTTTTTGTTTAATTCCTTATTTCTATTATCTTATTTTTTTAATTTAATAACTTATTTAATTTTAATTTGGTTAACTCAAATAATATTTTCAACTATAATATGTTTCTTACATTTAAATTTGGCTTTATATTTAAGCCTCCATTCTCTTGAACTTAACTTAAATTTGGGAACTTTGTTCTTATTTGAATTTTTTTCGCATTTGTTAGTTTTGAGTTATTGATTCGTCTTGACGAGAAGAATTGAAGAAATAATTTTTTTTTTACTTTTACCCAAGTATTTGAGAAATAATCACTTTTTAGCAAAATACTTGGGTAAAAGTAAAAAAAAATTACTTTTTCGATTCTTCTCGTCGAGACAAATCAATAACCCATAAAAGTTTGACACAAAACTAATAAATGCAAAAAAAAATTCAAATAAGGACAATTTTCAGATTTAAGTTAAGTTCAAGAGAATGAGCCTAAGAACTTTATATTATTTTAATTTGTCTTAACAATGAATAATAAATAAATAAAATATACACCGTTTATCTATGAAAATTGAAACATTTCCGGTTCAGACAGAATAAATACTTCGTTTATATATTGCTCCAATTTTAAATTCAGTTGAACCGGTACGAAGATCTTACTTTTTTTTATCATTTAATCCTAAATGTCATAATGAATTTTTTACTCTAAGGCCTTTCAACAAGCACCTTAAAACTCCTTATTTAGTTTGAGGGCTTTCTAAAGGTACCCATTGAAAGGCCTTAGAGCCAAAAAGTTATTATGACCATTTGAGATAAAATAATCAGAAAAATAAGATCATTGCACCGGTTCAAACAGATTGAAAATTGAAACACTTAATTTCTTAACTATATTTTTTAATATATAAACTATGTAAAAAAATAAGTGTTCCAATTTTTAATCTGTTTGAACCAGTGCGAAAATGTTATTTTTTTGATCATTTAATCCTAAATGGTCGTAATAAATTTTTGACTCTAAGGTATTTCAACGAGCACCCTAAGACTCTTTATTTAATTTCAGGGTTCTCTTAGGATGCCCATTGAAAGTCCTTAGAGTCAAAATTCATTATGACTATTTAATATAAAATTATTAGAAAAATAAGATCTTTACACCGATTCAAATATATTGAAAATTGAAATACTTAATTTTTTAATATATAAACGGTGTAAAAAAAATAAGTGTTCCAATTTTCAATTCGTTTTAATCGATGTGAAGATCTTATTTTTCTTATCATTTCATCCTAAATAGTTGTAATGAATTTTTGGCTCTAAAGCCTTTCAATAAGCACCCTAAGAGAGACCTGAAACTAAATAAAAAGCCTTAGGGTGCTCGTTGAAAGGTCTTAGAGTCAAAAATTTATTATGACTATTGAGGATAAAATGATAAAAAAAAAATTTTTGCACCAATTCAACCGGATTGAAAATCGGAAAACTTAAATAATATTAAATAAATAAAAGAGAAAAAATATATAAAGATTATTAAGTAAATAAATTAGAAATGGGGTTGGGGTATTTCTGGGCGCAGGCTGTGGGGTATTTTAATTTCGGCGGGGGGGGGGGGGGGGGGGGGGGCAGAAGCAATTTACTTCCCTTAAAATCTCACTTTGCCCTCCTTTCTTCACAATGATGTCGCCTTCCCTACATTCGAACGGGAAGTGTTGGAAATTGTCTTCCATCAGTTAATTATCTCTTCTGAAAACTAGTACTGTATATGAGTACGGGTGGTCTCTCCACTTATTACCAATTAATTTTGAGTTGGATGCTTTAACAGAAAGTGAAGTGAAATGTTGAACTTGACTTGAAATGTAAGCGACCCTTATATGCGAACCGTTTATCTTATAGGATACGTCAAGAAAAATAGGTTTGCAAAGAATCAACTTTGCCGGAGACTGATAAACAAGTGCATGTGCAAGTTACATTTTATTAGGTGAAATGAATGGAAAAAATATTTTGAATTGAAACCTTCAAATTACAGAATAAATTAATGCACCTTATTCAGTTATCTATCAATATCTGATCAAACTAAATTTTATGAGATTCTTTTTCCATTGTGCTTCAGATGAACGGTACGGATTATGATTGTAGGTCCACAATGAGGAGCAACAACAAACCTAAAATGTGAAATTAGGTGTAGGTGACAGAAGTTTTGAAGGTGCCCCCACATTTAGGAGCTCAGATGCACTATCAAATTAATGACCCATTCAACTGATCATGTATATGGTACCCAGCTCCATTGACCTCATGCAGGACAAATAGTTAGAGTGCCTTTTCCCAATATTTTTTTGGTTCAAGCTCATGATAATTAATAGTCAAAAAATTTCCGCTGAATGATATTTTAGTTGACCTGCCTAGAAATCCGTAAAGACATGAATTTTAATAGTTCATTTGGTTTACTGGAAACACTTTTTAGATTTCTCATGTCCACTTGACCAAATCACTTAGAGTTATTAGGGGTAGCTCCATTGGAGTTTGAGAAGGCTGAAGCGAACCCCATTGAGTTCAAAAAATGAACCTATATGTTATACCTTTTTTTTTTTTGCATATAAGTTGATTTTTCTTTAATATTCTCTGTACTAGATCATTCGCACAAGTACGTAATCTTTCTTAGATGTGTAGATTATATATGGTTACATAAGAGATGGAAAGGTAAATAAAGTAGAAAGAACATAATTGCAAGTACCCAAAGAAAAAAATATATATATATAAACCAACCCGCATATACTATAACAGAAGCAGTAATTACAAAATCAAATGAAATTACACTAGCTAAACAAACGTGATAGAGCAACCGAAGAATTATGGAAGAGCAACCAAAGAATTACGGCTCGAGATTCTTTGAGGTGATCAGGATGGTGAAGGAATCAACAAGTCTACAACCGCAAGTAAACACACAAACACTTACACACACGATCACAACACATGCATGAGAGACTTTGTTATAGTAAATCTATCAGTAAATCTCCCGTACACATATACTCCTAAATGTGTGGACACCTTAATTCAAAACCATCTCTAACCTACACCTAATTTCATATTTCAGGTTTGTTGCTCCTCGTCCCAGACCTACAACCATAATCCGTACCAGACCTACAACCATAATCCATACCGTTCATCTCAAGAACACCCGAAAAAGAATGTAAATTTTAAGGTTTCAATTCAAAACACTTTTTCCATTCATTTTACCTAATAAAATGTAGTAACTTGTACATGCACTTGTCTATCAGTCTTCAACGAAGTTGATTCTTTGCAAACCTGTTTTTTTCTTTTTTCCTTTTTGGCATATTCTATAAGATAAACGGTTCGGATATAAGGATCACTCAGAAACCTTACGCTTGGAGTCAAGTTCAACATTTCACTTTCCGTTCGAATCAAGTGAAGGTGACATCAATGTGAAGCGAGGAGGGCAAAGTGAGATTTAAGGAAAATGAGTAATTATACAATAGTTCGGGAGTACCGTTACGTGGTACTCCAGACCACTTTACAACCACACGTTCTGATGGGATCCATACACTTGTACTAAAAAAGACAACAAAAAGGCTTGATCCATTAATAGGTAAGTTGTTGATTTTTCAGAAAACTTAAAGGCCACCAGATTGGCTGGAACAATTCACAGCAATTCTATAAACTTGAGATAGGTTTAACAATTTATTTGGCTGAACAATTAACAGCAACCACCGTACGTATAGAAACCTGGGACCTTGTTTTACAGGTATTTATTTTTCAACTCTTGCACTTTTATATCTCTATCAACTTGGATATTCTTTCATTAGATCCTCAAAAAATTACACTTAGTACTCTTAGTAGGTAGAAAATATTAAGGGTGCGTTTGGTAAAATTTTTAGTTTTTTATTTTTAAGAAACTAGAAGTAGAAATGGGTTATGTTTTTATAAAAACAAAAACAAGAAACATGTTTGGTAAAATTTTTGTTTTTCAAAAAAAAAAAAAAGAAGAAGGGAAAAACATCTTTTTGTAGTTTTCATAGTTTACAAAAATTCTAAAAAGTTTTATGAAAAACAAAAAACTAGAAACTTGTTACTAAACAAGGTTTCTTCATTAGTTTTCAAAAAAATAAAAACCAAACCAAAAATTAAAAACAAAAAGTTACCAAACGCCGCCTAAACTATCAACTTTCAAAAGCCTCGCTTGCAATAAAAGTAACCTCTAACTTAATTTGCTTCATCATTTTCTCTCTCAAAATTTACTACGAGTTTTGAATAAGTCACACGTTTTTTTTTTTTGGTCCATATACACTCCCTAAAAAAGACAACAAAAAGACTTGATCCATTAATGGAGGATACTACGAATACTGACTAGATACACAGACCGTATGTACCGACCATTTGCGTGGCCTGCAAAGATGATCCGAGCCGTTCAATAATTTTAAAATAAAAAACCAAGTGAGACATCAAAAAATCAGCTCTATCCGATATGTATAAATGCTCGATCCAATCTTTCCATTTTTTCCAATTTTCCAAAAATGAAAAGATTGGATCGAGCACTTAAACACATCGGATGGAGCAAATTTTTTATGGGCCCACTCGGTTTTTTTATTTTAAAATTATTGAACAGCTCGGATTATTTGTGCGGAGCGCGGAGTGGGTCCCACATACCGTCGGTTGCCATGGTCAGTGTGCTTGGGTCGGTATGGAATCCATAGAGTTACCGATCCATTAATAGGTAGAAAACTTGAAGGAGAACTGATGTTGGTACCGACCAATAGGGTAGGGAAAATGTACCGATGGCTGCGCTGGGCAGTCTCCGGCCACTGAACGGCCGATTCGAGCGGTCCAAAAAAATTTTTAAAAAAACCAAGTGGGTTTGCATGAGAATCAACGTCATCCGACGTACGTAGGTGCTCGATCCAAACAGCTCATTTTTTTGTACATATATGTACAGACGAAAACATGGGATGTTTGGATCAAGCACCTACACAAGTCGGATGCCGTTGATTTTCGTGTAAGCCCACTCTGGTTTTTTTTTTTTTAATTTTTGAACGGCTCAGATCGACCGTCTGGTGGCCGAAGACGGCTTGGAGCAGCTATCGGTGCACTTTCCCTATGGTACCCATCCGTACCAATATCATTTCCGAACTTGAAGGCCCACCAGATTGGCTGGAACAATTCGCAGCAATTCTATAAAGAGCTGTGCTACGTGCACAGCAAGCTGTGCACAGCAGCTGTGCACAACGGCCTTTTTCTCCCGCCTCGGGTCGCGCAAAGATGATCGGAATTTCTGAAGTGATTTTGGGTGTTTTGTTAACACCTCTAACAATATCGAACGAAGCTCATTTTTTACAGAGACCTTAAACGACATATTTTGAACAAAATGAGCGGCTCCGATCATCTTTGCGCGATCCGAGGCGGGACAAAAAGGCCGCTGTGCACAGCTGCTGTGCACGAATCATTTCTGTTCTATAAACTTGGGATAGGACCACCAATTAATTTGGCTGAACAATTAACAGCAACCACACGGATAGAAACCTGGGTCCTTGTTTTACAGGTATTTATTTTTCACTCTTGCACATAGATTTCTAAAAACTTGAGATAGGACCACCAATCTGCAAATTCAGAGTTTAATGAAATTTTTTTTGCCTTTCAAAAAAAAACTTGTATAGTCTTTCATTTATATCCTAAAAAAATTACACTAGTACTCTTAGACACTAGTACTCTTAGTAGGTAGAAGTTATTAGGGCAAAGTCCACTTTCACCCCATGTGGTTATCGTCATGTGCGGATATCCTCTTTATGGTTCAAAACTGACCACATAACATACCTGTGGTTTTGAAAATATGCGGATAGACCCTATGCCGTCATGTTTTACATCTATATTAACGGATGTGTATCTCACACGCCTCTAGAATGTAATCTGAGTCGTTCAAAATGTATTAAATAAAGAATAGAGTATCTCTGTGAATAAATCATCTCGATCAGCCATCAATAACCCAGTGATCTAATTTTTAGTAAATTCAAATTTGAGATTTTAATTTTATAACAAAATTGATTTGACCATGAGCTTTTCATTTTTTAATTGACTTGAATTTTGACATAGATGTAGTACTTGTCAAAATTTACAATATCAACGGTTTGAATTCAATTTTTGGTATAGGGGATGGTGTGGTTAGATTTAAAAAAGAAGAAGAATCAAGGAACACGATGAGGGTATATCGGTCTTTTAATGTTGTGTATGTTAATATGGATGAAAAACATGATTGCAGAGGGTCTATCTGCACATTTTCAAAATTGCATGTAGGTTATATGGTCAGTTTTGAACCATGAGAGGGATATCCGGACATAGCGATAACTACATGGGGTCAAAGTGGACTTTGCCCAAGTTATTAACCATCAACTTTCAAAAGCCTCTCCTGCAATAAAAGTAACCTCTAGCTTAATTTGGCTTCATCGTTTTTTCTCTCAAAATTTTGTACTACGAATTCTGAAGAAATCCCTTATCGATGTCGGATGGAGCTAATTTTTACAGGGACCAACGAAGGAAAATTTTAAGAATTATGAGCGGTGTGAATCATCTTTTGTAGGACTGAAATGGAAGGAAAAATTCAATAAATAATTAATCTGATTTGCTATGCCAGATGGCGATTAAACAAGAACAAAGAGGGATCCCTCAAAGCAAAGAGGAATTAAAGATAAGGAATGGGCTAATCCCGACAATTGTGGTGGTCGCCTCCGTGACAAGTAAGCGAATTCCTTCACCGAAAAGTCTAGAACCACAAATAAAATTACACACTCACAAAGAAGGGCCCCCGGAGGTGTGTAGTATGTGTGAGCCCCATATGTCTTGTGATTGTGTGTGTGTGTGTTTGTTTGTGGTTGTAGAATGGTTGATTCCTTAACTGAAATTTTTTTTTTTTGTGTGTAGTTGAATTGAATATGTAAGACCAAGAATCTCGAGCTGTAATTCGTTGGTTGCTTTTCCGTAAGTCTTCGGTTGCTCTATCATGTTTGTTTAGCTAGTGTAATTTCATTTGATTTTGTGACTTCTGTTATGCAAGTGCTTTATTTTGTTTTTTTCTTGGGCACTTGCAATTGTGTTCTTTCTACTTTATTTACCTTTCTATCTCTTATGCAAATTATGTAATCATAATTTCTTTTAATACATTTACACATCTAAGAAAGAGTAGGTACTTGTACGAATGATCCAGTACAGATCAATATTAAATAAAAATTAACGTATATGCAAAAAAGGGTATAACATATTCAGGGGGTGTTTCCAGTATTGAAAAATTTGTGGCTTTTTATTTGTGATTGAGAAATTGTTAGGTGTTTCTGCTAGTGAATAAGTTGTTGAGAAATATCAAGTTGTTTCCGGTTGTAAATAAGTTGTTGATGGGTTTGTGAGTAGAGTTACTATAGCAAAAAAAAAAATTGTTGACAATTTTTTTGTTAGTAAAAACGAAATGGTAAAATGCTGAAACTTTTTTATTAGTGCAAACGAAATGGTAAAATGCGTTGAGTTTTTTGTGGTTTTTGTTAGTGGAAACACCCCCTCAAGGGGTTTGCTTAAACATTCTCAAACCCTGATGGAGTTGTTTAACTCCGAGTGGTTTGGTCAAGTGGACATAAGAAAGTTAAAAAGTGTTTCCACTAAACTATACAGACTAAAATTCATGTTTTCACAGATTTCTAGGCAGATTATTTTCCCCACATACATCAACTAAAGTACTATTTAGCGAAAAAAACTTGACTATTGTCATTAGCCTGAATCAAAAAAATATAATGGACGCACCCTAACTATTTGTCCTCGATGAGATCGCATATTCGAATTCCACGGGGCCAAACATTTCAAACCTTGGAACCACTAGAGGATTTGTACCGTCTTTAACTTCAGGGCCCCAAAATTAATCGACGTGGGCGCAAACTGACCCAAATATTCAATTATAAAAAAAATTGGAGCTGCCACTTATCAACGGGAAGTGAAGGGTAAAACTTTACTTGAAGTCCAATGGCAATGGGGACGGGTCGGGGACGGGGGTACTACCTCCACCCCTTACCCCATCCCCATCCCCAACCCAAACAGGGAACGGGGATTCGGGGATTTGGAATTCGGGCACCTGGATTTCACAATTTCAACACCTAATAGCATATACTAGCATGTGAAAGCCGAAAGGACTTTGATTGTTTTGTATTTTTTTTCCAGGGAAAAGGACTGAGGAAACAGTACTAGTAACGGTTGTCGGTTGACCAGGAAGTTAGAAGCCAACAAAGCTCCACAAACAGAATTAGAAAAGCCAACAAAATAAAATAAAGTAATCAGGAACGGCCATATTTATCATTTTATATATATATATATATATATATATATATATATATATTTCGGGGATTCGGAGACGGGGCGGGGCCGGGCGGGTAACGAACGGGAAACGGGGACGGGTAGGGTTCGGGGCGGGGACAGACCTATCCCTGTCTCCTACCTGATCCCCGAATTTTTTTAAAAAAATTCCCCATACCCTACCCAATCTCCAAACGAGTCCCTGAAGTTCAAGAATTTTCGGGACGGGGAACGGACGGGTTCAAACGGGTCGGCCGAGATTGACATCCCTAAGTCCCTGGGTATGGGGTGTGTTGTGCGTTAACACGGCAAACACGCCATCTGACTTTTATAGCAGGTGTCATCTTTTGGTTGGCTTGGGGTACCACGTATGTATGCCACGTGGTACCCCATTTGGAAAGGGGAAATGCTGTAGCACACTCTCTGTGGTACGACATCGTAACCATTCAAAAGTGTTTTCAGTCTAAACCGCTAGTTGATGAGATCGACGGCTGTGTGCCGTCATACACGCGCACTACACAGGATGCACTGTAGCACTTCCGGATCCCTTTATTTGCAACCAAAATTCCTCAAGTGATGGACACCAAAATTTACTGTAAAAGAGAACAAAACTACAAAAGGGGTAGATCCGTTAATAGGTAAATTGGTGTGCCATTGGTCTATCACAATTTGCGTCATTGTGGTGGCAAGTAAACTTAAATATTAGGGCCACCAAATTAAATGGGCTGAAAATTACGTAGCAGCCGTGTAGACATAAATTCGTTTTTTACAGGTATTTATTTGTAATTCAGAAATCATTTAAAGCCGCGTTTGGAAGACTATCAATAAGGGGTCCCAATGTCTGAGCCCCCAACACAACACATGCGCTGTATGTCGATTGCTTATGTTTCACTAACTAAAATAAGTATTTATTTTTCGAATAAGTATGAATTTTTTGAATTAAAGGGTGGTGTATTGTGAGAGAATGACCTATCTTGTAAAGCAGAAAATAGTTAATTAAAAAATAAGAACTTTATCAGAACGGGCGCTCCTACATTGCGATAAGAAGCAACACACAAGTTGTAGTAATCATTTAAAGAAACAACAATGCAAGGTATCCTTAAAAACTACTAAGGAGATTACCCAAAAATTTTATAGATATTGGGGACCAGATTCATCCTTGTATGTATTGCGAGTGATGTCCCAAAAAAATTAATCCATTAGACCCGACTAATGCAAAGAAAACGAGATTTTTCGCAATTAAATAGGGTTGTAAGTGAACCGAGTCTATTTGTGAACAAAGTTGAGTATAACTCTACCCATAACGAGAGTTGCAGCAATGGATTGACCTGGTAGTCAAGCTTGTTAGCATCTCGAATGGGTGTGGTATATGGTGTACATGTATTAGTAGGTGTGCTAAGATCGAGAACAAACAAATATGTGTTTTATGTGCTACAATGAGAGTGTCATCTTGTGTACCAGAGTGTGCTACCTTAGTTTTGCTTCTTCTTTTTTTGGTTCAAATTTCAAGACACTTTTTTTTCCCCTCAAAATGTTGACAATATATTGTAAGCTAGCTAGTACAATTTATATTGCAATTTATTGTTATCATTTTGTTACTTTCTATTGCTTAGGAGTAATTGTTCTTGAGTATTTTCACTACTACATTTTCGAAACTTTTTCCACTGTCCTAGTTAATCTCAACATGAGTCCTATAAATGTTCCAAAAAAATATTTTTATATTTTTCTACACGACAAATGACAACAACAAATTGCAATATCTAAAAGAAAGGGAGGTCAATTTGCTCAAGTATTACAAATGTAAATTGATAAAAATTAAAATTTGTTGAGCAGATTAGAGTGCGCTCTACTAGCTCACCCTTCAAATTATGTAAAAATGCACTAGCAAAATACAGTTTTGAAGCTAATTTTTACAAATTCTGCTAAATACGCTCTTAAACATACAACATATTCTTTTTTTGAATTTTGTAATGTGTACATTTTCAATTTCGTCTCATTTTAAGATAAACCAGTTTCTTTTCACTTCATCCTTAACATTTCCTTTACCTCTTATTACTTTAGAAATTCGAACCAAGATCTCGTGTATCAAGATTACTCATGGGATCTCTCGTGATGCAAAATGGAGCTCATTGCAGTCCTATTTAACGATCTCGAACCGCTGATCAGCCTTAACGTATATATCGATGACACCAAAATTCAAGTTGATCGGACATTTGCTTGCCATATATACTTTATGAAAATGAAATCCTAAACAGTCAAATCATAGACGAAATAAGCTTCATTCGGATGGACGTCGATGGCTGATGAATTTGTTTTTTAGCGTGGATAATAAACTCATCGAGACTTACAAAGAAGACCGTACGTGCAATGTCCTATTGTTTAAAGAAATCACATGAGGATCGTCACTGGATATGCTCTTTGCTCGAGAAAGTCAAGGATCAAACACAAAGATAGTGGGATGAACTTCAAGAAATTAATCAAATTCCTTTTCTTTTCTTTTTTTAGCTTAGCTTTCACGTTTAAAAATGTACTCCTACTATTGCTTTCAACATTCCAGCGGGTTGAGCTTCTTTGTACAAAATCAAAAAACTAATTAGTGACAAATACAACAACGGATGAGCTCATGGACTGGACCATCTAGTTTATTTGTTTGTGAGTCTTTTCTGGGCAAACTTTGATGGTCCAAACCGTTAACATTATAGAGTTCATCAAGAATATCAACCATGCCAAAATTAAATTTATCGGATCAACTTGATTTTTGGCGTGACAAATGATCTCAATGAGATCTAAAATGTGAACGGATGAGATCTAAAATGTGAACGATTTGAATCATCAAAGTATGTAGACCCAGAAAAGACCCACAAACGGACAAATTGGACAGTGTAGTCTATTTAATTTCATGGACCCTCCCCCATGCAAAAATATAACTTTGCTCATTTGGAGTACACTAACCCAATCATAAAGGATTTGCACATACACGTGAAATCTGTACCTGCGAGTACAAATTTGGCATTGACCCGTTAAGTGTTACAAAAAAAAAAAATTTTGATCGGAGACAAAATAAGCGGTTTAGATTGTTTTTTGGGAATTTGAAATGGGTCCAAACCAGATTTGTATTTACATCCAATGGCAGATTTAGAAATCTCATATAGATGGGTCACCTCTCGAGTATTGAGTTGATAAAAATTCTCATAATCTAATATAACGACAATATGCATTCAAGAAAAAATTATAATGAGTACAAAAAATGTTAACCATGTTTTATAGAGCACAAAACTTTGAACTTAAACATACTAGTAAAACATTAAAAAAAAATCGGTCTTGCTATTTTTAGTCCACTGGGCTGACAATAAACACACTAGAAAACAAAGAAAATACGTATTTCTGTGTACTTTTTATACCCTTTAATACACATTCATACACTCACTATTATTAGCCCATTGGACTGATTTTAGAATTTTCCTTGTGGTATTGCTTCTACCTAGCAATTGCCGCGTGGAGTTCAACTCCCACTAGCCACAAGAATTTTTTCAATTTCAATTTTTCAATTGGTACAAGACACCTCACACGTTATGTTTTCGGCAATTTTATATATATTACTTAAGTTTTTGGGTAAAAAAAAATATTCCGATAATTTCAGCCTTTCAAGTGGGTCACGTGACCCATCTGTGTCTTAGCTGAATCCGCCTCTGCTTACATCTGTACATGTGAATAGCAATTAGCGACGCTGGACATTTTATCCTTCTTTTGATCAAATCCAAATTTTAAGTAAACTATTTGCGCGAATAATTTATTTATTTCCTAAACGAATCTGGACCATCCATTACAACAATAGACGGGTAGTGATCCGTTGAATTCGTAGAACATTTACTAAGGAAAATGACCACTTTTGTCCACAGACCAGTTATTTTATCAGCTCCATATATGTAAACAAACCAGAAATTTAACTGCTTTCATGGCAATTTTTTTGGTCAAAAGTTGAAAACCTGAATTAATGGATTTATGAAATTGAAACCAAACGCCGTTCGGCTAAATTTTTTGTCCATATTCAATTTTTTTTGTATTTGTTAGTTTTTCGTCAATTTTTTTAGAATTATTGCTTCGTCATGACGAAAGGAATTTAAAAAGTAAAAAATTACGGTCGAAACCTAATTTTTTTGAATAAAGACAAAAATAAGCCAATTTTTTCGTCTTTATTCAAAAAAATTGGATTTCAATCGTAATTTTTTACTTTTTAGATTTCTCTTGTCATGAAGAAGCAATAATCCCCAAAAAATTAACAAATACGAAAAAAATTTAAATAAAGACAAAAAAATAAGCCAAGCGACTTATTTAGCCAAACGACCAAAAGTCGGCTGATAATAATTGTGAGTTTCCACCCTTAGTTCCACATCAGCTACATGTCAAAATGTGGGTTTGCATAGAAGACAACGTCCACAAGCTACTATCAATATGAGGTTAATTTTTTGAGCCACATAATTTAAGTTAGGTTAAATAGGTCAGCTAGCGTAAGTCGTTACAGTGCTATATACCGTCCCAATTTCATACTCCAAATTTAATCTTTGACGAAGTTGTCTTGGCAAAAACAAGCTAGCCAAGTGGTTTAAATTTTTTTTTTTATCTATGTTTAAATTTTTTCGCATTTGTTTGGCGTCAAATTTTAATGGATAATTGATTCGTTTCAACGCCAGGAATCGAAAAAGTAAAAAAACTATTATCCAAACTCAAACTTTTTTGAATAAAATAAAAAATAAGCCAAAAATTATGAATTTCGATAACACTCCCTCCGTCTCAGTTTAAATGTCTCCCGTGAAAATCCTTGTATTTTCAAACCCCCAAAAAATATTTTTTTATATGTTATTTTTTTTTATTTCTTACACCAATTTAAAGTACTCAATGTGTACATGAATTTGATATAAAATAAATAAATGATATATAAACCATACTCCTATAATTTTGGAGTTTGAAAATGCACGGATTCCGGGGACATTTAAACCGGGACGGAGAGAGTAATTTTTTACTTTTTTGATTAAGACGAATCAATAATCTGTAAAAATTTGACACAAAACTATCAGATACAAAATAAATAAATAAATTTGAATAAAAACAAAAATAGCCCGAAGTCATCATCTAGTTTATTAATTCCATTGTACTAGTAGTAGCAGTTTCTTGAACAAAGTATTTTAACGGTATAGAATCGCAAAAAGATTATTTTTTTTATGAATGATTTGAGGTTACGAACACTGTAACTAATTTTGGGGTCCTAAAATTAACGATCGGACATACCTCTCCAGCGGCTCCAAGATTTGAAATGTTCGGCGTTTATAAAATTCGAACATGCTAACTCATGGAGGACAAAAATTGCAAAAGGATTTGGAGATCGCAGTTATTGAATTTTACTCGTACACATTCATTTTCGTTGTCGGGAGAAGTACATGAAGTTTAATTTCTCATTTATTAGTAGTAGTAATTTTCATTTCATTTATGTCCTTCTGCAGGGCCCAGTAAGGGCCGCCCAATCCTTAACTAGACATGAACCGAGCTGCCTATACCTATGAGTCTATGACCTAGTATTTATTTACTCCGTTATTATTGGATCTAATCATTAATTTCTTGGTGAATTCTTACTCCGTTCCGCTGAGAAAAATTAGTACTTAGGTGATGTATTGTGAAAGAATGATCTGTTTCGTAAAGCGAATAAATACTTTTTTTTTGTTAATCGAGGGAAGAACACTCGCACATGCAAGAGTCCTGACTAACTAAGCTAACGACAGTTAGTTAGCGAATAAGTATTTTTAAAATATAGTAAGAATTTTAGCGAAACACTTGTTGGGTTTGTAGATTTTAAACAATTAACCAAAGTAGTACTGTTAAATTTTTGGGAAGAAAAATGGAAAATAAAAAAGAGAAGAAGACAAGAACAAATAAATGAAGTGGAGGGAACTAAATAAATGGAGTAGTTTTTTTTTTTTTTTGATTGAGTTAAGAAAATGTGGAGAAACTGAAAAGTAGTTGGGAAAACATTGTGACTAATAGATAAAAGAAAATTGTAAAATCAACCCAAATGGCTGTGTATTAAAGGATGTAAAAAATATACAGAAATAAGTGTTTTCATTTTTTATTTTTTATTGGCAACTCCCGTGGTCTCTTGTAAGAATCTATATTTGTATGGTTATGTGAAATGTTTGGGAAAATTTCTTTTATATCCCTTCGACTTTGATTAAAAATTCATTTTGGTCCTTAACCTTTCAATTTTGACCAAAAAATACTTCGACTTCCAATTTTTTTCAATGTCATCCTTTAGAAGGAATCCGTTTTCTTTTTGGACGGAAAAAACGACGTGCCCAACACGTGACTCCTTTTGGGGGACATTATTGCCATTTTCCCTTTCTTACCCTTGGTCCATTGGAGGGAACATTTGCCGCCAAGAATGGTCCCCCTATATATAAAAATGGTCCGCCCTTCAAATGAATAAAAATAAAAAAAATATGACAAAATGACTTTTAATTTGAAGGGGGGACTATTTTTATAAACAGATGGACCATTTTTACATATAGGGGGACCATTTTTGGGGGCAAATATTCCCTCCAATGAACCTAGGGTAAGAGAGGGGAGAGGGAGGAGGAGAAAGGGCAATAATGCCCCTCAAAATCAGTCACGTGCTAGGCACGTTGTTTTTTCCGTCCAAACAGAAAACGGATTCCTTCTAAAGGATGACATTGAAAAATTTTGAAAAGTCGAAGTATTTTTATGTCGAAATTGAACAGTGAAAGACCAAAATAAATTTTTGATCAAAGTTGAAGGGAAGAATAAAAGAAATTTTCCCGAAATGTTGTCACTTATTTTTTCGTTTTTCTCCATTGTTGTTAGGTAATACTGGTTAGAATCGGAAGGGGAAAAAAATATTATTTAGCCTCGTTTGAAACCTGAATTTGTAAAGGGATTTGCCTAGAGACGGAAAAAAAAAAAAAGATATCATCAAACAAATAATTTAGTTTATTTATTTCATCATTATTTTCTTTTCTTCATTAATTCCTCTCTACCACTTGTCCTATTTTTATGAAAATTATTCAATCCAAAAGGGGGCATTTATAAACTTACATGCCTCTATTGACGAAACTTGCATTCAACTCTCAACTTCCTCCCATTGAAGTGCATCTATTTTCTTTCTTTTTTTTCCCAAATATTAATGTGTACATCAGCAGGGGTTAGTGGAGGCTATCTATAGTCCTGAACCCCAAATGCCAATGATGGAACTCGAACCCTGAAGTCCCACATGAGAAGAACCAGAAGATGCTAACTAAGCTATAGCTCATTGGCCATCTAATATGTTAACTAATATACCTTCAGATTAGGCTCTTAAATAATACAGAGAGAGGGAGAGAGAGAGAGAGAGAGAGAGTTGATACTCCATACAAGCATTGAAAAGCCATTAGATGATTCATTTCATGTGCCAACCAAGAACACCTCAGGTTACAATTAAGAACATTCAAGGGTTCTCAGTACTAGTATTATCCAATTTTTCTAAAGCACTTTTATTTTCTTTCGCTTCATTTTTAGGTGATCGACTGTAAGTTCCTGCAGTAAGTGACCTTAAATTTTGTTGCATTTCCCTATGAGTTCCTTCAATGCCCATCAAAATTGATACTCCGTAATTAACACTTAGTAATGGCTGCTGATTTTGCCACTCTCTTTTTTGTTAACGTCACTCCCCTGCAAGTATATTTTTAACAAAGAAAGGAGTGGCAAAATCATTTCCCTTAATAAGTCGTATAGTATTTATGTTTCAAAGAATTGCCAGATTCCCTAGATCCGCATTGTCACGTGACACGAGATTCTGTCACATGACTAGTAAATAACTAGTTCCAAAAGGGTAAAATGGTCATTTGAGATTTGGCTCCTGCAGCAGGCCTTAGATTGGGCATTGAGTTTACGGCCCACTAATTCGTAAATAAAATACTGGACTCTAAAAAAGGACAACAAAAAATGAAATACTGAACTCTAAAAAAAAGATACGTAAGGAGTACCAATACCATTGAGTTTGGCAATATGAAACAGTAAAAAAGGACGAAATGACTTAAGTTCGAATTCAATGCTAAGCAAGTAAAACTCGAACACATAATTAAAGCTCTTTAAATTTTTCAAGCCAAACTTGTCAATTCCCTGGGGGCCTGGGGGCCGGGGCCGGCTTGTTTTGGAACCCTAATCGGAACAAAAAAAACGTACCGTTGTTGGTTAGGCTACTAATGCCAAAATGGACTACAGAACAAATCAAAATGGAGTAATAAATAATAAATCTACTTCAGTAGAACCAGTAGTGGGGTTGACTCAACTCTGGAGCTCCATATCTCTATTTTTCTTCCAAAACCAAATGTACTTTTTGAATTACTATTTATTTCACTTTTATGAGGATAAATAGTGACATAAAAGTGACATAAAGTTTCCCGTCGACCCCCTTGGACACTTTCTTTCATTATTTGTGTTTGTCAGTATTCATTCTTATGACCTTGCCCCGTTCCACTTTCTTTCTAAATTTTTTTTTTAAAAAGAAAATAATTTCAAACTCAAATATAACGAAAATAAAAAATAATTTTTTAATTTTTTTGTACCGTTTAAAAGATCTCAATGAGTTCTATCAAATAAGATCAATATTGGTAGGAAAAATATTTGCGTAAATATATAATTTTTGAACTTAAAATTACCTTTTTTTTAAAAAAAATATTTTTTAAAGAATGTGGAACACCTAGGGTCTCCATTTTAGAGGGTTGATGGGACACGTTGTTTTACTATCTATCATCATAAAGGTAAAACTAGAGGAAAAAATGTAAAACAGATGATGGGTTAGAATTGTTCTTTCTCTATAGTTAAAGAAACGGAAAGTGGATTGGAGATGCCCTAAAAAAGATTATCCTTTAATCATTTTTTAAGGCCTAATTTTCCAAAAATTCTAAAAAAAGCTTTTTTTCCATTTGTAATTTTTTCAAGGTAAAAAGTGCTAAAAGTACTATTTAGCATTTTTAGCACTTTTGGAAAACTAGCCCTAAATGTTTTATACAAAAAAAAAAACATGAAAATTTTGAATAAAAAATAAAGTACTTTCCTACATAATTTTTTCAGTTTCTTCGTACCAAATTAAAGATCTAATTGAGTTTTTTAATTTGATGCAAAAAAATTGATAAAATTATGTATGTAATTACTTTATTTATTTTATCTAAAATATACTTTAAGGAACAGTTAAAACAGGATGAAGGGAGTAATAGGTAATGCCCCTTGCCCAACATTTTTGTTGATTTCATCTAATGGGACATGCTACTCGGTCCAGTCAAAGACATATTATCCATGCCGGGACTAAAAGATTCACAAGAAATTACTTTCTTACGGTCAAATCTCAAGAGTCGAATCTTGATCAATTGGGAAGAGAGCTAACTAACCAACCAACTGGACAAAACCTTGTGCTGACACATTGATACATCACAAAATGGACCACTCTCCCTCACCCTAGTTAGAGTTGTCAAGATATGGTGCCCCTAAAAGCATGAAAACTGTGATAGTATCAAATTGAGGGTTAGTTGCTTTCGTTTAAAGTGAGATGTATACCTGAAAATGGAAAATACTATTTCAAAGTCCACAAGAATGAAAAAATGGGCTATTCAATTAATGATCACAAATCACCATCGAAAAAAATTAATGACCACAATTACTCTCAATTAGTGTTTGATAATGATAGATGGCAACGGATCATCAACCGTAATTAATTTATCTCCAAAACCGAAGGCAATATGGCAAAGAGATTTTTGTTTTTCCTGGCAATTTAATTTGATTTTGATTGAAGCAGTTAAAGGGATTGGATGTGCACATGTCCTGTTAGAGTCTGCCAACTACTTACATAATTGAATTAGTGCTAAGAGGCAAAACTATTGAAGGTTTAACCCCAATGGGTTTGGCCAAACGGACATGAGAAAATAATAACTACTTGTCCTCCATGAGGTCGCATGTTCGAATCACAAGGCCGAACATTCCATACTTTGAGGACACAGGAGGGTTTTTGCCTGTTCATTAATTTCAGAGCTTCGGAATTAGTCAAGGTGCACACAAATTGGCTCGTTCATTCTTAAAAAAAACTATTGAAGGTCCAACTGATAATGAGGTGGTTAACAATTTATAGCTGATGTAATGAAGAGACAGAGCAGGATTACTTGGCTGTTTGGAAGCAAGTCCAAAATGCAGAATAGATGAAGCGATCTCCATCTTCTGAAAGCAGAGGAATTTTGAGGGAATTTGATTCTCTTGAATGCAGTAGTCGTATGACAAGGTATTGGGACTTCGCATTAGCGGATGAAAATGAAAAACGCAATGAATTCTATTTCAGGATGAGATGAAATTCATTGCCTTTTCATTTTACGCTACATGAATCACTCCAGAAATCCTAGATCGAGTAAAACCAGAATACAGATTCAATGAAAATCCAGAAACTAATATCTACAGGAAAACACTTCCATTTTCGGACGATTTTTCTGAGGACAGGGCCTATACTTCTGATTAGTCTATTTGCCCCGAATCAACCATAGAAAAGTGTCCAGAAAATAAACCCAATAGTGTGGATTCATTTTGTTGTACCGCGGGTCACAACCATAGTACATCTAGTCCAAACTCATTCCGTCGGACAATTTTTTGAGGTGCAAAATCATCCCAATGTGACACTGTACAACTATTAATCAATAACTTTCAAACTAAAAATCACGGTGATTATTATCTAACTGAATCTACTTAATGCACACATACACGCACACAACTCTTTCTCATAGATCGGTTAGACGGGCCTCCCAGATTGAACATGCTTCGTCAATAATCACCACGCATCGATCAGCCATCATGTTCGAAATACCGACTTAGTAATCTCCATATGCTTATACCAGCATAATGCAAAAAAAAAATTGTCATTGTAAAGGACTGCAACAAGAAGTACAAATATGGAATATGAACTCTAAAAAAGAATACAACTTGTTTGGAGATGATTAAGGATTACAGTTGTGCAAACATCGTAAATTTCCCAGAAATAAAGGAAACTTATTTGGGGAACAACTATTGAAACCTTTTTTCAGTAGATTCTTTTGTAAACATCTCATTTTTTTCAGATAAACGGAGGTAATACCTTTTTCAGGATTTGGAAACTGATTTTGTAAATAGCAAACAAACATTCACAATTTTAGACTACTGGAGGGCCAGGCTTTACTCCTGCAATGCTCAACAATACTGCAATCTATTACCTCGTATCGATCAGTGAGTGATGAATGCGGAACATTTATCAAGACCAAATATAAACCTGAAGCCACCAGAAAGGGAGAGAAAGAAAAGAAAAAGCCATCAGGCATCAAATGCTTCTTTAGAAAAAAAGGACTAGGAATCCCCACTTCATGTTAATAGCCAAACAGAGGTCAAGATCTTAACTTTCAATGTATTAAGGCAGAGAAATTAACTACAAATATCACGATCAAATTTTCGTCACCGTCTTGGTTGGCACATTATGATCAGTATTTTCTTCTACTGCAGTTGGTTTCAAAAGACTTCGAGAAACAAATGTATAGAGTATGACGATAATTTCAGTAAAAAGACAGTGGATTGACCATGATCACTGTGGGTTGCATCAGAGTCCCTGTACCACCGACCAAGAAAATTCCATCCTCTCTTATCTACCAAGCGCAAAACGACAATTTCAATTTCGCATGCTCAATGCAAAAGACTTTACACTGAACCAACAGAACTTTTCCCAAGCATTCAAAAAATTGTCCAATGCTCCATCATGACCTCTTCATCTTCCAGCCAATACGGAAACCTAGAACAAACTGAGAAAGGCCTTCGTTCTGGTTCATGTATCAAAGAAGGCATCCACAGAAACAATAATATATCTGACGGCAAGAAATACTTGGGACACTAATTTGAACGAAGCTAAAAATGATGTCTTCAAGTTCCAAACGAAAAGAGAGTGGTAGTTTAGCCAAGGAACAAAATATCATGGATAAGACAAGTAAATTGAGATGCATTGGCTGCTATACATATAGCAATATCACTGTCAAGGCAAACATCGGTTATGGATACGGGATGTTTAAATATCTTCGGTAACGGATGCAGATGATATAGAGGTCCTGACTCATGAGTCGTGACATACATAAGAACCGGCCTACCACCCTCAAGTGAACACATTCTAGCACCGACAGAAAAAGAACACATTTTGCCATTGATAGACTGGCTACAGTACAAGAAAGAAGAGTGGTAAAATAACTGGGATTTTTACCTTCCACAAAATATTGACAACAGATTTTGTGGATCCAAGATAGCAATAGTTATCAGCCCGGCACAAATGCCAAGGTTATATTAACATAAACAAGCAAAATTGCTCTGATAGAATGGTTTTGTAGCACATACCATAATACTGGCACTAACCAAATAAAATCCATGGTTAGATGTCCAGGATTTGTTGCTGCTCAAGTTCATTTAGAAGTTCTGTCGAAGGAACTGCAGTGGTGTTCACAGCTTTAAATTTGAACTTACATTGTAACAATTGTTCTCTGAGACTACGTACAAGATCAGCAAGTTTCCGAATGCTTTTCTCTTGAGATAGAATAATCTGCAAAAGTCCCTAGCCAATGAGATCAAAAAGATCATAACTAAAGCAACCAAATCAAAGGGATAGATCAACTGACAGAAGAACTTCCAAAAAGGGATTAAACTAAAACTAAGCTCTCAGTGTTTCTATTCCTAACATGATAAAAATGCTAAATAAATGCCTATGAGTCTATGACTAAGATAAAGGCTATTGGACAACTTGGTAACAGCATCTGGCAGGTACAACCAAAGCAAAGCAAATCATAAAAGACTAGAAATAAAGTATAAAAAAATGACTTACATCAATAACTACCGTCAAAGATATTTAATAGTTAATACCATCTTCACATTATCCAGACTTGGATGCAACACAGAATTTAAAGGAATGTTGCTCAAATGCAAGCACAAGGTACAGTGATTGACATCTCAATAGGATTCAGCACGCCTAGGTGAATAATAACAATTTATCTTATCAGAAAAAATATAAAAAGGGAGGGACAACTGCCAATAAAACATAAAAAGATTTTCGAACAGGACACGCATTACAGAGAGAGAACGGGGAGGGGTGGAGCACTGAAGGAGGATGAAATTTTGGTTCTTTTTTCATTAAACACCATAAAATTTTCATGTCTCCGAGCACTAGAAAATGCGAATTATATGACTCCACTGCTTTCTACCTATACCTGATAGCCCAAGCCCATTCAATATAGTTGTCACTCGAACAGGACTACAAGCAACAATGCTACGTACACAACAGTGGGGCCTATGTTACCTGGAACGACGGAACGTTTCGGTACGAGGAAGGGGAACGTGGTATGCCACATACTTAAATTGTGGTATGCTAGGGGTAGGCTTATATAGATAACAAAACTAGAACTTACTTTTCCAAGCGATGAACATCTAGTGAAACTAAGTATTGTTTGTCAAATTATTCATGCAAAACGCATTTCTAGGAGCGTAAAGACCAAACTTTTTATACTCAGTTTACTCCTACTTATCAAAATCCTTCGGACTCCAATGCTTCTCTCCAAATATCTAATTTAGCATCAACCCCCCTTGCAGTTTCATCTAGTAAGACAATATCATCCGCAAACAAATACACCACCCTTTTGCCTCCCTTTTAATCTTTATACTTATTCTGAGATTAATAAATTTCTCTTTTGCTGTTAAAAACAACAACATACACCATAGAATATCATCTTGAATATGTCTAGTCAGCTCATCCATAACTAAGGCAAAAATGTAAGGGCTCAAAGCTGACCCTTGGTGTAACCCAATCGTAATTGAGAATTCAATTGTTTCCACTAGTAGTGATCTAATAGTAGTGACGACACCTTCATACATGTCTCTAACCACATTGACATATCATTTTGTCACTCCATTTTGCTCCAAAACCCACCATATGATATCCCTGGGAACCCTATCATAGGCTAAGTCTATACAAATCATATGGAGATCCCTCTTCTTCTCCCTATACTTTTCTACCAACCTCCTTATCAAATAAATGCTTCCATAGTTGATCTCCCCGGCATAAATTCAAATTGCTTCTCCAACATCGTTGTCACCATTCTCAAGCGATGCTCAATAACTCTTTCCCACAACTCCATTGTATGGCTCATCAACTTAATGCCTCTATAGTTGTTGCAACTTTGAATATCCCCTTTATTCTTAAATATAGGTAATAGGGTGCTTCTCCTTCACTCATCAAGCATCTTCCTAGTCATAATAGTCTTGTTGAATAACTTTGTCAACCAAGACACCCCAATTGCACCTAGACTTTTCCACACTTAGAAATCTCTCACTTGCAAAAAGAAAAAAGAGGATTTGGGAATTTCATGCAAGGTAACTAGAAGCAAGTCAACAAGGAAACACATGACTTCTACCTCTAATGTTGGATTGAAAATCCACAATAAAGAAGTTTTGGCATCTCTGATCATGTAAAGAAGTCAAAGACAAACTGGTGAAACAAATAAAACCTCAACTTGCTTTGGAGCCGCCAAAAAGGTTGGTACGCGACAAAATATGAAATGGAAAATCTGAAAAAACTTTTAACTAGTTATGATTACATCAACCAAGATATTTGAACGCTGTTGATCTTAGAAGGGACATTTTTTGATTGAAAATTCACGACATTCCATGAAATTATGCATGCATGGTAAAAACCATCCACTATGTTAGGTTTTAAATAGCCTTGATCAGGCTTTCTTACGGACGTAAAGACATTGACTCGGGCCTAGGGTAAATTGCTCCAAGTGTAGCTTGAAGAAGCACAATACTTCAATTACCCTCTCGAGTCTTTTACACACCTCTATCATTGAAATGATCAAACCACCATGAATGTTCAGAAAATGCTCATTCACAACCTAAAAACTGACTCGCAGAGTCGCAGACGTGTTCAGCAATAATCAGACTAAAGAATTGAGCAACTCCATTGTACTCAACGATCAAACAAAACAACTGAGCAACTCCTTAGGACTATAAAACCCTAAACTCCTTAGGACTCAAAAATTGGATTATGAAACGTCTCACCTTTTCCTTGACGGATTCTTCCCTCTTACTTTGCCGATGCATTTGGGGAATCCTCGGGCTCGCTTCAACTCCGTTCACAATTCGTTGCTTCCGCTCAAATTGAGAAGTGAATGCAACTAACAAGAAGAAGAAAACCAGCACTAACGGCCTGGACATTCTTGCAGAAAGCTAGCTTTTGATTCAGAATTAGTGTCCGTCAATTCTGATTGAACGGTTAAAAGATCGGGTCAGCGGTCATCCGATTGAGCTGATTTATTACAAAATCCAATAATCCGAGCGAGCTGATTGATTACAAAGCTCCTCAAATAATTATCTTAAATTTATGGAACGTTTTTGTCAACACTTGTGTCAGCTACAGAGTGTTCTTAGTCTTTAGTCCGGTGTACTTTGTGCAATAACTCGTATCTTTATTTAAATAATTTAATATATTCCTATATATATATTGCGACGTAATCTTTACTTTTTCATGTATGAACAAATGAATTTCCTATTTTCAAAAATAAAAGAATAAAAGAATCATATATTTTAGTGCATTATTTAAATCTTAACAAATCTATATCACTTTCTCTGTTTCAAGATAAATGTCCATATTTGAATATGTAGACACTTTAATAGAAATATTTATATGCATTAATTCAAAATATTATTAAAAACTATATGAATGTTATTTGATAGGTTTCACTTAATTTTAGTTCCAAACAATCTAAATTTACATGTGTTAATTTTATTATTTAAATTTGAAAACATAAATAACCTTTTGGGGAGACTTATAGTAAGAAATATTGATACTAATTAGTATTTTGTTACAGAAGAAACATGTCTTACCTAGATTTTTACTTAAGCTTTGCTTAAATTTTGGAACACTCATTTTTCTCTCTCAACATATATGAAACTAATGAGAGATTTATGATGTGCTCAAAATTTGTTTTGCTTAATTTCCTCTTACTTCCTTTGTGAACCAACGTCTCCTTTCTTATCAATATCTTCCAAACAAACCCTAGATTTTTTTTTATTACAAAAAAGGTAGACAATATGAAAACAAAGGTTGATGATAATTTGAAAACAAAAGTATTTGTTTCAAAAGAACAGAAAATGATTTTCACTTTTTTTTTTATGAATGCATTTCAATGATTTCATTCCTTTACTTTTAGAACTCCTATAAATTTTAATTTTTTATGTATAATTTTTTTCATTAAAAGACGAAAAAGGTGCATTTATAAAAACATAGGGTGTGAAAATCATTTTTAAAAAAAAACGCCTAACAAAGATATAAATATCGCTGGGGAGTAGGGACACCAGAGATGAGAGAACAATGGGCAACGCTCAGTCCCCTTCCAGCGATCCTCACTTCGTTTCCGCCACCAGGTTCTCTCTCTCTCTCTCTCTCTCTCTCTCTCTCTCTCTCTCTCTAGGTGTATCTATGCACGTACGTATATAGTATTATCCAAGTACGCTTCAAGAACCAACTCGACGACTTACTAATTGCTGTTATTGCAGAGCATTCACTCAGAAGGAGCTCGAAGATCTCAAGGCCCTGTTCGTGTCCCTCGCGGCCCAGTCCCAAAACAACGCTCAATACGTCTCTCCCTCCGTTTTCAAGGTTATTTATTTATTTGTTATACCCTTCCATTTCTCTCTCTCTCTCTAGCTGCAAAATCATTCCCCCAAAATTCAAACGAAGCTTACACGTAGGTGGGTTGGTTTTGATTATTTTCAGGCGTATTTTGGAATACATGGCCCTCTGGGCGACCGAATGTTCGATGTAATCACGCGGAATCGTAACGACGAAAGACTCACTTTCGAGGACCTTGTCACTGCCAAAGTGAGTTGTAGATTGTTTGAAATGGTTAAACTATGCATTTTCTGTGATTCTTTTTTGTTGTCCTGGCCAGCTTACATGCACCTTTACTAATTCTGGAGGCCCAATCCCACCGCCCACTTGCGAGGAGCCTCGTTAAAGTCGGAGTAAGTCTCCGTATAGTTGATAGCACCTGAGAACTTTCAAATCTTAGACCTTAGGAGGGAGCAAACTCCTAAGTCCCATGTCTTGACCACCAGGGGTTGATTTTCTGTAATTCTAACAACTCTATTTAACTTACTAACATCTTCTAACAGCTACCTACACGTACCATTAAGACAACAACCACTTCCGTTAAGTACTAACACCCACTAATGTGCCATCCTAACATGATTAGCTTGTTATTTTGTTAATCGGCTCGTTTCGTGCTTTGGGTGATTGGATGACACATTTGGATCCTAAGTGTTTTATGTCGTTATTTAGTTGGGTTTTGTTGCATTTTATCATGTACTAGTCAAAAAATCCTTGATATGGCAGACAAGTAGTGAGGGCCCGTAAGAGTGAGCAATTTTGAAAGACTGGTATAGAGGATACATTATTAGTGCTCAATTGCCTTCATATTCGGTTCTAGGTTTTGTGTAGTTAATTGTCTGATAGATATGTAATTGCTCAAGAGTTGTAGCATTCAAATCAATCAAATGTCAGAGATGCGATCCCCACATGACTTGTTATCTGAAATTCAATGCTCTAATCTGCGAATATAAGAGTTCCTAAAAGCCTTAGCTGTTGATTGTCATTTCCCTACATCTCCAAGTAACCCTACTTATATGAGTTATCCGTTGTTGTACTGAAGCAGAACTGAGGATAATGTTTTGCTGATAAGATATGAAATCTAGCTGGTCTAGAAGAGTTGTGTGGCATATGTTGAGCTGCACAAGATCGTTGGTAAGCCTTTTGACATGTTAGAAGATGCATGAGGGGGTTGACTTTATGTTGTACGGAAGAATAGGAAAACTCAATACTTATGATCTAGATTTAAGAAGTGTGCATTACCCCAGGAAGAAAATAAGTTCGAACGAACAAAATAGCGTATAGATGATTATTGCAAATCTATAGGGAGCTTGCATTAGAGTGTTGAAGTCAAAACTAACCCAATAATATGCGCATATTCAGCCATGTGTCTCCAATGGTTGAAGTTTTGCTTTTGAAGCAAGGCTCCTTTGAAGTGCATTCAGACAATTTTATGGGGGCTATATGGCAATGCACGAAGGACTGCCCTATGTGTCTTTTTGATAAAAAATTATTGGGGAAACAATGCACTTTGCTTGTGGGGTCTTTAATGGGTAAGTGCCTTACTTATTTTCCATGAAGAAACTTACTTGATCTAGAATTCTAGACATCCACGTATTACCAACAAAATCTGTTTTGGCCAAATTCTTTGAATTGTCTTCATTTGTATCAATGGAGAAAGGACTGATGAAGTGAATCAATTATTTATCTGCCCCAATATAAAGTTCTACTGGCAATCTTCCTTAGTTATTTGAAAATGTAAATGGTAAACCATATCAATTACTCCTACTTAGTCTATAAAAGCAAATGGAACCTGAAAATCTACATGTTAGAAGATTTAGTAACTAATTAGCAGGAAGGTCTGAAAGTAGCAGACTCTTGACCTGTCTCCGGGAAGCTATAGTTTTAAATTTTTGATCAGTTACAAACAGTTTGGTCTGAGAAGGGGAGGTGGTCATGGGGATCAGTAGAGCAACCCAAATCCATATGTATTAGAGAGAAAATTAGGAAGAGTCACTTGTGCTAGTATTCTCAACTGCTGTTTTTTTATCAACATTCAGTGTTCGGGATCTTCAAATCACTCCATGATAGCTGTCCGAAGGACATAAGACCTCATGTCTTTTGACCCAAACATAGGTAAGTTTGGGAATTTTCAAAATAATCCTTAGAATTCCTCCAAATATCTTCAGTTGAACTCTGCTGTTGCATGTCTTCGTATGTGAACTTTGCAGTTATTGCATCATGTGAATATTGCATATATGATACGTGTACATTTCATCGTACTTTATCTGCTTCCATTTCTATGTTTCCAGGGAACTTACGAGAAAGGAACAAAAGATGAGATCGAAGAGTTCAGTTATCAGTTATTAGATGTCACCGGGGATGGCATTTTTGGGAGGTAGAACTTTAAACACTGGGTGTCTTTTGATCTTTTTGGCCATATTGAAAGTCCCTGTCACATATCGGGACCCACTTGTGTGCCAAGAAGGGCTTTGCGATCTTGCCCTCTCCTATTCCCGCGCATGGTCATACACAATGAGATACTTAAAGCAGTTAAGCTATTTATGTGCATTATTAAAGTTGGCGTGTGGGATGCATATCTTGCCCATACCCCCAATGATTGCTGACTACATGGGTTCTGTTGTGGTTGGATGCATATCTGCTTTTCAGTTTCAGCAAAAAGAATTGTCTGTGGCTTCTTAATTCAATAAGGTTGGATGCTTTTGTTAAAATATAGAATATGATACAGAAGAATGAAGAATACTTTGTTACGCAACAAAACTAGCTGTGATGGTAGGAGAAATACGAATATCAATACTAACTTCTGCTGGCCAGTGCTACTATTTGTGTCAAATATAAGCTGCAAACTGCATGGTGTCAACTTGGTAGTTAAGTGAGTTAATGACAAGTTTTTCCTCCTCAATCAGTGTTACTTCTGTTACTAGAAACTTATGTTGCTCCCCAAATCGTAATTATGTTTGGCCTAGCATCTGTGGTAGCTAGTTTTCTTGGGGTTTTAGAGTACTCCAGATTATTTGAGAAAGTAGGATATATAATTGTGACCATCTTTTCCACTCATTAACTCTTTGTTTTAATGGGAGTGATACTCTTTACTTTGGCTGATAAATATATCTTGGCAATACACATTAGTATGGTATTAGTTAGGAAATTCTCTTATAGGTTTGGATTTGGTGTGTTATTTCAGCTTTCCCATCTTGAGAAACGGTAAGGTGTATTTATTAAATAAAGACAATAAAGAAAGGAAAGAGAATGGTGAATGGTACTTAAACCATGGGAGGTTGGTGTCAACTCTGCATTGTTTCTGCTACAGTCTTGTTATGATGAGAGCATTCTAGTATTTAAGCTTTAAATTTCACAGCTAAGCTTCTAGACTCCAGTAAACCTTCCTGCTTTTATGCTTTTGTTGATTTGTTTTCTTTTGGTCATTTTCAGGTCCGACGTAGAAGCTGTGTTAATGGTAATGCTTGATGAAATACTAGGTTCTGAGCCGGGATCAAATCCACATCAGGAAATTGTTAGTATTTTCCTTAATGCTGCAAATTTCTCTGAGAGTCATGAAGGATGTGCTCAAAGTAGTATGTCTTTGGAGGATTTCAGAAAATGGTGTGCCGTTCTCCCATCAGTCAGGAAGTACCTTGGAAGTTTGTTGTCACCATCTGGTCCAGGTTTTGTTTCTAATGTAGTTTTGTGGACTGAAGTAATGTTTACGAGATTCTTGAAGATATTCTGTATTAATCTCACCATCTCATACTAGTTGGGAATCAAATGGATTTAAGTTAAAGGAAAATGTTTTCAATTCGTTTCCCTTTGTAGTAATGCGGGAGTTCTTTATGCAGGGAGACCATGTTCCCAAGTTCCTCAACTGCTTGAGCAGAGTATGGAGTCGAATTTGTTATTGTTGAAGAAGGAATATGCCTGGCATATAGGTGGAGCTCTTTCCCAAGAAGAGCTGGATGAATGGAAATTGTTGTATCACAGTGCTTTGAATGGCCAGAGTTTCAACACGTTCATGGGCAGCATATCGTAAGTGTCTCTTTCTTCTTATGTAGACTGTTCTAGTATCTACAAAGGACGATTAAATTGGCACGATTGAAAGCAAAGTGTTGATGGAGTGATAGACCATCCCAAATGAAACAACTGACACACAATGAAGGCAAATTGAAGATGGCTGCTAGCATTAAAAACCCAAGAACAAGTAATATATCTAAGACTGTTATCCATTCTTTGCTTATCCTGAACCCTGGCCTACTGTGACACTCCAAAATAAAGTCCTTTCAGATGGAGGAATGCAACTTAGTGGTGAGAATCCTAGGCACTAGCGCATGATTAGAAGGGGTGTAAATCAGGTCCCGTGTTCAAATTCCACCCGATTAAGCCCGACCCTAGGCCCACCCGATTCCTTTGGATAGGGCTTGGGCTAGAATAATTACGTTTGTAAGTAAGAAGCCCTATGGTGTGATTCAGATCGGTTTCGAGCTCGGTGTGGGTGCATTCTTATACCAAACCGAAATTGAAATGAGTCCGTTATTTTGATTTTTAGCCAAACTGCCCAAGGTAGGCAAAGTTCAAAACAACTGCCCCTTTGGAGGCTGACCGGTTCGGGCTTCCACCTGTTTTGGATAAAATTGCCATCACTATCCTTCCCTTCCCAAATGAGGGAGGCAAGAAAGAAAAAAAAAAAAAAAAAAACGGTGGCAAAATAAGTGCTAAGCTTTTCAATTTTGATTTCAGTTTCTCGGTTGCTGCTAGCCTGCTACTGTTTGTAAGTAGGAGTGGAGTCTTGACTTGATCCATTGAACTGCAGAAATGATGATGGTCCAACTGTGTTGATTATCAAGGATAAAGAAGGTTATGTATATGGAGGCTATGCATCTCAGCCTTGGGAGAGGCATGCGGATTTCTATGGAGATATGAAATCTTTTCTCTTTCAGTTATACCCGAGGGCTTCTATTTTCAGGCCCACTGGAGCAAACAACAATTTACAATGGGTAAGTTTCTGGTCTCTTAGGTGACCTTGTAATATTTAAGTATACTTTGCTTTCAAGTTCCTATGCACAGAAGATATTTCCTACCCACCTTGACGATCAATGAGAAGTATCTCAACATCCGGAAGAGGAACACATCTTGGTGTGCTTATTTTAACCCACTCACAATCCTTAAATTTATGTTTGGAAGGTTCACTACCTATGAAGCACGGGTAATCCGAGAATGATGCATATAAGTACTGGGTACTCGATGGTGCAGGAAAGGGGTATGGCAAAATACATCCCAGTTAATCCAAAAACACATTTGGTACGTTATAGTTTTTGGTTATGAGTTACGGCGATGGTATAGCTTGGGTGCAGGATGGGTACTTATTTTGGTACGTATGGTTGTATTCATAATGCTTTTTAAAATTTAGGGGTTCTGGAGTAATAATGTATATTGGTAGGTCTTAACTTAGTTATACGTAATGAAGCATGCCGTGATTATTAAAATAATGACAAAAATATTGACGTATCCTGCTGTACCCATAGCCTATGTCTTTAGGTTTTTGTCGTTTCCCGTCCCTGTACCCGCACTCATTCCCCATACTGTGCTTTATAGTTCATAACTTCTTGTCACAGTACCTGTTAGTTGAAATTAGGCATTATGTAGCTGTGAGTGGAGCAGCTAACATAGCCAGACAGTAGCACAGTTCCTGTTCCGATTGCTTCGGAAATCATTGGAACACTTTTTGAGATAATTCTTGTTAACTCCCAATTTCGCTTGACAAGAACACATCAATACTGGTTGGTGATATCCAATTGTAATGATTTTGTTCGCGAGTCATTAGGAGACCAGCCTTCTACAAATCTTTACCCCGAACACATGCATGCAGGTAGAGGGAGAAATGTGAGGTTTATTGGAAGTATGAACGGCTATTCTTTTATTCTTTCACTGGCTGGAAATTCGTCATTTATGAAGTGGCTTTGATTGACGGAAATTAGTTGAAACTTGTAGATATCTGGAATAAGACACCCCTTCATTCACGTTCCCATTTCTAGGATTGCATTCAATTCCTCTAATGTTGTAACCATTGTAATTTAAGAATGTGGATGAGATGATGCTAAGCATTACCATGTGAGCACTCCCTCGTTTATACTACTCTTATCGGACCCTTCTTTTTTTTTTTTTGATCGGCAAAAACATTTTATTAATGGGGGAAAGGGAAGAGGGGTTCCAACCAAAAGTTGGAAGATACAGCCTGATGGGAAAGGGAAGAGGGGTTCCAACCAAAAGTTGGAAGATACAGCCTGATGGGACAAAGCCCAAACACCCTAAAGGGACAAAGCCCAATACACCTGAGGGCCTAAATACCCAGATAAAAAGCAAAATAATATCATAAAACAAGGGCCTTCTTCTTTTACCTTTTTTGTGTTTTTCTTTTCTTTTGGTTTTTCACTTGTTAACGACAAGCCCGAACACTTAAATTTGATGACATGACTGGTCATAGTTTCTCTCTCTCTCTCTCTCTCTCTCTCTCTCTCTCTCTCTCTCTCATTTTTATGCTGAGCCACGATGCTAACATAATAAAATCTCTGTACTTGGCAGTGCGCTGTGAATTTTAGTTCATCGAGCATTCCCAACGGCATAGGCTTTGGAGGGAAGGTGAATCACTTTGGTTTGTTCCTTTCAGCAAACTTCGACCAAGGGCACACCTTTGCATCCACTACTTTTGGCAGCCCCTGCCTCTCAAGGACCAGCCAAATATGCCCAGAAGTGATAGAATGCTGGGGTGTTGTTCCGAAAGGAACCCAGCATGAAAGGCTAGACGCAGCCAAAGGTACAGTGCTGGAGCGATTTAAGGAGGATCGCCATATGCTTAACATGGTTGGCCTTGCAAATTCCAGCGAGTAACCCTGGCACGATGGTACAGTGCTGGAGCGATTTAAGGAGGATCGCCATATGCTTAACATGGTTGGCCTTGCAAATTCCAGCGAGTAACCCTGGCACGATTTGGTATAAACTCACACCTTTGCTTGGAGTTTGAAATTGGCGAACCTATCATTTACATGGTTAGGAGTCAGGCGTATGTACAAGTTTATTATACTTCTGCTTGCAGTTTTGCTTGGCGAACATACCATTTACATGGCTAATTTGCTTGGTGAACATACCATTTACATGGTTAGGAGCATGTATAAGATTATACTTTTGAGGCTTCTACAATACTCCGTATAACTGAGTGAAATCTGAACAAGATTGTTTATGCTGAAGGAAGTATTTTATTCACAGCCTGTTGATGGCTATAGTTAGTCCCTTGGTCAGCCATACGAAAATGGATGGTCTGTAGTATATACATGATCTTGATCATGTATACATTAATGTCTGATTAAATGATTTTTCAAATGCTTGCAGCGTTTAGCAAATCTTAACAAAGTGAATCGCTCAAATCATGACGACAAAATTTCGATCGAGCACATCGAGGTGCCCTATCCCCTGCACTACAGGACCTTGGTCCCATTACTCTAGATGGGATTAAGGAGAATTGTTCACCTGCCTCCTTCAATGGGTGCTCTCTCTCTCTAGTCTCTATTTGTTGTTTGTTGAGTTGAGACGAGAATACTATCCCAACCGAACCAGCTCTCTCCCTCTCTCTAGTCTCTACTGCTTCAGGAGTTGAAATGGGATAATATCCCAACCTAATAAACAAAAGAGATCGACTTCAACAAGTTTTTAAACTTAGCCAATATACACGTGTTTTGAAACTCTCTGCCTCTCACCTTCTCTCTCTCTCTCTCTCTCTCTCTCTCTCTCTCTCTCGACTGTTGAGTTGAGATGGGAATATTCTCAAAGAATATAAAGGGGTTGAAATGGGAATGCCAACAAGCAAAACAGATCGACTTGAACAAGTTTTTAAACTAGCCAGTAGCCATCACACACATGTTTCCAAAGTCTCTTTCCTCTCTCTCTCTCACCACCTTAAAAGGCACTCAACCAATTTGAATCTAAAATCACAGCAAACCCCACCACCATCATCACCACCACCAACTGCAACTGTAACAACAAAAAAAATGGCTCCAGAAATCCAAACCCAATTCCCTATAAAAACAGTGGTGGTCCTAGTCCAAGAAAACCGCTCGTTCGACCACATGCTCGGGTGGATGAAATCCCTCAACCCGGAAATCAATGGTGTTACCGGATCTGAACATAACCTCCTCTCCACATCCGACCCGAACTCGACCCGAATCACATTCGCCAAGCACTCCCTCTACGTCGACCAGGACCCGGGCCACTCCATCCAAGCCATGTACGAGCAGGTATATTAAGAATATGGTATAGGATAGTCTAGAGGTGGGCATCTTGTTGTCGTGTGTCATCTCATGCTCGTGTTAGAATTCTCTCAACCCTAACTCGATCTGTTTAGTTTTTTGTGTTATCGAGTCATATTTGTATTTTGTGTCCGAAATAGTTGACCTTAACTCGCTAACTTCGTGTTGCATCAGTGTCGGAAATTCCCACCCCTTGATTTTGTTCACTTATAGTTTGCCAGGCATCTTGCCTTTTTCCACTTCTCACTTTTGGGTTTAGAGTGGCATTTGTGAATCATGATTGTCGAGAAGTTAGGGTGCCAACCTAATTTGGGATGCTTCCTCCTGGTTGCGGTGCCTTCGTTTGTTCTGGTTCCTTCTAAACTTTATAATTATACCATGAAAGGTTAAAATTCTCCCTTCGCTGTTAAAAAAAAAACGACCAGGTATTCGGCCAGCCATGGAGCTCCGAATCTGCCACCAAAAAACTCGAACCAACAATGTCCGGGTTCGCCCAGAACGCTGAGAGAACAGAGACGGGCATGTCTACTACGGTGATGAACGGGTTCGACCCGGACGCCGTGCCCATCTACAAGGAGCTGGTGGCTGAGTACGCCGTGTGCGACAGGTGGTAATTTTTTTCATCAAGAAAGAAGAATTTTATTAACTCGAGTAGATATTACAATACAATTATAGCTAATATATAGTACGTGCATGCATGCAAACAGGTGGTTCGCAGCGGTGCCGGCGTCGACGCAGCCGAACAGGTTGTTTGTGCACTCCGCGACGTCGCACGGGGCTACGAGCAATGATACTCTGAAGTTGATAGAAGGGTTTCCACAGAAAACTATATTCGAGTCGTTGGATGAGAGTGGGTTTAGCTTCGGGATATACTATCAGTACCCTCCTGCCACCCTGTTCTATAGGTAAATTCTTGACTTTGACAATTAATGATTCAGATTCGGTGAAGATTAGTGTTTAAAACAAATCGATCTGCACTAGTGACACCATTTCTAAAAGGTCAAAGATTACGCGGCGTCTCTCTAGTTCAAGCCCAGAAAGTCATTCAATAAGAATTGTACTGTAATAAAAAATTTCCAATTAGAAATACTTAATTTGCAAACTTCTTTGCGTATTTCATGAACATTGGGACATTTTTCTGCACGTTAACACTTCTCTAGAGGCAGTCAATCATTGATTATTTTTATAGCACCAGTAGATATTGAGTTATTAGTCAGCAAATACGAATAAGATCAAGTACGTTTCTATGCTCAAAGTCTTCCAAAGGGAGCCTACGAACACGCAAGAGCAGATGTTACACGAGGCTAAGGAAAAAGAAAAAAGGGAGAAGGCAATTTACCAAGAGTAGTGATTCTAGAGAAAGATTTCCCCAATGAAAGCAGTCTTGCACGAAGAATACTTTCCTGGCTCCGTCCCAGTGGTTATCGTGTGCAGATGGTCTTGAGAGGTTGAGAGGAGTTGAACACGGAACTTCCATATCCATAGATGAGGTATATATTTTGTCAATTCGATCTGCCCATGGGGTTGTGTTTGGTATTGCCTTGAGTTGTTGTGGCTGTATGAGTCACCCAAAAAGGGGTAAATCTAGCTCAACAAGTTACTTCCATGGTTTGTTAACATTCCTTTTAAGTCGTTCAACAACTTCACTTTCATTGTGGTACACGTGATTTGCTTTTTGTTCACAAAGCAAGCGGTTGGTGTTGATTCAGAGGGGGTAAGTACGCACTTGCCTTTTCTAGCAAGCTCAATTCTCGGGTTCAAGACTTCGTAACCGCTTGGTGGTTTCGTACTCGTAGCATGTGGTGAGACCTTAGCTTCGGCCCAACATAGATGCGGGAGGTCCCTTGCAAAATGGCACCGTGATGCTGTTGACAATACGCCCCGACAGATGTGTGAAATATCGTATCTTTAATGAGTATTGCTATTGGTACCGACCGGACCATAGGGAAAATGCACCGACGGCCACCGGACGGCCGATCCGAGCCGTCCAAAAATTTTAAAAAATAAAACCGAGTGGGCTTATGTGAGAATCAATGGCATCCGAGGTGTGTAGGGTACTTGATCCGAGCACCCATTTTTCGTATATATACACGTATATACAAATATACACGAAAAAGGGGTGCTCGGATCAAGTACCCTAAACACCTCGGATGCCATTGATTCTCGCGTAGGCCCACTCGGTTTTATTTTTTAAAATTTTTGGACGGCTCGGATCGGCCGTCCAGTGGCCGTCGGTGCATTTTCCTTATGATCCGGTCGGTACCAATAGGATTTCTGATCTTTAATTACGTGATTGCTTCCACTTATGTAATAAAACAAAATTTTGTTTTTGTTCACAGGAACCTTAGGAAACTGAAGTACTTAAAGAACTTCCACCAGTTTGATATAGAATTCAAGAATCACTGCAAAGAGGGGAAGCTACCAAACTACGTTGTTGTTGAGCAAAGGTTCTGGGACTTGAAAATCCTACCCGGTAACGACGACCACCCTTCTCATGATGTGTACGAGGGCCAGAAATTCGTCAAGGAAGTTTACGAGGCACTGAGATCGAGTCCCCAGTGGAACGAAATGCTGTTCATCATCATGTACGACGAGCATGGCGGGTTTTTCGATCACGTGCCAACGCCTGTTGCCGGAGTTCCAAGTCCCGATGGCATCGTGGGCCCCGAGCCATATAACTTTCAGTTTGACCGGCTCGGTGTTAGGGTTCCGGTCATCATGATTTCTCCATGGATTGAGCGCGGAACAGGTATATATGCATCGCACTACAAAAGCATATTCCTCTAAATACACTTTTTCTGCCACGAAATATATACTACACATTCGCCCAAACTTCCCCCACAAGATTCCACTTTCAAAATTATTCAAAAACTTTATTTTTCCGCTTTGGCTTTTTGCTTTTATTTTACCACTTTGTCATCTAACATGGACACCTGTAACCCACTTCCTATAGAGGAATCAAATGTACAACATAAGGACACTACATTCACTTTCATAGGCCCGGGAGTGAATTACCTTACACAATCCTATTTTTACTAATGGACGGCCATGATCTACGCTAGTAATATTAATACAGCGCCCCCCGACAACGAACAAAATGTTACTGCTCCGACCAACGTTTTAGTTCTTCAGGAAGAAAAGGACATTGTTGTAAATCTTTTGTAGTCGTACAACATTGATTTTTGGGAAATTTCAATAACTATAGAAATATGTGTAGCAGTACTTCAAGGATATTTCACTGACCAAGGAAAACTGTATTCGATCATGAAAAATGCAGTGTTGCATGGGCCTTCAGGACCATATCCGACGTCAGAGTTTGAGCATTCTTCCCTTCCGGCCACCGTTAAAAAGATTTTTGATCTGAAAGAGTTCTTGACAAAGCGAGACGCATGGGCAGGTACTTTTGAAGGTGTTCTCAGCCGAAGTAGCCCGAGAACAGATTGTCCAGGTAAATCCACATAGCCTTGGCCTCATGCGTATCGCTTCATGTTTGGTGTGTTCCAAAGCAGCCAAGGAGAACCAATTAGTAAAGATTGATCACACTTGACTTCAACGTTTTACAGAGATTCGAAATTTCGACTTGTTTATCTTTTCAAGTTAATCGATCTCAACCGAACTTCAATCGCACCAATCATGACTGTATACGGATTAAGACTTATCGCTTCAAGTTTGAGCCAAATGTATAAACTAACAAGTTTCATTTGCTTTGGGACTGTTGAGATAATTTCTTTTGGGCCTTGGTGTTCTGCATTTTTCAGTTTCATTACCGGAACCGGTGAAGCTAAGAGAGGCTGAAGCAAAAGAAGATGCTAAATTGACTGAGTTCCAACAGGAACTTGTGCAAATGACAGCAACATTATGTGGAGACCATAAGAAGGATATTTACCCTCACAAACTAGTCGAGAATATGACCGTAGGCCAGGCCGTTGAATATGTTCACAATGCGTTCAAGGAATTCTTGAATGAGTGCGAGAAAGCGAGCAAAAGTGGCGTAGATGAATCCCACATTTGTGTCCCAGGAGATCTAGTACCACCCGAGCCAGCAGCAGAAAAATTGAAGAAATCATTTGCTTCCTTGTTCTTTTCCTGTATTTCCTGTGGTAACAATTGATAAACTTCGTGATTCACATTTGTTTGCACACACAAGAAGTTCGGTCTGTCAAGATTTGCGTATCCAGATATGAGATACTCCAACCTAAGTCTGTTTGCATGATACGATCTTGCTTTTGTTTCTAGGTTTAGATCCTTATGTAATTCGATGTCCAGTAATTCACGTATCGTTTTAGCATCAATACAACTGTTTCTGCTTGGGTTCGCATGAACTGAACGGGCATAAGAAAGCAACTGTTCTATACTACCGCACTACAGTACATTCCAGAAAAAATTTGTTCTGTTTTTGTTTGAACTGCCGAAAACTTCATCTCAGAATAGATTTGATCGCCCAACTACAAGCGGCACAATCAAGCAAAGTGCAAGAAATAAATATTACCTCCATCAAAAGGAAAGGAAAGCCTGTGTTTCGGAGTAGAGTAGAGTGGAATTGACTTAGCCGACATATGCATAAACTGGTTCGGACATTTTGAGTTATAAAAAAAAAAAAGTATTACCGCGTCCCTTCCTACGCAAGGAATATCTGACCCCCGGAAAAAAAAAATTTCGATAATGATCGCGCAGATTCAACACCTTCTGTCCCCTGAAATAGACAAGCACAGGTCTAATTAGCCCAACACTTCTTAGAAGATAAAAGATCTCAGTTGTCCTTTGTTCTCAATGACTGTCCGAGCTAGCTTACACCCACCTTGACTGTTCCTAGGAACCAATCCCACCGTCAACTAGCAGCCATTAAGCTGTTAACATACTGACCTTTTTCTCTAGAGTTCCTTTCGTGTATAGCCAGAGCACAACCATGACTAGGGCTGCAAACGAGCCGAGCCGAGCTTTACAGTGTTCAAGCTTGTTTATTAAGTTTTTACCGAACACGAGCTCGAGCTCAGTGAAAACTTAGTGAGTCGAGCTCGAGCTCGAGCCGAGCAGGCCTTGGCTTGACTCGAGCTTGTTCACGAGCCTTAACGAACCAACGAAAAATGTATATATATTCTCGCATAGGCCTAATACAACCAAAAATATTTTGATTGTGAAGGTATATATCTTTCATTTTCCTATGGAACGGGGGTGTACTGGTGTGCGTGTGCTCTCGCTTCCCTTTGTTGCCTAGAAAGTGAAAACGGAAAAAACAAAATATGAAAAAACAATAAAAATCCTAAACTTAAGTATATATACCCCAGCTCGCGAGCCGACTCGAGCTGAGCTTATCCTAGCTCGAGCTCAGCTCGTTTACAAAACGAGTTGAAAAAATCGACTCGAGCTCGTTCGTTTAACTTCCGAGCCGAGCTTGAACGAGCCGAGCTGCGAGCCACTCGCGAGCGGCTAGGTTCGTTTGCAACCTTAACCATGACTCAATTGAACTAATCCTAGATGATAAATGCAAACAAATAGACCCTATACACACCAAATGTTTCATTTCACAAAAATCAGAAGAAAAGCCAATCCGGGCTTCATCAGTTCATGGATGTTAATCAGGATTCAGGACCACATCACTATGTATAAATTGATATGTAACAGGCGGTATATGTCACCAAGAATGGTGGGTGGGACCTCTCCTGATCTTCCTCCGGAACGGCCTGCACGCCTCGATGCTGAGGTCAACCGCGGCAGCAAGAGCCATAAAGATGGCGGCATCCTCCACGCATGTCACGTGTCGCATCGCCAGCTGTACCAATGGCTTGCTCTTCTTCCTTCCTTCACCTTGCACTCTACAGCTCATCACAAATCCGCCAACCACCGGACTCAAAGCCGCAAAGTCTCCGCTGCTCTGCGGGCTTGGCAGTGGGCTTGCTGCTTTGTGGGCACGTCGCTCCGTGTCTATGTAAAACTCGCCACCCTTTTCAGCGTTGAGGAAGATCTCCGACATTAGAAGCTCCCCTCCCTCTGGCAATTCAGAAAGGAGATGAAAGCGGCAGCAAATGGAGTCTCTGACGCCACGTTCACGCCACGCCTCGAGCTTCCCCCAGGGCTGCCAGCTGTCAGGCCCGCAAGAATCTGGCCGGACAATCAACCAAGATCCTGGGTTAGACCGGGCAACCCAATCGCAACCCGTTGATGGAACGAAGGGAGTTGTTATGAAAGCTGCTGCAACAGCCGAGCCGGAGAGGTCGTGTATTTTCACCTTCCATCCTTTCCTTTCCCTTCTTTCAGTCTCTTGGTTAGCATTATGAAAAGAACTTGGCCAGTAAGTGTTCAATTGGTCAACCTGAGATGCCCTGAAAATTTATTATTACAGCAATTTCAGAAAAAACAATTTCAGGGTAACTAGCAGGGCAATATGAGAAAAAATCCATAGGCACCGGATGGAGTTTTGAATTTTCATTATTTGATGTAGCCAGCATAAAGGACAAATAGGTAATTTAAAGGATTTCTTTGGATTTACGGTTTTGAAACAAATGGATTTGGCCTCACTTATTCAAGAAGTAAAACCTTCAATTCGATTCTGTATTGTAGGTCTATGCTTAAACAACAAATTGAAGGATTTGAACCAACTTCATGACTGTGGTCATTTGAAACCCCTTCACAAATGATCCCAATTGGAGCTCAAATCTTTTCACAACTGATCCTAACAAAATGTAATCATTACTGTCCCCATAATATCCTCAAGTTTCAAATTACCAAATCTACATCTAAAAGTAAACCTCCCCACAATTATTTGAAGTTCAACCTCCAATCCCTTCATTTCAAAACCACTCTTCGAATGGATCCTATATATTCTCCGACATCAACTTCTACTGCTTTCCATTATTCATGTAAAACCCGATGATCGTTACCAATAAGAATGAAAAGTAGTAAACAACAGTAGGATGCAGCATGAAAATAAATATCCAGAGATTGGATCACCTGTCCTGACTAAACTTGCAACTGAAGATAGGCTGCTTGATGGTGCCTTGAAGCTGAACTATCTGAGGGCTCAACTTGGTCTCATCCGCAAACTGGAAAACATATCTGGGATCCGGGTCCAACTTAACCTGCAAATGAAGCTCTGCTCCTGACTTCCCTCCTTCCTCTTTGCTCTTTCCAATCCCTATCCACCCATTGAAGAGAATCACTGGCTTGCCTTCGCCCCATTCAGGCCCCACTTCTAACCTAAACGTTCCAATCTGCTGCCTTTTGCCGCCAACACCACAGTGGGACCCCTTCCACCCTGCAAAAACAACAATCTCCAGAAAAGCATGAGGAGCAGAGAAACATCCAGGTGTCAACAGTGCTTTCAAATTAGATTCTTCGAGATAAAAGCTTGATGCAATGCTCTGAAAATCTGGTGAAGCTTCTGGAGAGGATACTAAGGGAATTGAAGTTGTTTGCGCGGGAAAACCACGAAGACGGATTTCACATGAACACGGAGTGGAAGAATATTGTGTTCCAGGAACTCTTAACCCTAGTGAACCAATTGATAACCTGATAAAAGCCTTAGGATCCATTTGCGTGTCACAAGTCGTCCCCCATTGATCAATAGCTTTTTACCTTGAACGACCCAACAAGCCTGTCACCATTCGTAGGCAACCAAACATCAGGGTAGTTCAAATCTTAGCGAGTAAAATAGCAATAGGGTTAACATGAAGTGCAATGTGAATTTCTTTTCATATATTATGATTCAGAAACTGTTGGACTGTAATTAGTTACATACAAAAGTCGGTACCATACATGGGGCAAGTAATACTGCTCCTGTGGTATACTTTTACATGCATATAGAGGTCATACGCACACTCTATACAAAGGGTGACAATTCTTATAGTAAATCTCTAATCGGATATAAACTGATTGCTAATGTCAACCAGCAATTCAACTATCGGTTGTCAGTGATCTATGCTGGAAAAAAGTATCAGAATTATAATCACCAATTGACAGTCTATACTTCCTTATGCCACCATATACGGCTCATAGCAGAACTTGACAATCTGCATGCTATGATGTCACGTACAGCCCTGGTTGGTCAGAGGAGAAAATCGAGTGCACACATTTCAGCAATCCCCTTGGTGGATTTGGAATAGAAACTGGTCAGAAAACTGCGTTGTTGGGTGCAATAGTAGTATGGTGATAGAACTTGAGAAATTGGGCTAAGCCTGAAAACAGGCACTTTGGGGAAAAAATTCTGTATGCTGTTGCTGTCTCAGTGAAACAAATTCATTTCACATACACTCTCAACTCTTAACACTCCCAGTGATCTACTTGCTTGTTAACGACTTCAATTTTCAACTCCATTGTCAGCACATTACCACATAGCATTCTATTATTTGTAGCCTAACCTACAAACTAACTTAAAGGGTGCTCATGTGGTTGATCAATGACATTTTAATCCAAGATTAGACCCCCATACATGCACAAGGATAAGGAAAAAAACTGGAATTTTAAGCATACAAACCAAAAACAGTCATTACTTTCATATGGATCTGATGATAAGTTGTAAAATTATCATCTAAAAGTACAATCTTTGAATCGATGCAACAGGCGAGATGGAAATTGGTAAGACAGCTAAAGCTTTGACAACTACAGAAAAGATTGAGGAATAAGACGAGAGAACCTTGCAGGGTGCAAGCAAGACTACTCCAAGATCAGCTTCAATTTCTTACCCATTGGGTGATTGATTTGTTTCTCTTTTATTTTCCTATTTTTACTCAAAAAATACATGTCAAAGGAATACTTGGAGATGAAAAATATGCTTCTTTCCTTCTTCCTTTTGATTCCCACAGAACCCACAAGAAAAGAAATAGCCTGAAAATCAGTAAGAGAGGAAGTCCCTTGGCCTTTTTCTAAGGCATATTCTTTCCCTTTCCTCCATTATTTGCTAGAATCAAATGAAGCCAAAAGGGGTACATGAAATTTGGTAAAAGAGCTAGTGTTGCTCCACCAATACGCATAGAGTCTTGTATAAACATTGTCTGTCTTTGCCATTTCAAAATCAGACTTTCCCCAATTGGAATTAAGGTTAAACCCCAAGGTGTCTGGATAAGTGGAGTTGAGTTTTGTTCACCCTCCACTTAAGAGGGTGAACATTACCCTCCTTTCTATTGGCTGAAATGGTGTGGATCCCGCTACAAAGTGATGTCATGCTTACCAAAAAGTGCATTGCATGGTAAGCATGACATCACTTTATAGTGGAATCTACACCATTTTAACCAATAAGAGGGAAGGTAATGTTCACTATCTTTTAAGGAAGGTGAACAAAATTGCACTCGGGTAAGTGGGCATGAGAAAACTAATAATGGTTTGTCCTCAGGTCACATGTTCAAATCCCATGGAGACCAAACATTCCAAACCTTGGGGCCACTGGAGGCTTTGTCCGGTCGTTACTTTAGGGCTCTGGAATTAGTCAAGGTGCGTGCAAGCTGGCCCCACCATCCTGCTATCGGAAAATAAAAATGGAATTGAGGTTACAATTCATGGCGGTTGTGTCTATTTCACTATTTCTAGCACTACCAGGTTATTGAGAACCCAATAAGTTCCTCAATCATCTTGAATCATGACAGCTTTAAAGTTTACTCTAGCAATTCTGCAAAAAAAATTGAAGTCAATGATCAATACTTAAATTAGTCTGCTGGTTAGTTTCACATTTGGGTGGTTCCCATTTCTCTTGACCTAAAAAAAACTGCGAACATTAAATCATCAACAGAGTTTAAAAAACCAAAACGTGAAAACCCATAAATTCCAAGTAAAACCTGAACTCAAAAGATGTAATTACTTGCACAAACATACCAAAAATAAACAGATGAAACAAGTTAAACCCATTAATTATAACTAAAATACAACTAATACAATGAGAAGGATATGGTAATAAGCATATAAATAGGCATGAGAACAAAGACACACCTTTATTATGAATCTTTCTCAGCCTTCAAAGCCCCAGCAAAGCTACTTTTGAAGCAAAATCCATGGAAAATCTCCTTCACTTTCCAATTCAAACAGTGGAAACAAATTCCCCAGAGAAATTCAGGGGACACCCATGATTCTCTCTCTCTCTCTCTCTCTCTCTCAATAATGGCAATGATCAAGTATAGGGTTTTTTTTTTTTTTTAATTGAATGAAGCAAACCCCTCCTAGAATATCAGGCAAGACTGTTGCACGCATCACGAGAAAGGCAAACTATGTGCATAATACAACAATATATTTTCATGCATCCATTTGGTAAGGGTCTGAACCTGGGAGGCTTGGTAATGCTTTGCATTATTTGAGAAGTCAAGAAGAAACCAAATAGACGGAGAAAGTAAAGGAATATTTTCTTTTAATCAAACAAACAAACAGCAAGAAAGGGTATCTTTCTGTATATGTAGAGAGAGAGAGAGAGAGAGAGAGAGAAGAGAAGTCTGGAGTATCAAAAAAAAAAAAGGGAAGTGAAATGCGATGAAAAAAAGGAGAGCGATGACGGAAGGGGGAGGATACATGGACTGGACCATCTAGTTTGCCCATTAGTTGGTATTTTCAGATGATCCAAACTGTTCATATTTTAAAGCTCGTTGAGAATATTTATCATGTCAAAAATTATGTTGATTAGGTTACGGTTTATACAATTTTGAAATGTATTTGTCTTGAAATAAATGAGTTAAATTGGCGTTCTAATTTTGTTATGTTCTAAGACAAATATGTTCTGAAATAATATCAAATGATATCCAATCAATCTAATTTCCGGCTGTGATATATTTTCATATTGAATTGTAAATATGAACAGTTTCGATCATTAAAGTGAGCTCAAAAAGACCCATAGACGGACAAATTGTACGATCCAGTTCATTTTCATGGGCCGTAGAAAAAATCATCAAATAATACTTCACGAAAACAATGAATTACAAATAATAATCTTTTCAACATGAATTTCAAAAAAAGATTAACAATTTACTAAATATCAATTAATTCTTTTAATTTAGAAAAATATTTAAATTTATTCTTGTGGCAAATGTATTATTTTTAAGTCTTCCTCGCCAACCACCCGTCACTATGCATGGTATAATATACATGTAATGCCGAATAAGTTACGATTTAATTCACATTTCAAAGTCTGAATATAAATTTATGAATATTAAAATACTTTTGTTTAATGGCATTAAGAACTTTACACATTATCCACCACCCGAAGAGCTATGGTTAGCATTTTAAAAAATAAACTAATCCTATATGTAGCTAAAATAGACATATATATGGAGAAGAAATACATGTATATACGCAAAGGTCGCTAAATTGGATACAGCTGTAAACAACGCTGAGGAGAGAGAGAGAGAGAGAGAGAGTCGTTTTCAGAGGCGCACATGGTGGGGACGACTTGCAAAAAAGGTTCAGGCAAGCTGAGAGAATCACAAATGAGGAAGGAGGAGTCTGATCAAAAAACAAAAACAAAACAAATAAGGAAGTAGGAGAAACACGAAGGGAAAAAAAAAAAAAACTTTTGAAGTACTTGTCATTGTGTTCGGTTTGAGGCACAGTTCTCTTGAATTTAATTTAAATTTGAAAATTTTGTTTTTATTTGAATTTTTTTACATTTATTAATTTTGCATCAAATTTTTGTAGGTTATTGATTCGTCTTAGAAATCGGAAAAATAATTTTTTTTTTACTTTTACTTAAGTATTTTGATAAATAACCACTTTTTTCAGTGCCTTGGCGCTACGGGTGCCCCAAACTCTTATCTATCATACATTTGCGTGAGCTCTACATACTTTGTTGTAAAAAGCACACAAGTGTGTGGTGAAAAAAGAGGTTGAGCCAAGAAACCACGTGGCGGCGCCGCAGGGCAATGAATAATTTTTCCCCGAAGTCTTACAAGTCTAATAACCCCACAGAGTCGCCAGTGGTCAAAGGCCTAACCCGTAGAGATTTTCTCACCCCCAAAATTTCGACTTCGAAATTTCTCAAATGCTATCAATTTCTTCTTATTCCTGAGATTTTGAGTTCGAAATTTTCAGGTGCTATCAATTTCTTTGGCCAGCCCATACATGGGTGGTGAAATTAAGCTCATATGATTAATCGAGATATTCGTAAATTGATCCTAATTCCCGAGTTAGTATTAAAAAATGCAGTAAATCTTTGGAGGTCAAATTGGTCGCAGCACACGAGAGACACGGACAACCAACTCTGCATGTGGGAGGAGCGGCGCATTTGGGTTGGGTCCCAGTTTTAAAACTACTCCAGCTTCCCACTGGCGGAGTCGTGAAACAACTCGGAGGGCGCAAACGTAGAAGAAATTTTGATTCGGTGATTTTTCGAGACTAAATTCAGTAATTTGAGTTTTTAATAGAACGGTTTTGATAAATTAAAAAAATTAATATTGAGTGTTATTGCTATCGTATCAATTGACTACACGTGATATCTTTATCATATTGATCACTCACCATAATTTAGCATGCTCAAAAATGAAAATCATTCTACTTTCTATTTATGGTTGGACTATGTTTGATTTTCTTGATATATCCATAAAATTACACGAACTATACTTTAAATAAAGAATTTGGGTGGAGCCGGATCCCTTTCAGCTCCACAATAACTCCACCATCGTAGCGAGATTTTCTACAATGCTCTCAAGTGACATGAGAGCATCACGCTCCTACTGAATATGAACCCTTAGATTGAAAATTAAGTAAATCACAGTCAATAGATCAAGATTATATTTTGGGCAAAAACAATATTATAAGAAAGGGAATACAAAAGTAAGATGCCAAACAAATTAATATATGCTTAATATTAACTTGTTTATTGGACGGACAATATTAGTAATCAGAGAGAGATCCAACGGCAATAAACACTTGGGAGCATCATAGCCGAGCCCTTAGCTGCCCAACATCACGAGTTTGTTCGATTAGGGATTTGGGATTTTGTCCAAAATCCAAATACCAAAACCAACAACCCCCACATGACACATAAAACCATATTAAAACCATAGATATGCCAAAGTGAGTAGTTAAAAACCACAACAACAAATCCCATTTTCCTTTCTTTTTGACTTCACCCAACAAACACTTAATCAACACTCAACCACTCTCACAACCAAAATGTATGGACAAAAAAGAATTCAACTACAACTTTCACTGCCAGAAGCGACTTGTAACAGGATCTACACTAAGTCACATAATACGCGTGCAATAGCAAAAGTGAGAGCGCCAATACGATCATGGAAGCGTCTTTTAAGAACATCACAAACTATCAAAATTCAAGACAGTAAGGATTGAGAACGAGAACAAAGAGTCCCATTGGAAGAATATGTGACCTAGGTCTGAACCCCAACCACGTAAATGAACAGTAAGAGGCAATGCCTAACCTCTACTATAGACTGGGAAGGTTACCTAACTGGCTAACTGGCCATGTTCTAATGCAACTAACTTGTCCGGATTTGTCTCTATAGTCGAAATCAACTACAGGCTGCTTGATATCGACTTATTGGTCATCTTCCCGCTCAGAAACTCCAACAAATACTTAAGTGGGTTGTGAGTAGGTGTAGGAATTTTTTACACCACATGAGAACCCGACACGAAATTAGTGGATTAGAATCAACTATTTCTAACACAAAACACTAATATGACACGACACGATAACACAAAAAGCTAAACAAGTCGGGTTAGGGTTGAGAAAATTCTAACACAACACGACACGAACACGATGCCCACCTCTAGTTGTGAGTTTGTTCCCGATTCGTTCCGTCTACTTGAGGCCATTGCACGTCCATCTCTAAAGCCAGTTTGATGGTCCAAAGTGAGAACCGGATCGTCTTGTAGCAGTAGCACCCGTAGGGAGACTGCCAGTTAATTCAGGATCTCAAAACAAAGGCCTAAAGCACAAAACTGCAATAACATCATTCTTGATTGAAAACAAACTCTTGCAAACGCAATGCAACTATTTTTTACACATGTAACCGTGGGGCCATCTTAGGTTTGTCAGGTCGTTAAATTTCAGGACCACGAGATTAGTCGAGGCAGACATAAGACATCTGCATAAATTTCAGGACCACGAGATTAATCGAGGCAAACATAAGACGATGCAGACGTCGGTTATCAGAAATAAATGTTTTTGGGCACGTCATAATCCATACTCCAAGAGGAAATTTCCCAAGAGAAACGTTCCAATATGGCACTCACTAATAAGATATGGAACCAATTAAGATACCAAAGTAGCTAAACCCAGCTAGACAGTACAACTCATTGTACCTCGTTAAACATTAGAGAAAGGCTCCCTTCCTTTATTGTGTGATAATTAATGAGGTTGGTAGCTCACCAACGTTCCAACGGCCACATTAAACCAAAAGGTACCAGTGGAAAAAGTAAAGTCTTATAAAAAAAATAATAGAAAAGGAAAAAAGTGAAAAAGGAAGCAAATTCATAATCAATCGATGTTGAACAATCAAAACTCTCGTTGAGCGATCAGGATGGATTTGGTTATGAAACTGAAAGGCAACACTGCATATCGCAATGTCAGTTCACTGCTGGAGAGAGATTTGTTCGTGAAACCGGGCAAAAGTCGTAAAGGCAAGTCCAAGAACCGTTACGCTTCCACGTGATTCCGATATCCAACGCGAAGAATGCCAACTAAACAAGAAAACAAAAAATGTGATTCAAGTCAAGTGGCAGGCATTATGATTTTAAAGCATAAGTAGGGTCACTACCAGGTGGATTTAGATGATTAACAACATGACTGACTGATACCTAACATCGAATTTGGCAGAAACATGTATTGACTCGGGGTGGTGCCGCTTTATTCCGGCCACTGTCAACCCGCCCAAGTTCTTCTGAAGAAATATGGGCAAACAAAGGACGGACAATAAATAAGAAAATATCCAAATGATATGTAAAAGTGTGCTTCACGTAAACTGAGCTTGGGGAGCTTATGTAATATTTTACATTTTTTGACTTTCGGGTGATGAGCTTACCTTGTCTTGAATGACAGAAAAATCCACCAAGTCAGGGTAATAGCGACCATTGAATCTTGCCCTTTCCGAAACATCAACTTTCCTGTATATGGAAAGAGAAGAATTAGTAGGTGTTAAACATCACATAAAACATAATAAAAGCAAGGAGAAATAAACCTTAACTTGAAAATAACCTTCACACACACACAAAAAAAAAATAAATAAATAAAAAATAAATCTTAACTTGAAACTGCCTTAATCAAGATAATAGTAAGAGCCAGCAGATTTTTGCTCTCTATCTTTCGTGGAGTCCAGCTTGTTGATTCGTGGGCGATAATTCGTAGGGTCACGCCTAAACGTTATGTCCAAATGCTGCGAAGACAAGATGCATTATTAACGTAGATAGATGTACAGAAAAGAAGGAGAAGAAGAAGGAAAGACTTCCCAACAAGGTAAAAGTATAAACAAGGACAATAAATGATTGAACATCATCAATAACAACTAAGGAGACTCACATAGTACTAGATTACATACCACCCTTAAAGAGGCAGCACTATGTGTATTCAGTTCAACGTTTGGTAACTTTTACTGGTAACAATGATCATACACATAAGTTAGTCAACCAGTGTGTTCAAATTGTACAGGCAATGATGCTCACGTTGTAGGAGCCAAGGCAATGCTATGTGTATCAATTTCACAAGACACAAACGATATAGTACCGTATATTCAATAAATTTAGAAAACAGAAATTCAAATGCAAGCCCAAAAATACCATAATGAGTACGATAATTACTATTTTCAACAACCTTACCGATATTTATAAGGGGTTTTGGGAGCTCATGATTGGTGGGAGGATTTGTGTTGACATTGTTGTTATTTTCTAGTTCTCCTATTAGCTTGTTGCACTATCTACTAAAGAAAGGAAAAATGGAAGGTGGGAATGAAGTGTGTGTACCGCAAGGAAATGATTCATCCCAGTTAGCAAAGATTCAGGAGACTTGGCTGTACAACCCACAGATGCTTTCCCATCAAACACAATTACTCTGTCAGCCAAGTAAGTTGCCATAATGAAGTCATGCTCAACAACAAAAGCAGTCTTCTTTGCATGGAAGATGAACCTCTTTATAACTTTGGAAGCTATGATTCGCTGCTCCGAATCAAGAAAAGCACTTGGTTCATCTATCAGATATATGTCTGCTGGCTGCACAAAGAACACCAAGTAGCAAGTCACTTGAAGCACACCACAGATATTTAGTGATCCTACCATTTAGACTTGGCGGAAAAGTCTCTTAAATTCATGTATACCAGCAGATCAAAATACAACCTCAACTTATGTAATAATGAATGCCTCTGTTGCTCTAAATTGCATATTTTTCTTTGCCCTGCCGTATTACATGCTATGGAACTCGTAGAAGATTTGACAAATTACAGAAGTCAACATTCATTTCTGGAATTCCGGAATCAGAAGTTATACCGAAATAACAAACTTTTGTTCTCCAGACAAGGCATATGTAAGTAAGGAGTCCTCAACGCAGAATTTTTTGCCTCGTAAATTGGAATGAGACAACTTCAATGTAGTGTCCGGAAAACTTAATCCACAATATGTCTTCCCAGTTTGTGCTTCCAAAATGGAAAGCAATTTAGTATTAAAGATGGTTTTTACACATTTCATGCTGAACATTGCCGAACAAGAGTGACATCATTAACAATTAAGCAAAAAACCTTAAGAAAAAGCTAATGAACCTTTTTGAGTAATTTATAACATAATAAAACTCTGGTAAGCAAAACAACCATAACAGCGGAGGTGTCACCCAGGCAGGAAAGTTAGTCACACCACAATCCGACAAGATTTGATACACATTCAAACTCTCTTATCCAATTCATGCTATTGTCCTCAGAACAAATTGGTTTCGAACTAGAGTGCACCAGCCTTTCACTGCCTGATCATGCAAAAATACTTCTCAGTGAATCCCAGTGGTAATTAGAAGTTGGCAGTTATTAGATCCATGCAAATCATCTGCTAGTAAACAAGGACCAGAATTTTTTTTATCTAAAAAAGGCACTCATATTCACGGATGAAGGTCCAACTGAATGGTGTCGTGGTTATAGTCCATATCACAACAACTTTACAATACAAGGACACATGAAATTTGTTCAAGTACCTACACTGTGTCTACATAGAAGAAAGACTACTACTACTTGAACAGATGAATGGGAAAGAAGAGAGAATAACTTATTGTGATATGCCTCACCACTATAGGTGGAGAGGTGGATTTCAAAGTACACAGAAAAAAAAGAATGGATGCAAATGAAATATTTGCATGCAATAAAAGGCTTAAAATAAAACTTGGTTAAGAGGCCTTAAAATTAATAATTAGGAAAAGAAACTTGGTTCAAGTAATTGAGTAAGAACTAGGAACTTATATAGAAACAAGATAAATCTTGCTAAATTGAAATAACCAAACCTAAGCAAATTAAGCCTTTTGCCCAAACCTAATCTAACTGGGCTCTACTACATTAATCCTTTTTCTCACCATTCTGCTCTGTCAATGGCCGTGCACTCAGTTAATATAATGACATCCCACAAAATCATAATATACGAGGTGGTTATAGCAAACAACAGAAATGCTGCAGGGCACACTCATAAAAGTTAATTACGACAACTAAGAAACAGAAAGGTTACCTTTCCAAGACAGAGGCATAATGCAACTCTTTGCAATTCCCCACCAGAGAGATTCACAACTTTAAGATCCATCAATTGCTCAATCATCAGAGGCTTAATTACATCAGAAATGAACTGAGGGTGCACATATGACCCTCGAATTTTCTGGTGCAGCAGGTCTCTGACTGTAGACTCAAATTTTGTAGCTATCTTTTGTGGCTTATATGAGACATTGAATTCAGGTATTTCCACGGTAGAAGCCTCCACTGTATCAGGATGTAATAAACCAGCCTGCAACCGGTAAGAAAACAGTAAGGAATAAATCAGCAGTGACGAATCGTCAAGAGAAGTAAGATTTTGATGTCTTAACATCACAGTATCACACAGAATGCACTAAATACAGTAGGGTTATCAATGCCGAATATATAGGGCAATTGAAGCTTTAATTTACAATTTTAAATATGTTTAATTGTATTTGATCAATTGATATATTTAGTTTCACTTCAGTTTTTAGATATCTAAAAAGTAAGGATAAGGATAATGATCATCCCCTCTCCAAATTAGGATTCAAGTTTCCTTTTTATGATGGCTCTTAGCTTGTAAATAGACCATTTATCCTTGGAAACCGGTAGGTTTGATTAATCAGAACTGAGTTTAAGGCCGCGGCCTTGTGTTAGGGTTGTGGCCCATTTGTGCAACCTTTCTTCCCCCCTTCTCATCCCTCCGCTCTGTACCACTAAAGAAACGGCCACTACAGAAACACCAATACTCTGATCCGTAAAGCAGCAGTACCGCTGCCTCTATACATCCAGTTTACACCATGACATCTGAACCCTACCTTGCCAGAACTTCACAGCCACCAATAAAAACCCAACCAGTTCGGCCAGCTCTGGTCCAATCTGAACACAGCTATTTTGTCCTTCTTGCCATCCGCTGGTTTTGGTAGGTTCATTATGGCTTGTGAGCTTTTTTCAATACGTCCTGGGTGTGAGAGATTTTACATCGTCCAGCAAGTTATTTCAGCTTATCAGTGAACGCTGGCATGTTGTCGTTAATTCTGGTATGGTCTCATATGGTAATACTTGTATGGTCTGCATAGGGGATGTCCAAAGGAAAGGAGTAATCGACACGTCAATTGTCCAATAGTCGGGTAAATGGCAGCTCTTGGCCAAGAATGAGCTTGACTTAATGGGCAGGATGACAAACCACCAATCAACACGGCATGCACCTTTGAAATGATCACTCCGAGTCACATCAGCCAAGCTTTGTGGCAGACAGACACTTGAGTATAACCAAAACTACATGCTACGTAAGAAGGAAAATAATTATGACCGACACCCACCTTGAGTTAAGGGCCACCTTGGACTACAAATAAAAGCAGCATGCAAAGGGGAAGAGGATCGAAAAACTTTCAGTCTGTGAAGTCTCTCTCTCTCTCTCTCTCTCTCTCTCTCTCTCTATATATATATATATATATATAGTCCTCTTCTCCTAAGGACCACCTTATTTTAATAAAATAAGGACCTCCCTTTCCCGATCAAATTTTGATGATCCGAGCCGCTCAATGTATTCAGAACGTGATTTTAAGGGTACCCGCGAGAAATCAGCAAAAAAAAAAACGGGAAGGGCTTCATCCGAGCAGTTTTTGTTATGTTTTTATCAAACGGTTCAAATAAAAACTGCTCAAATCAAGCCCTTCCCGGTCATTTTTTTTGCCGATTTCTCGCGGATACCCTTAAAATCACGTTCTGAACACATTGAGCTGCTCGGATCATCGAAATTCAATCGGAAAATGGGAGAAATGGGAAGGTCCTTATTTTAGTCCTTATTTGAAAATAACTGTATATATATATATATATATGGGGCCGGTTCCCCTCACACATCTTTTGACACAAAATTTGACACTCAATCTCAACCATTCAAATCCATGGCTTAGATGATATTATATTCTCTCCCATTTATCTCACTTGCACCTAATCTCTCTCTCTCCTCACGCCCGCTTCCCCTCCCCAATCCAGCTCCTCCATGTCCGGCCAGCCCCATCTCCGGTGAACCCCACCTCGACCCCCTCAACTCCCACACTGTCCCCACCCAAACCAAAATCTCACCTGCCGCCGCCGCCGCCGTCGATTCCAAAACTTGATGGGTTCGAACCTAATGTCAAAGAATCTAATTGTGTTAAAAATCTGTTGGTGGGTTAAAGAATCTGCTGGTGGGGTAAGGAATCCGTCGATTCCTGATGTGGCCGGCGTCGATGGGGATTTTGACGGTTGCGGGATGGAGGTCTTGTATTTATCTGTTTTCAGTAGGGGTTTTCCGTGGATTGTGCATTTGGGTAGGAAGATAGACAAGTGATTTTGACCAATTAGAAGAAAGAGGAAAGAACCCATTGATTTTCATGCATGTAGGTACTAACACGTTTATTTTCAATTTGTGAAGAAGACAGCGAACAAATTAAGGAGCTTTTTTCAATCAGAACAGATTTGCCCAAATTTTGTTAGGTTTTCTTCTCATTGGCCTCTCGAATTTACCTAGATTATACCCAGATTTTCTTCTCGTCGAATCTTTGTTTTTACGTACGTTTGTGTGTGTGTGTGTGTGTGTGTGTGTGTGAGAGAGAGAGAGAGAGAGAGAGAGAGAGAGAGGTGGCTGCAGATTGGCTCACCGGAGATGGGTTCGCCGGCTATGGTGACGTCAGAGTTGGAAGAAAACAGTGGTGTGTCGGTGACTGGTGAAGGTGGAGAGAGAGTGATTAGGTGAGATGAAAAGAGGAGGGAGAGTGTACGATTTTAATGCTCTAAATCTCAGCCATTCACTCTCTCTCCACCCTCACCCTCTCCCCACTAATATTTTTATCCCAGTCCTTACTTTCTTTGCTCGACTAAGTCTCGCTCAACCAAATTCATTGCTCCATTCATTAGTCATTTAAGGTTACCACCATCCAGACGGCTCCTACAGGCGTTGATTTAATTCCTATTTGGTGGACCTCATCACCAGTTCGAGAAACAAAACAATTCGGCACAAGAAGAAAATCAAGCAGTTTTCATAGTCAAAGTAGTTGATTCTTTGGCATGGACGATTTCAATATTTTGAAGCGAACTCAAGGTCAAGTTCTTTTTCTCAATGGAGGAGAATACCAAACCGAGCCATAAGTCCCGATCATGTGGGGAAGGGAGGAGAATGATGTGGAATAGCTAAGGCACTTGGAGGTTTAATTTTTGATGATTTTCAAAATGTTCTATTGTATTTCGTTATTCGATTATCATTGGAGCTTTAATTTTTGATGATTTTCAAAATGTTCTATTGTATTTTGTTATTCGATTATCATTTAGTTTCACTTAAAGTTTTAGATAATTAGGAATAAGGATAATGATTATCTCCTTTTCAAATTAGGATCTCTAGTTTCCTTTTTAATCAGGGGCTCTTAGCTTATAAATAAGACCATTGGTCAATGTAATGGTTGGAGTTTGATTCATGAGAACATAGTTTAAGGCTCTGGACTTGTGTTGCTCAGTTTTGCTACCTTTTTCCCCCCCTTCTCATCCCTCCATGAGCCGCATCAGTTATAGTTCATATGCAGATTTAGACCACAAAATCGGACCTGAAACTTGTGCATGGACATTGACTTTGGCTGTGATCTATAAGGCTAAGTATACCAAGGTTAAATGCACACTATGCGTATGTTTTCTTGATAATTTTATGTGGAGCAATATTGGGTGTATATAATCATTGAATATCGTAAGCAAACCAATTGTGCAAGTATATCAGGTAAAAGTGATCGCCAGCATTTGTATGAACGTAGATTTTCCCATCCCATTCTCTCCCAGCATTATGCATATGTTTTCTTTAGAATTTTATGTGGTGTAGTATTGGTTATATATGATTATTGCATATTATAATACGAAAGCCAATCATGCAAGTATATCAGGTAAAAGTGATCACCAGCATTCGTATGAATGTAGACTTTCCTGTCCCATTCTCTCCCAGCATTACAATGATCTGCGAGTCAGTAAATTCACCCTCGAGTACATCCAACTTGAAATTACCCAGGGTTTTACTCATGGTTGGGTATTTATAACGGGAATATGTCTGAATCTCCTCCTGATTCCCTTCTGAAGTCTCAGCCACCTAAAACAGTACGTGAATAAAGGCATGAAAGAAAATCCAAAACAAAGCAGTCAATGATTCAGTTATCTTTACCTTAAAAGTAAGTGATTCATCTCGAAATCTTAGATTTTCTGTCGGGATAAATCCAGCCAAGAAAACGTTAATGCCTTCTCTTACTGACAAAGGAAGAGTAACAACTCCATAGACTCCTTCCTTCCCGTATAAGCAGCAAATATAGTCCGATAGATAATCTAGTACACTAAGGTCATGCTCCACTATAATGACATAGCTGAGAAGGGAAGAAAGCCAGAAAGGGTTGGAACAACGTAAACAGAAATACGATTTATCATCCAAAGCTAACATTAAAAGGAAAGAAAGGGAAAAAAAAAAGGTAGCTTGTTGCAACAAGAGTAATATAGCTATTTTTAGGTGGGAGTTGTACACGAAATTGGAAGTATAAGAGTACAATGCAAAGTGTGAAACGGCAATTCAAGACAAATTCCAAAGGATTAACAAGCCAAATGTGTTCTCTTTGAGGAGTGAACAGAGAATTTTCAGAAGAGTACAATGCAAAGTGTGAAATGGCAATTCAAGATAAATTCTAAAGGATTAACAAGCCAAAAGTGTTGTCTTTGAGGAGCGAACATGAGAATTTTCAGAACTCATTCATGTAGCTGAGGTTTTGAATCCCTCATGTAATCTGAGGTAATGATGAACAAATGATAGAAAGATTTTGACACTTGTAAGTCCTTCGCTAAAACCACTGTTTCCCATTACTAAAACTACTACTACCCTGTTAATAAGAGGCCGACAAATCTAGGAGACTATTATCTGAATTGGTATGCTTGCATTGCAAAAGCTGGGTGACTCTTAACTGACTTGACATGCTCATATGCCAAAAGTGGGGAGACTAACTGAATTGATGTGGTTACATGCCAAATCAATACAGGCCATACAGCCCTGTTGCACAATGCTCTATTTGTTATCTAATTATGTTAAGGTATCAGCAAAACTGAAAGTTTGAGCCAATGTGCAGCTTCCAAATTAGGTCAGATCAAGATATCCAAACAACTGGAAAAGGAAAATGAAACTCTCTGATGACGAAGGCTAAAGCTTTAATCAAGTTCGACAAGCCAAGTTGAAATCGCATTCCGGATATTTTGCAGACCATTGTCAAGTTTTATGCATCTAGTGGATCAGGGTTAACTGAAAGTTTGTTTTCAGTTAAATGGAATGCAGGCTGAAAATACGTTGTGAGATTGATAAGAAAAGCTTTTTCGTCCATGAAGCTTACCTTGTAAAAATACAAGGGCCTGAGATAAAAACGCAGCAATGAATGCATTTAACGCAAGCTCTCATTAATTTATACTACATTTAAAGCATTGTTTTTTGACATATGAACAGATTTGCAACGCATTGAGCATGAGAAGTTTAACAAGGAAAACAGAAAGCTGTGCTCTAAGAAGTACAGATACGAATACAGGACAAGGACATGGGGACTTGTCCTGCTCCAAAAGTTAGAAAACCGTCACACTGGGGACCCATCGAATATGATAAAACTATATCTTGGAGGCATTTTACGAACTTATAAAAAAAACAGAGTTTCTATTTGGGATTAAAAAAGAAAAAAGATTCACAGTAGGAAGATACAAAACAGACATTCACAAACTAAGTGATCAAGAACAAAGCATTTTCTACTTTGTGAGCAAAAGAAAAAGAACTCTGCAGTCATTGGTAAGTTTGGCCCTGCCCCACCTCTTAAAATCATCATGACATTCCACCATGTCCCCAGCATGTCCTAGCATACACCCAACATGTATCCACCAATCGTTGGACAGGGATATATGATGCCAACAGACGTGCTCGTACAACTAGTGCGTCACAGAGGCATTAATGAAGAAATAATTCGACGAAAATGAAAGTACCTCAAGTGAGATACAAATGGAACAAAGGATGGTTATGCAAATGACAATAAATGTACAGGACAATTAAACAAACTATTATAAGGAAACTAAGAGAATACCTGTTAGGTCTCAGCAAAGATCGAATAACTTTTGCTGCTTTGAGCCTTTGTTTCACGTCAAGATAACAGGAAGGCTCATCGAACATGTATATGTCAGCATTTTTAATAGCAGTTCTAGCTATAGCAAATCTCTGAAGCTCTCCACCAGACAGATTTTTGATCTCATGGTCAAGAACAGTATTAAGCTCGAGTTCTAGACATTTCTTCCCTTGTTCCTTTCTCATCGCTTTCCTCAAGCAACTTGCCAACACTTCCGCACAATAATTTTGGAAGGTTATCAACATATTGTGGTTTGATGATTGCCTGCAAATTTTAATTAAAACTAGTTGATAGAACCTAAAAGAAGATACTGAGCGAGTATAACCATGAAAGCCAATCTTTTCTATTGTTCTCTTGTAACCCAAGGCCTAAGCTTGTAGGATGGAGTCCCACCCAAAACCTAAAGTTTCTATTGGCTCCAAAACTATAAAATACAAAATACAATGAGTGACGCAGTAACAAGAGCAAGAAAATGAAAATTTTAACATATATATGAAAATTTTAAGATACATCGATGTGCGAAATTTGTTGCTTTAAAGCTGAAATTGAGATCAACTGGGAACATTTTAAACAAGGTTTTAGGATTATTTAAAATTCATCTTTGTCTAGTTAGTTTCTAAATGACTCAGTTAGCATTATAACTTAGTGGTATCCTGAGAATTTGCAGAATTTCTGGACACTGGCCGTAGAGGTCCCCCGTCCCCCATGGCTTATCACAACTTATGTAATTGATAAAGCATTGTGATTGGGTTTTTATTTATGATTCGTTCTTTTTTTTGTTTTTCATGAGTTATCCGACCCCAAGTGATTGGGACATAAGGCTCGGTTTGGTTTGGTTTGGTTTGGTTATAAGTTTTATTTATGATTCATTCTTGGCTTTAGATAGGTTCTCTTTCGAAGTAGGAAGTCAAAATCCTAATGCAACAGGAGCAACCTGAAGTCCTATAAAGTCAAAAGTAAAATAATTCTGTGCTTATAACCCTCTTTCCTACTCATGTGATGCAACTGTAGCCGCAAGTGAGATGCTTATTTCTTCGAGTGATTCCTATAGAACCATGAATATATTAGTCTCTCATTCAACCGCCAAGCATCATTGTTAGAAAGAACATGAGAGTCACAAAAGTTACTGTTCACAGGTATTGGTCATAGAGCCCAGAACAACTTCAAACGGGCTATAAAATCCTGTACTTTCATTCTCAGAACCCTGCCCTTTTGCTGCCACATATAAACCAAAAGCTTCTACATTTCTACCATTGCTACTGTGCACTCTGTTTCGCCTCACTACTAGTAGAAGACTACTACAACTGCTTTCTCTCCGAGTTTAATGAAGGATGATACTATGGTCAGTACAATGTTATTGCAAAGAGGACTGTGGAATATCATATGCATCACAACAGTCCACAATACAGATTGGGCTACAGACTTGTCTAAGAGGAGATAGCATAATATGCGCTACTAGAAGGGAGCAACATAAGTTGAATAAAGGATGATTCTATGGTATACTCCAAGTCTCTCCAACTGGCTTGCTTCAAGCGCAGAGTTTTTTAATTTAACGGCAGAAAGGATTCCAAAGGAACATATCGGATACAATAATTTGGGGGACAATTTCAAGACGGTTTTTGGATAATTTCAAGAGGATATTCCATGGTGTATGATATTTGCAGATGACATTGTCCTCGTAGATGAAACTGCTAGAGGTGTTAATACGAAACTAGAAATTTGGAGGGAAGCATTAAAGTCAAAGGGTTTTCGGATAAGTAGGAGTAAAATTGAGTATATGGTGTGCAAGTTTAGTGGTACCAGTAGTGTGCATGAAGAAAGAGTGATGATCCAAGACCAGGAGATACCAAAGACCAGCAGATACCAAAGAGTGATCATTTTAGGTATTTAGACTCAATTATTAGTAGAGATAAAGAGATTGTTGATGATGTGACCCATAGGATCCAAGTGGGGTGGCTCAAGTGGAGGAGTACTCCAGCGATGCTTTATAGGACAGAATGTTGGCCTATTAAGAAACAACATGTGAGCAAGATGAGTGTAGCGGAAATGAGAATGTTGAGGTGGATGTGCGGTAAAACTAGACGAGACAAGATTAGAAATGAAACAATTCGTGAGATGGTAGGTGTAGCACCTATACAGGAAAAGTTGAAGGAAAATAGGCTAAGGTGGTTTGGGCATGTCTACCATAGACCAGAAGATGCAGTAGTTAAGAGAGCAGATAGGATAGCTCTAGGTAGCAATGCTGCAGGGAGGGGTAGACCTAAATTGACATTAGAGGATGTTGTGCGCAAAGATATGAGTATAATGGGTTTATGTGAACAAGTGGCCCTTGACAGAGCTCAATGGAGGAAACGGATTCATGTAGCCGACCCCAAGTGATTGAGACATAAGGCTCGGTTTGGTTTGGTTTGGTTTGGCATAAATTGGGTAGTATGATGCTTAAGGATATATAAGAAGGTAGGAACACTACCAAGAATAAATAAGATAAGCTCCAAGCATATACTTTCATATTGTCATGAAAAGGAGATGCAAGCAACTTGTTTGTTCAAGACATGCCAGCATGTTAGTTAAGGAATGCATAGAAATTTGAAGCGCTTAAATACTCAAATTCATCATTTTTCTAAGGCTCAAAGCCATCCACGAGGGGTGAACTGACACAGCAACCGCCAAATATTATGGACTACGGAGAATGCCCTTGCTAAAAATGAACATTTGTGGTCTTAAAATTGTTGTCGAAGGATTCAATCCTACATAGCTGAAGTTTATGAGGAGGAAGACGTTCAAATGTACCTAAGCCAAAGATGACCAAATTATCAAAGCAGAAAAGGTTGCAGCATGAGTCCAAGGCACCAAAAAAGAGTTTCATATATTCCCTTGAAGAGGCTTGAGCTCTACAAAGCACTAAAACTTTCATAAGCTGTAGCGGCTGAAGAACAAAAGGAGCAAAAGCCTCTGGCCCTGAGCTCAATACACTTCAACATGGATTTGTTGTTTCCCAAGTCCTGTAATCCAGAGATAACAGAGCTTTCCATTCAGCTTCCTCCTAAGAAGCACAAACAGTTTTTAATGGGGGTTTATTTGCTGGTCTTTTTGGTTTAGATTGGTTTTGGAAACCAAAAGCTGTGCTTTCTATTTTCTATTTTGAAAGTCAAAAAGTACTGTAAGAAAAATAAGTTCGAAACAGTTTTAAATTGTCAATATCAAAAAAAAAAAGAAAAGACAATACTACCAAAGGACATGAGAAGGCACTAAAGCCCATTACAGTAACTCCTAAAGACTGGAATAAATGCATTTTTTATCTCAGTTGCTTTTAGATCCAACACTTTCTCTAATTTGATTGTACTTCCTTTTCCTTTATGAAAGAAGACGAAGAGGGGGTTTCTAAGCACAAGGTCTGTGAATGTGAGCTCCAAGTACACTAGTACCGGGGATTATATCGTAACTTGTCTAGAGTACAAACTGAGGAAAGCAAACTATTAAACAAATAAATTGAGACTCAATAACATCATTCAAAATTTTGAAGTACAAACTACTGACCAAATTTGACTGGAATGAGAGATGGCAACAGCATTTTTCTCTAGATAGAAAATTAAGGCAGCTAGCCCACTATCTGATACCTACGCTAATTTTTCAAAATGCCTTTTCATGAAAAGGAGGAATAACTTTTCTGTTTTCCACACCAGAATATGTTTATGGAAGTACCTGGTACAAGGTCCATTTGAAAGGCGCAAGGGAGCAAATTTCAATACCAGTGGCATGAGCTAAAACTCATCATGCTTAAATTTTTTCTATTGCATTTCAACAACAAAAAGAGAGCAAAAATCAAATTCTTGTTTCAGAAAAAAAACTAACAGCCTTGAAGATTACGTTCTCATAATTTTCAATTCCTTTAATGATATCATCAATTGCCAATGAGATTAAATTACTCATGTTGAAAGAGCATCGAAGTGTGTCACCTTCAGGTTTTCCTCAAGAATGCGGGTGAAATAACTCTGTAGCTCTGATCCTCTGAAGTATGTCAGTATTTCCTGCCAATCAGGAGGACTCTGCAGAGGAAAACACGCGAAATTGCACATCATTGCGCATCAAGGAACAATGACAACTGAAAGTAATACCAGATGATTCTATACATTAAAACGGCCTAGATTTGGTTTCAACATGCCAGCCAATACTTTAAGAGCCGTTGACTTCCCAATGCCATTTTTTCCAACTAAGCCAAGAACATGTCCCGGACGAGGCACTGGTAACCTGGATTCAAAATTTTCAGTTAGCTCCATCTACTACAAGTGCAAAGAAACCACCACAATAATCTACGACCTTAAGAAAAAGCACCTGTGCAATTTGAAGGTGTTTGGGCCATAACGATGGGTGGTGTCTTTATCCAAATCTTTCGGCAAATTGATGATTTCTATAGCATCAAATGGACATTTCTACGCCGAAACAAGCATCAGTGGTCAATTCAGGACATCTGGCTAAAATTTAGGAAGACAAAATCAAAGAATAAGGCAAGCGTGTACAACCTTAACACATATACCACAACCAATGCATAACTCCTCTGATATGAAAGCAATGGAGGAACTTTGGGTGACCTCAATACAATGTTTACCTGTAAGGAAAACATTTCAAGATAAAACAAAAATCACCATACCAAAACAAACAAATGAGAAAGTAATCCTTTGAGTGCAGATGATCTCGAGACAAAGTTTACTAGTAGTTAGTATAGCAGCACCATTGCACGATCAAAGAAAATTGAACTGTAATGAACTCTCATATATTCCGTTCAACCTTTGGAAATTCAGTACTCCACAGCTGACTTAGTTTAAACTTATTAACAGCAAAACACTGTATTAAATTAAGTTTCTTATTTCAAGTGTGAAAATATGTATCAAAGCAATGGAGGAACTATGAGTAACCTCGATACAATATCCACTTGTCAGGAAAAAATTTTATGATAAGCCAAATACGACAAAGCCAAAATCACCATACCAAAACAAAACAAGTAGATGTGTAAGTAATCATTGAGTGCAGATGATCTCAATACAAGGTTTACCCGTAGAAATACTTGGTGGGGGGGGGGGGGGGGGAGGGCTTGTGTGGAATCTAGTTGGGAATATGATATGGAAATAGTTAAAATTAAACTGTAATAAGCTCTCATATCAATGGCGGCTTCAGGTATTTGTAGCAAAGTGTTCAACAATTACGTTAACTCTACTAGTTCAATTAAGCAACAATATAGACACAAAATCTTACAATGCCGCTGACAAATTTTCATAATTCAATCAAATCAAAATTAAACCGGCACATTAACCCACTATCTTTTTTCGAGAAATGATTGCAAATAGGTTGGCATGGAACTTTTTGGAGATATGCTTCTCTTATTTCATCCCTATCTTACATTGGCATGAAAAGATTTTATTGTCAGTCCTAAATCTGAAGGAATATTGTTCAAATCAAGAAGTCTTAGCTTAGAAGAAACTTGAGTGTTGTTACCGCCAAAAATTTTCGTAGAAGATGAATATTACAGCATAGTTGAATTCCCTCTTAAGAAATTTGTCCATAACTTCATAAATTAAACAAACTAAAAATTAGAAGTAGTTAGTGGCATGAATACTAAATTAGTACTTGTAATTCCAAGTGTGGACTTTGTTTCGGCTAATGATAGGTGTTCAGAATACGATAGACTCGTGTGAAATTTTCTACTCTTTTTTATGTGAAAAACATTCACCATTATCCTTAATGTGCCCCACTAATGTAAATTTCTGTGAGATCACCAATGTGTCAATACAGAATTCATAAGTTTTGAAACTTGCATCTTTTCACATGATACTATTTTCCTACACTGGTATGGGCAAGTTGACAAAGAGGCACTGGCAGTGGCACACACATCCAATGGGTGTATAGCTTAACACACTGGAAATATTTTTCACAAATTTACTAGCAGTGATTTTTTGTGGCTTTATTTGAACACCCAACCCAGTAGATTCTGAACAGCCAGCTGAACTCCCCTGAAATTATTTTGTTTTAAATTTACCAGTATTACTTTTCTTAGGCTTTGTTTGAAAACCCCATCCAATATAGTATTAACACCCCATTAACCAATTAATCCTCAATTGAACACCAACTACAATAGCCCACAACAAAAACTTATTCAAAAGAACAAGGAAAAAGAAGGATTTTAACCATAAATTGCTTTACCCAAACCAAAAGAAAAGTTGATCCATTTTGGAGAGTTTTACCCGACTTTTCTGTGGGCTTCACGGCTTTAATTAGACATTCAAGTTCATCATTACATTGTTGATATGAGATCCAACAAAAATTTTGCAGAACTCAAGATCTTGCTAGAAAGTTGGTGAGACCAAGAACCATGCGAATATGTGATATTAGATTAGTTTATTTGCGTTTGAAATTGGGTTGTTGACCATGCCTGTCGCCATTGCAACAGGTAAAAGAAATCTTTCGGCAATGAAACACATTCAGAGTAATATTCTGTATAGCCAAATTGGAGATCGGTGAGTGAACGGATGTTTGCTTGATACCATTGATAACGAGCCTATTATGCAATTGTTTCAAAATATGACAACTCACATTAATATAACGTGGAATATCTAAACAAATGAAGGAAAGGAGAACACCAAATAAATGTAGTCTTCTTTTTACACAGTTTCCTCACCAAAAATCAATTTAAAAGAAGGGTTTCCAATCGCAGTATTGAGGAACGTAACGGTATGATGATACAGCCATATATCGGCCAATATCACACCCGTATCAGCTGATGAGTAAGTAAATAACGATATGGAAGGTCCAAATCCTTTTATGTAATGGCACATACAATACATATCGGACTTTACTTAAAACCCTGATTAAAAGAGATAAAATTTCGATTATGGGAAACCAGAGAAAAAGGAGTATTACCAGCCATGACGACGGGACAACCCCGCTTGCACTCTTGGCGGCACTTCTTGGGTTTGCATCGATCGGAGTTGACGACTGCAATCCGAGGCAACTTCTCCGGCGCCATTGTATGAAATTAATTATTGGTTGATTGATTTACTGGCTGGTTGGAAACCCTAAACAAAACGAGGAAAGAAACAGAGAGAGAGAGAGAGAGAGAGACGAGGCTGTCGGTTTTCAATCTGGCGGTAGAGAGGAGAGGAACCCGACTGGAAATTGCGTGTCTTGCCGATCAAGTAAAAGGGTTGATTTTTTCATTCCATTCCACACGAGGGTATTAAAAAAAAAGAAAAACTTATTTACGGAGCCATGAATAAATTTTATAGCACACAATTTCGGCCGTTGAAAAGTGTATTGGAGAATTTGAATTGAAAACAATCTATTAACAATTATAGATATTAATGGATCTATTACCGTTAATAGATTGTTTTCGATCTAGATCGTCCAAAATATTTTTGGACGGCTGAGACTGCGCGAAGTCTTGAATAGGTTTCTCTCATTAAAAAAGGGAGAGGATCCCGTTCAATCTTTCCGTCCAACCAATCCGATCCAGTTTTGGACAGTCTTTTTAAGGCCCATAATAATGATTGGAATCAATGAATCATTCACTTTTTAGAGCATGTCGAGAAAATTGACCCCTCCAAAAATCATGTTGATCAGATATCGTTTAATATGATATCGAAATTTTATTTTTTGAGAAAGCAACAACGTGTAATTCTGATATAAATTTAACCGTGGGCAAGGTGGTAGCCCCGGCTCATATCCGTACCTCGGTTGATCGGATTGTTTTACTTCCTCTCCTTAGGAACTTGGAAGAAGAAAATTCTACTTAGATCATAAACTTGTGTGAATGTTAAAAAGTCTAAAGAAAACTTTTTTTGTGAAATTCTTCCCAAGTTGGTTACATGTGTGAATGTCAAGTAATATCGAAGTTAATCATCATGTGTTAAAGTTAAATATTAGTAGGTCAATTGACATAGATCGTTACATGTTGTGGTATTAAAGCTTAATACCAATCGAAAAGTGTGGAACAATTCCGACAATAGACAAGTTTGTAAACTTAACATTCTTAAGCTAGTATTTGTCTTGTATTTCTTTGTGGGTGAAAGTGGTTGAACCATGAGATCCAACGAGAAGTTGCAAGAGAGATTGTGAAATCAGTCCCCGGCCCACATTAATTAGACATGTTAATGTTGAGTAGTACATATGACAATGGCCACATGGTACAACTAACCTAAGTTATACTACTAACTTTCAAGCAAGTTAGATGGCGCAAAACGATGCACTTTTTTTCTCATTCCTTATTAATCTGTTCCTTGTTTCTCCTTCTTTGCACGGTTTTGAATTCAACTCTTTTTATTCACCTTTGTTGTCGGAATCGGACAAGTAACAATACGGATCAATGCATTTTCAGCTGGATTCTATATCTATCCACCAATGTGCCAATTCTAGCCTTTCAACGGGTCCAAGGGAACAGTTAAATTGCACAAATAACGAATACCAACACCATCCACAAGAAACTACACCACTTGTGAATGTGCAACTGTGCAGAATACTTACACATGCCAGCGCTATAATTTCCGAAGTGAATCCAGAAACAACAAATGGAGAAAAGGAAAAAAAAAAAAGACGACGACTAATTCACTCCAAGCCTATATAGCAGTAATAGAGTACCAAAGCTTGTTGGGCATGATAATGAATGGCATGCTGGAATCACTTCCACTTTTTGAACTTCATGAACTTTCCCCCATGCTTCCCAAACATTCCATGCTTACCGTGCTTGAACTTTCCGTGCTTAAACTTTCCGTGGTGATGACCGGAGAAACCCCCATGCCCAAGATGATGGGAACCATGGGACAGCTGGTGAGCCCCGTAAGCAGCAGCTGCAGCAGCAGCACCCCCAGCTATCAGTGCACCCATACCAGGTCCATGCCCTGCAGATTTTATTAACCAAAGAATTACTAGATGTAGAACAAATGATAGCATACAATTTATTAACAAGACCAACAGACATGGCAGAGATACGGAATGGCCACAAGGTATGAGTTCGATAATTAGATGGGAAGTAAAGACAATCCTCAATTGGACCTCCTGCTTTCCTTGGTGCCAAATTTAATGATTAGAATATGGTTTCTGCTTTGGATCAGAACCTCTCACAGTCTCATCACCAGATACATCTACTCTAAAGTCCTCGACAATATTAGTTTCCATGTTCTGGGTTCAAAAATCTTGGATTACCATACATTTGGAAGTTCTAGTAGCTCCTAGTTTGCTCTGCGTACTATACATTTGTTGCAGGTGGATAATGAATATTCGACGATTAGGTGTTAGATGACTAAAAGCTCTACATTACGAATTTCGGAACGAAAAAACAAGTAGATCACACACTATTGGTTATTGGAAAACCCTTTGCAGGTCTCCCATAATGCACAAAATATAGGATGGTGCTCTGCTATATGGCATTCAAGTTTTTGCATTCATACATTCCGTTCTTAACTTTCATAGTTCTCACATTATCAAATGGTGGTCATGTTCACGATTCACACGCTCCAGTTCTGAACTTTTCTGTTTTTTACCATTATTTTCCTATCCAGAGAATGATCAAGAACCAGAGAAGATAAGAGAACACGTAGTGTATCTGAAATTTTTAGTTGGATATTTTCCGGGAGTAAATATTTAGTGGTATTGAAGTTTATTACTCAGTACTTACTACTCCAAAAAAAGAAAAAGAAAAAAGTTCACTACATAACTTATGTAACATAAGTACGTATAAAACCTTCATATGTACTGTAAAATGGATTATGATACGTTGTGAACACTTGTAAACACAATTTATCCAATACAAAAAAGAAGTTTGTTAACAAAGTAGACTCTTTTGCAGTGTCCACGTGTCTGTGACATGAGAATTAGAGGAATCCGACAGTCATCCCAATACCGGTACCCTGCCTTTGTCCATGTAAAATACATTAACTATATAAGACGATTCAAATATCAAGACAGAGCAAGAAAGGCCTACAATGAAGTCTGTAACTTATGATGGGGAGGACTACCTACCAAAAAGCGGGCACACAATGTCAAATTGATGTTGAAGTACAACAAAGTGAATTGAAAATACCTGAATGATGCGAAGCAGATGGACCAGGATATCCTGCAGGTGGGTATCCACCTGGGGGAGGATATGGTGACGACGGATAACCACCTTGGGGAGGATATGGTGCTGATGGATATCCACCGGGGGGAGGATATCCCGCTGGCGGGTATCCGCCATGAGGAGGATATCCGGCATTAGGAGGATATGCAGCCGGTGGGTAGCCTTGAGGGGGATTTCCTTGAGAGGGATATCCTGGAGGAGGAGGATAAGCGCCATAAGATGGAGGATAGTGTCCAGCAGCATATCCAGCAAGATGAGAGAAAAGTCCTTTATCATTAGACTCGTCCCGATCATCATTTCCACCTCCCATTTTTCTTCAACTGGAAGTAGATGAACTGAAAATGTCGATAAAGGACACCAGGATATAAAATTAGGAGAAAAAGAATGGCAAGTATAGCTATAAATACTACTTCTCATTCCCCACATTTACGTCTGCCCTCCCTCGATAGATTTTTTTGGATACAAAATATTGTAAAAACATATCCAATACTTGCTTCCCACTGATAGAAACTAACATTATCAAATAGAAACAAAAGGTTACCATAATTTACAAGTGAAAACCCCCAACCTCCATATGTATTTTCAGGAAGACACATGCCTTGGCAATTAAGAATCATAAAATTTATCACATATTTTTCCACTTGAAACAAAATTCCAATTTGTTGGGCCTTAAGCTTGTCTGTATGGATTTCAGAAGTTGTGAACTAAAACAAAGTTGTGAAATGGGAACCGTAGTTTATTTGAAATTCAGTTGCAGTAAACCAAAGCAAAGTCCAGACACGGGAATCCCTAATCTGAATTTTCTTACATATGATTCTTCTCTTGTATCGAACAGTGCAGATTAATTAGAACTATCATACGACCATAGATGAACTACCACCAATCAACCGACATGTTGTACAAGTTAACATATGATCTAGCCAAAGCTTACTCCTATATGTCTAGTGTCTAGTATCTACTAATTCCATAAAGTTTAGTTTCCTTCCAGGATACGAGGTAAGTATTTATAAGTTTCTTCTTTTCCTTTTTCTTCCGTTGAGAAACTAAGTGAATGCATAAAGCTTGAAGTTGAGTAAGATTATCGAACTCCTGATACATTTTTGGTTGCAAATACCTGCAGAAGAGGTTTCTTTATGCATGTTTGTTTAGAATCTTAGAAACAACCACATGCAAATACTTACTATGCATCAATTTGATGATTGAAAATACACAAACACATCAACCAAAATAGGAACCAAATTAGATGCATGTAAGAGTGCAAGGCTAACACACACGCACGAGGCACGCTGAAGAACTATTTGGTATAATCCTCACAAAGAAAAACAGCTTTCTCTTTGGAAAAAGGGAGAGGTCTTTGGTGGTTTTTTTTTATGACAACTCCCTCTAAACAAGCTATATCAACAATAACAGAACCCATCGGTCCCAGTCCCCAATCATTGCGGGTATGGGCGGGAAGGTATGGAGACAGACCAGACATTTGGCAATATATGCACAAAGTGACTGTATGCTACTATGCTCTCAGAAATACCATTGAAAAAGTGGCTCCCATAACCAAGGAGCTGAAGAAACGCTTTGTTGTAGAACCATGCCCCAAAATCAAAGCAGAAAGGCATCCGAGACGGCAGGCCTAGAGACCCAAATCATTTTTGTGCACATTATCATGCTATATCAAAGAGGATTAAAAAAACGCTATATCAAAAGGAATTTGAACCCCCCCCCCCCCCCCCCCCCAAGAAAATGAAACAATCAAAGCAAATCAATAGACACACACATGAAAATAGGTAACATAGTTGATGTCCGTAAATTTCGTACACATTCACAAGTAACGCTAAATCCACCAATATTTTACTAATCACACAATTCGATATACGCGTGCTTTTTCTTCATTAATAACGCAATGGCTATTTTATTTATTTTTTTGCTCAGCAACAGAATGACTAAATTAACGCAACCAAAAGCTGAGGATTTGCCTACACGAATGTAAAAAAAAAAAAAAAACGAAAAGCAATAAACCGGGCATGAAAAAGGTACGAGTGCGATCATCAACGTTGAAGAACATAATCATAATGAAATATACTGCAATTGATAACGCTCGAAACAAACGACATGGAGAATTATCCAATTAATTCTCCACGCAAACAACAACCTAAATTCGAAACGCGTACATACGTATATACATTTGTTCAGACATACAAACGGAGAGAGAGAGAGAGAGAGAGAGAGAGAGAGGTTACCGAATGGTAAAGGGTTTCAAATTGTAAGTCCGGTTCGCCGGTGAGGGTTTGAAACAGATTTGAAAGGGTTTCTTTTTCTACGCTCGATAGTATGTACGATTTAAATAATTTGTAGGTGCAGGCATTGGACACGCTATTTCCATATGTAGGCAACGAGTAAGTACGCACGCGTAGTTCGACACGTTTATCTCAAAGTTCAAAGTGCTTGGTCAATTTATCTAAGTTGACTAAGGTCATCCACGATGGTATAATTAAAAGTCAAATATTTTTAAAATTAACAGTATTAGTACAAAAGATGGCTTACAACGGTATAATTAAATTTAGTAACATTCTCAGAAATAATCAAATTTTGGACTTTAGATAACCAAAACTAACAACCTTTTTTAATAATCAAAATTTGTTGACTCCACACCATATAAGTTAACTAGTTTCAAAATTTGTATACACGTATGTTTCAATTGGTTTTTTTTTTCTCTTATTCGCCTACTCTATATTTATTCACTCCACCCACAAACTATTTCTCTTTCTTTCCCTCAAAAAGTAAAGCTCATATCTCTTGATCATGTACAATTCAATCCATCATCATCGGATTAAGGTATTTCACTCTTTTTTTTCCATTTCTATTTTTTCTCCCAAAAAAATTCATAATAGGAGAGAAGAAAGTCACGATTTTTTTTCAAAATTACGAAAGGAAATCGATATATTTTTACAAAAAAAAAACGTAAATGAAAAGAAAGGAATAGCAGGAAACAAAGGAGAAGAGAGAGTGAAATTGTAGTGGATTTTGGTTATAGATTAGAAGTGACCATTGTGAAGCTCAACATTGTTAAACTTAGCAACCTCTTAATGAATAATCAAAATTTAATGTGTCCACTTTTGATTTTTTTATTTATTATACCACTGTGGATAACCTAAGTGGTATTTTCGATTGTGGAAAATTTATAGATTTGTATTTGAATATAAGTTGTTAATAGGTTTGTGAGTTGAGAATTACAGTAGCAAAAACATTTTTTGCTGACAATTTTTTTGTTAGTAAAAACGAAATGGTGAAACTTTTTTGTTAATGGAAACGAGTTAGTAAAATGCATCAAGTTTTTAGTATTTTTTGTTAGTAGAAACGGGACCTAATTTTGAGAACCCGTGTGCGTTATGTGATCTTTCTTGGAATATACGCACCATATGACCATACTTTGTGGGTCAAATCTTAATTGTTAAGTTCGGATGAGAAACTTACCTCAGAGCACCATCTAACACGCTATAAATAATGTACGTCAGAATCCATTTTCTTATACATACTCCGAAAAATATATCCCGAACATAATTTTTTTTTGCTAATGCAAGATATTTCGGGCTAACTTTCACGCAATTCAAAATAACTCTACAGCCACTCTCACAGCCATTTTACACGCTTATGCATGTGAGTAAGATGACCCAAAGTTGTTGGCAAGGAAATCGAACCTGAGACCTTAGGTTAGTTGTTATGATGGAGTAAACACCTAAGTCCCAACTGGCCAAAACCACTTAGCCAAAAAGTATTTCTTACCGCTAATAAAAGTCTATTAACGGTCATAAATACTTCTAAAAGTCTATTCGGGATAATTTTGGGTATTTTTTTTGGTTCCTAACACTTTTGTTATATATAGAATCTAGGTAGGCGTATCAAATCATCTCACGGGCATGGAATAATATTTTTTATTAGGCACCTAAATTTCTAAGATGAAAGGTTGAGATGTTCCTTGTCTATACATCCGAATAGAATTGATCGTTTATTTTCTTAGAACTTGTCAAGAAGAATATACATGCAAAAATCAGTTTTATTGAACTTCATTGGTACATGAACGAATCCACGTTTGTGCGAGGAAAAAAATAAAGCAAAAAATGGTTTGAAACTTCAAGAGTTCATTTTTTTTCCTTGCCCAAACACAATTCGTTCTGATATCAAGCAAATTCCGGCAAACTGATTTTTCGTTCAAATATTCTTCTCAATGAATTCACAAAATCGATTTGGATCATTTTTTCGGATGCGGAATTATCCCAAAAAAATTGAAAATAGAGGAACTACACAAAAACTAGACTGAGCTCAGTCCCAAAACCAGCCCCATGATCCGATGCGTTTATTTCCTCAGCCTCAGAAACGTGGGCAATCGGATCAGGTGGGCTGCTAAAAACAAGATACTCAGTTCGAGTTCATGTTCGCTTGCCTAACGAAACTCGAACAAATTGGCATCATTGGGCTTGTAATGTATAAAGAATCAAAGTACTCGATATCGACGGCTTATGATTAAAGTTTGTTTGGATTGGTTCATCTTATAAACAAGCTAAACTCAAATATATTACTGAAGCTCATTAAAGTCTTCAAACCAAACACGATCAATCACATGCTCGGCTCGTTTGGCTCGTATACCACTCCTAAGTGCAGGACAACCAACACTTGCAAAAGGAATCTTATTCCATACCCAGATAGAGTTTTGATTCCCCCCTCTGTTTTCCTTTTTCTTTCTTTTGTTTTTGGAAGAATTTTGATGAGAAACACAAACGTCTGTGTTCGGATATTTGGATCTTGGCGAAAAAGAAATAATGCAGGAAAGAATCTATTCATTTCCGTTTTTTTCCTTTGAACATCAATATTCATTTCCTTCACGTCTCTTCATTTTCTCTTCCCTTGGTAAATCACTCGACCAGGCTCCTCTGCAGATGGACTGAAGAGAGGCCTCTGTCATTTTCATGGTAGCCATTCATCTTTGCAATCAACGGTTTAGATTTTAACAAAACTCTTCTCGGTTAAAATCTGAACTGTTAAAAACACTTTTTATGGTTAAAATCACGCGGACAGCACTTTGCAATCTAACAACATATGCAGAGAAGCCAGATTCAAATCACTCTTTGTATCAATGATCCAAACATAACATAAAACGCTAAAAAAGAACTAACAAGTGTACAAAAATCACATGAGAATCAAGGGCCAGTACAGAAAAGACGGGGGAAAAAAAATTCTGAGCATCTCAACACTCATCAGGCTGGAAACTGAGAGGATTCAATCATCCAAGTAACCTGGGGTTCTCGAATTATAGAGTGAATTTCTACTAAATTTTTGATATTTTTGTTTGTTTTCTCTGAATTTTTAATTTTTTCACATTTTATTTTATGAATTAATTATCCGTGTCGACGAGAAGAGTTTTAAAAAGTAAAAAATATGATTAAAAGTTTTTTTAAAAAAAAGTTACTAAATACGAAAAGAAACTACTAAAAAGTTGATACTTTGTTCCCATAGTGTCGCCTTACCTGAAATTTTTTTCAACTTCAATATACATTTTTCTACTTTTTTGATTCCTCTGGTCAAGACGAACGAATAATCTCAAAAATTAAGAAGAAAAGCTAAACAAAACTTACGAAAAGTAAAAAATAGCCACACACACCACACAAAACCAGGGCAAAAATTTAGTGAGGCTGAACTATTCGACTCTAATGATACAACAGGATTGGAGCAAACCAACATGACAAGCTATCTCCGCAAAGAAGCAATGATAAGAAAAGCTGGACGGAGATGTCATATCCGCTTCCGATACAGCCTCCTGTATATTTTTGCGCCTTCGAATTCTGCATGGATCTCTCTCTCCGTCCGTATCCCCATTGGATTACTGAGTAACCATCCCTCGTTGTCGCAAAGCACGTCTGCATCGAATTTTTCGACGTGCAGAAGCCCATCTGAAAAGGCGTCGAACTTCTCCCTCATGTCAAGTGCTACTTCAAGCACATCAGACTGTATAAATACCTGTTCGACAACAATTGCACAACTTAGTGTTGTACTTTATGCGTAGAGCCATAGGCATTTCTGCTCAAAATACAACTGATGTTAGAGCTTGAGACAAGCGAGACAAGAATACAAAAGACACTCATGTCTCGCAGAAATATAGAAAGAATACAATCCCTCCAGACAACCGAGACAAGTGTCGAGAGACATAGTGAAGGGGAGAAGAAAGAAGTGAGGTTTCATGTAAAAGACTCATAACAACAGAGTCTAGCTACGTCATTTTGCCGCAGTCTAGCCAAGCAATATACAGTTCGAACATTAATCTTGGACGGGTGTTGCCGTGTTTTGAGAAAGCAATGTTAGGGAAAGAGACGACTTTGGACACTCACAGTTGACTACAAGTACATTTGAACCAGTTTTAAGTGATTGTACACAACCAACTTCTCTCTCTCTTGAGATGTAAAATACGAAGAAAGGAAACCAAATTAAAGAAGACCGAAGGAGAAGAAATAGGGTGCAAGTTTGACAAAAAAACTGGATGTTTTGTTTTCCCCTAGATGAACTTTGTCTGTCTAAACCAATGTGGTAGGCGTGCCCGTCTAACCCAACTCTGTAAGGGATTGGAGAATCATGATTATCATTCAAGCCAATAAAGTAGTGGTGGCAGTAAGGCAAAGTAATTTCCCCCCCTTTTCTGCAATAAATGGCAACAAGGACAACGAAATCATAAGTCATTCGAGGTCTAATGCTCAACGAGGGACTACATTAGTTACCAAATTCAACTAAACTATTGAGAATAACTCACTTGGCTCAGGCACAAAGCCCTTTTAGATTGACATGACGGGGAATCATTAGACACTTGAGGCCTATAGTTTAACTTTATACTCATCATATTCAACAAAACTATTGGATGTGCTACAATCACCCAACCTGTTTTCCATAGATAGAAATGAAAGGAAATGATTTGAAATCCCAGGATTCATAAAATCACAACCAAAGAAGCTTGCCAACAGAAGTCACAAGTGAAACGACATGCCACAATCTCGAACCCTATAGGCTCACAGGTTGGATGACACCAATCGTGAGTGGGAATGAAAAAGTGACTCCAGATTCTCGTCATTCCTATATTACGAAATTCGAATGGACAGGAATGAAAAATGATACCCGATGACCTATTCAAATCAATCACATTCCCGAACTAAACAGGAATCTGATCTTCACCCTCTCCCCATGGCTACGAAACAGATACGGATACGAGATGCAAATATGATACTAGATGAATGCGGCGATACAGCAAAGTCCAAAAAAAAAGGATGCAGGTAGAGGATATTTTTGATAACAATACATACATCTACGATTATTCTTGAAATAAGAACAGATTCGCAAAAGTGTCAAAGCCCCTAGAAGAAAAAGAGAACTTGTTTAAGCAACAGAATGAGGATTACGTGCGTGCGTGAGTTTCGTCGCCCAGCTAAAATACCTGCAAACAACCGGTTGTGAATCACAGGCTCACAGCCATTGGTAATATTTTTCTAATTGATAGGTGGTGCTGATTATTTAATTGGGAAAATAAAACCAAGAAATATGAGGTCAACCCCTCCAATTGGGAGCAAAGATGCATGGGGTTAGTTTGGTCATTTGCTCCAGAAGATCTCAATCAAAAGTCTAAATTGTAAGTGCATTGGAACTTGTATAAATGGCTGACAGATGATGTGCGTGGAGCACACTACCGGGTGCCCTGTAGGCGGTCTTTACATTTTCCCAAGAAAAAATATCACATTTCACATGATGGATAATTTAGACATCAACATATTATTTACCTAAATATAGGATACATTTAGAGATATAATTGTTCTACCTCTAAACGTATCGTATCATAAGAAACATATCGTAGCGAATGTGTCTCGTAAGATGTACTTTAAACACAAGATGTTTTTAGAGTGACGCACCAAATCGTAGGATAGGTATATCTATGTATTGTAAAGTTTTGACAACCCCACAAATGTCAATCGCTCTAATGAGTAACTGTAAAACCATCCTTATGGCAAAGATAACATTTTGACCACAAACCTGTCCTCCTGGCATTAGACAATCTACAATAGATTCCACTAAATGCTTCTGAACAACCCTTCTTTTATGATACTTTTTCTTGAAATGCGGGTCCGGACACTGCAAAAGCATGAAAAGCAACTATGAGTTTTATAAACCAGTTGCAAAGACTAACCATTTAAGTCAATTCGAGAAAATCCTACATAAATAAATAAACAGTACAAAAAGGTATTGTTCAGTACAAGGACAGGACCCACCAGGATGGAAACTAACACCAAGGGTCCAGGGTATGTGGATACGAGTTCTTTGAAAGAAACCATGGCATTTGCGAATATGAAATGACTGCATTCAGATACACATCACAATATAGCCATTAAAACTATCTTTTACACACTTTGTCAATGTGAATATTAAACTATTGCAACTTGGAACCATACATATTAGATAAAGCCAGCTCATTTGCCCAGTACTCAGCACGCATGACCAACTGCACAAGGAAAAGAATATGTTTCAAGGAAAACTAAGTCTTCACATGATTTAAATGTAAGGGGGAAAGGACCACGCAATTATACATTAACTCCAATCAGAATAATAGTCAAGGCGGTCAAAGTCACCAAAGGAAATTGTTCCCATACTTTCTGCCGTATTTCGAGTCCCAAATAATTCTTGGGATCCTGACTTCTTTCCAGATTTCTTTTTGCTAGCCACATGAGAAATCTGCCACTACCTGGGATTCTACATGTCATTAGAACGAAGTCAAGACACAACTTTGCTCTCAGGTAGTTACAGCACAAAATAGATGCATGGCCTCTGATAATTTAGACATGGATGATACATATTTCAGCTACACACCTGAATTATTACTTGCACCGATGTATGCTCATATCTAGCTAGTGCAATGTGATGATGTAATGCCATTTGAGACAATTTAACACTCTCCTACAGATGTCATCATTGTTACCTATGTATAAATGCACACGGTTAACAACAAATGTTAGTTCTGATTCCAGTCCAACACGAGTCCGTGAGATCAACTCTAGGTACATCACAAGATCCATCCTCCCTTCCAATTTGCTCCACTTTCTGCTCTCGCTTTTAGATTAGTTCTCCCTTTCTGGAGACTTTACAAGCATTCTGTTCATCTCAGTTCACTCAACCTCTTACATGACAGCAGCGTATTCAAGATATGTATGTAACTATGTATAGTTCAGCCCTCTTCACAAACTTGTACAATTGATGGCACAGAGATAGCCAACTCTATTATCGAGGAAATGAGGATTGGTAACGATTGGCACCAGATATCTGGAGTGTGGAAAGAGCAGCTGTGAGAAGCGGAAAAGCCATAAAAAATTACAACTTGTTTTGAAGGTTTCCACAGAAAGAGCCCTTGATTTTGTCAAATGGATCACGATTACAGGTACCTGGAAGCATACTTCTGGATCAAAGAAATACAAATCGCTTACATAATATGGTCTAATATCTAAGGTTGTATCTTGATCATGAGCGAATTTGTTGATGTTGCACCCATGAAGTATGGAAAATGCCAAATATTGGGAACTACCCGGGAGAGTTAGGAACATGAACAAGGAGAAGCGAGAAAAATCAAGCGGAGAATCGTTCACATTTTGTCCTTGTTCCACTAGCAACTAGCGATCACAAAGTCCTTAAACCTTTTCGCTCAACCATTATGCCCGCCTGCCAGGCACGGTACCCTTCCTCATATCATCCATCGCCCTTTCTTTCATCCTGGCTATTCATGTGAACTCCTATCCTTTCATAACAAGAGATCCTCAAATGACACTGAGGGAAACAAGTTAGATACTATCCTCGCAGGAGAACTAGGGTATTGAGTACAAAAAAGTACCGAGATAAAGATACAGAAGACTTTTAGCTCCATATAACGTGGCAGCCTTCAAGTAATACTCCCCCCCAAAACCTAGAGAAAGGAGAAGCACAAAATCTATCGAAGCGTTTAACTCAAACTAAAGAAGGTTGACTATACTAGATAAATAGCCTTGTCCTAGACATAATCTCTGGCATCTCAACGAATATATCTCTCCTTCCGACCTCTAACGGAAGAGGCCTATTCCGCTGTTCTGGACTAGGAACAAGCTTGAAAGATTTTTCTCTCATGGACAAGCTGGCTAGAAGTCCTAGTCAAACGCGCAAAGGATTTATGGACTAAGGAATTTCTTAATTCTCGTTGCTACACACTAGATATAAGTTAGGGGAAATTACAACAAAGAAAAAGAATTACTTAGTACTTCCATAACAAAATTGTATCTATCCGAACAGTACAGATTGTATTTATTTTGGTGTTTATGGTGCTTTTTTGCCCTAGGGAGCTCTAAGTTCTTATCTTTTAACTTTCTGTGAATGTCAAGCATCTGTCCATGTTCGTCTACTGATATACTGAGCAAAACTTCAACAGCCAACACAGCAATTTCTATCTTGCTCTTTCAATCTAATGTAATGCTAACTTTAAGCCTGACTATGCCCCGTAACTTATAAGAAACTAGGGGAGGACAACAATGAAATATCTTTCTTGTAATGCTTTCCTCAAGAATAAGGAATCCTGCAGTTCAGTACACTCCTCATATGCAACAACAGGACAAACGACATTCGATATATTTAAGTTGCTCTTCTGTGAATACAAGGACAAAAACGTTATATTGCCAATGACAACACATATTACAACAACTCAACTAAGAAAAGGTTGAATGGCAATTGCCAGTTCTCCAAATTTGTACAACTTTCTCCTCTCATATGATAAGCTTGAGAGCTCAACATATAACTATACAGTAGAAGAAAAATAATGTAGAGAGTATCAGTGGCAGTGAGGTTGTATCTACGATTCTTACCACTCCCTACATCCACCACAAGTGGCAACGTTGGGTCCCTGTACACTTCACTCCACTTTGGAACTGGTGCCGGCACCTGGCCACAATAAAGAAAGCAAACATTTTAAATGATAGAAGCCTCACTATTGACTCATAAAATGGCCGGAGAGAGAGAGATTACCGAGAATGACGCACTGAGAGGGTTAACATGCTGCCGGATTCGAACATGACCCACCTCCTACAACAGAACACGCGTAGTAGCTCAATTCAAATGAAGAATTGAAAAAACCAACTCTCAATCTTTATAAGAAAGCAAACAACTATCAATACCTGGCTACAATAATTGCACAGATGTTCAACTGCATCTTTCTATAGTAGAAAACACTTTATGTTGGTGACCACATTAGAACATGCATGATATTTATCAAAAACAGTAAAACACAACATTAGAACATGCATGATGTCAGTAGGAGGTAGATTCCCACATGAGAAAGAGGATGAGTTTTGATCAACCACAACAGGTGTGCATAGAAGAGAGACAATCTTCTGTGGGGTGGATCTTTTCCAACTATGCTCCCAAAAGAAAAACATTTGCAAGGAAATGCATGCATGTAGTTATGCCTATATTGTGCGCATTTAATTCAAACACCTTCTGCCATTTCTCCCCTTACAGTTCATGTCTTTTGTGATACAGCTTCTTCCATCTCCCTCCCTCTTTTCTTTTCAGTCAGCAACAAGAAATCTAAATGCTCTCAATCACAATAGACAACTGTACCTTATGAGGAAATCTAGATAGAATACTCAATCAGAGTTTCCCATTGAAGCCTACTGAGTATCACCAAACCGCTAAACCTGGGGTAATTTCCCAAGAGAGAGAGCCAGAGATAGGAGGGTTGAAAGTTGAAACTTTATCAAACTCAATGCATGCGTATGGAAGATGCAACTTTTTAATGGGTTGCATTTTCTTTTAATGATTTTTGCTTGCAGCCGTTCATGCGCTACAAATATGGTCCATTTTCTTGTTCAACTCCTAAGGATGTGCATATTCCATCTCTCTTACTCTAAAAGGTGTACTGATACCCAGTCGCACAACGGTACAAACCATTTGCCTTTGCTCTCTCTTGGGACCAACAAGGGTGCTAAGGCGAGGGGCAGCAGTGCCCTCTCAAATGCTTAAAATATACGCTCTAACCCATGCTACTAAATACATTTCCAAGTCGCTCCCCTCTGGAGCTTATGTCCCCCTCCATTTTTCCCTTTTGTTAACCAAAATCCCTGAAATTTGACTCTCTGAATATTTGTTCAATTCCAATACATTTCACATTAGTTAATGCATTTCATCAATTTTCTTCACACCTTACTTCATCTCATTTGTTTCTACAAGCCCTGAAGATACAATTATCTGACAAGTACCCTGTTTATGTTGCTAGCGGTATTAGATAGTAACCGGTCAAATGCACATCTGAAATCTTCCCAAGAGCTACAGAACACAATCAGAAATTTCTCAACAGAATTGAAGTTTCATTATTATATTACCACAAAAAGTTGCTACTATTATTTTCTAGCCGTGATTATTAGTTCCACTTCCAAATTAATTTCTTTGCTCAACACATATATCCTTACTACAGAAATATGCCATTTGCCTCATTCTCGTTATTCCATAACTGAAAAATGACAATCAAGACTACCGAATAAAAATTCCATGAAGAAAGACAGAACATAACCCAAACAGAATATATTCAAACACACATGGATCGACAGCAGCGCTCCAGATTTTTGAACAACGGTTACAAAATCGTAAAATAAAAAAATTTATACAAAGATCTATAAAAACTAAACATATTTATTTTGTTTGATAATGTATTGGGCCCTAGTTTAGTAAGTTTCGTTGAACTATACCATCTACTAATTCAGAAATCTAAGTGAATTTTCATTTACTCTTGACTACGTAAGCTTCCGCACCCATGGAATTCCCTTCTTCCATTGCCATCCTCATTTTTTACAATGAAAAATAGTATCATCTTCCCGAAAAAATGACAAAGGTGTTACACTCATGTTTTGCTATTTCTTCAAAAAAAAACAAACCATTGGATATATGTAAATGTGTATATCTATCTACCTCGGAAAAACTGTCGGAGAGATTGAGGTCGGCGTATTCCAAAGCGACGAGCTGGGGGCTTCTGACTAGTTGTTGTCCCTCACTAGTAGAAGGTACAGAAACAGCAGTGCAGTTGCGGCGATGGGGTTGAGGGATTATTATTGATGGTAATATAGAAGAAGCTGAAAAGTGTTTAAGTTTTCCGATGGGTTGATTGACGAATCGAGACGATGATGCAACGGTAAACAAGGCGTCAAGGGTCTTGGGCACAGCGCAGAGAAAATGGGACACCGCCATTTACGGCAATTGCCCACCTCTCTCACTCTCGGTGTTTCTACGGTTTGGGATAACAATTCTTCTCGCCTGCCTTGATGCCACGATGGTTTGGGTGTCCTGGGTTTTGGCAAGGGTCTGTGTGCCCTACTGTCCTGGGTTTATGGGGTGCTTGGACTCTCTGGCCCCCCATTTTTTAGGAACCAGTCTACGTGCACAGCAAATCTGTGCACAGATTGTGCACAGATTTTTATGTGGGGCCCACTACGGGTTCCACACAAGTGATCCGAGCCGTTCATTATGTTTAAAACATTTTTTCAAGGGTCCCG